>BSQZ01000078.1:952541-1067541 GCA_033239005.1 Lamellibrachia satsuma | reverse complement strand
GTTGATCTTAAAAATGGGTAGGAAGAATGAGGTAAGATTGATGAAGGATTTGAGGTGGCCTGTAAAAATTGGTGGGAATTGGTCCTACACAACGTTAATGGCTGCGCCAAATCGTAAGTGGGAAAAGGTTTTCCGACGATCAATCGTTCATCGTTGTGTTTTGGAAAGCAGCGACATTGTTTACATACTGTGCATGACATTTTCTTTATCACAGTTTAATTAATACTTCGTTCTTGCATTTCTCTTAGAGCAACGTGTTAGTTTAGCTCCGGTAATTTCGATTTTGTTAGGTAATTTTGGGAGACCAGGTCTAGTTGTAACAGGGCTTGTTGTAACATACGTCCTACAGACAAATTACTAATGTAAATGATGTCGCATAGTAGCAGCATGCTCATCAATTATTTAAGCCTGTCACGTGTGATGTCACGTTGATCGACTGACAAGCTTAAAAACTGCGATATTTTATGGAAAGCATATAGGGTAGGGTGGGGCATAGAGACTCCCTTAAAGGCAAATTGTATGTGGGAAAGAATAATTTTTGTAAATATCGTACATGTGGTATGAGTGATCTAGTTTATTAACTTAGGTACATTCCGTGTGTTCAAATTGTTGACGTACCTAATCTCTGAAAAAGTTGTAGTCAATTTAACGAAGGTTCCTATGGTGAGGTAAGAAGCCCACCCCCGGGGCAAGAAGCCTCCTCTGGGCGTTTGCAATATTATAATTTCCTTATTTGCAATATTATAATTTCCTTATTTGAATATATATCCCACAACGGATACATGTATGCCACTACTATAATCGTATTGGCATATTGTATTCATTTACTTCTTTTGTCTTAGTTTCCCGTGACTATTGTATATAGTCCCACTTTGGAAAGGAACGATTTGCATAATTACGAACCTAAAAATTTAACTGTACTGTAATCAGACGCACTTAATGATATGCAGCTCCTTTTGGCTATCTCGAAATTATTATTTTCGAGCCTCATGGCTATATGGAGGGGGTTAGCCCTGTTTTGCATAGGGGCGTCTTTCCTAAATACGAAAGCCAGGATGAGCACACGCAGTTGTTGGCAAATCGAACGTTGACGAATTATAATTGCGTCGACAGGAACGCTCAGACGCTTAAACACACCTAATATCTACTCCATGAATTCCTGAATGTTAACTCCCTAACCATAATAAGCAATTTGACGCATAATGTTCCATTAGCCACTCAACCTCTTCTGTGTCTCTCTGCTACTTCATCAACTCTCATACGGTGTTCCGCCCAAATACACAGAGGTGTACAGTCGCTTAGTGGCGTTTCCGTCTATTCATTCGGAGGCCATGTTTTCTGAAGTTGTAATACAAGTTTGCAGTGTCTTCTGTAGTTTTCCCTTGCTATATGTCACCACTGTTAAATCGGCAGCGTACAATACATTTTTCAGTATGTCCACTACACTGGACGGAACGTCATTGCTGAATCATAGTATTCAACTGACAAATATTCAAAGGCGTCATCACATGTTATCACCTACGACATTTAATTTCGTGTCAACTTTCGACGGAAGAAAAACTAAGCAATTTGAAATCAAAAGTTTGATTAATTTACTGTCGTTTTCTGGTACAACGGTTGGTATGAACTGGAAGTTTGGTTCACACCCGCACCAATAATTACTGCCTCGTTTTATGTGCCTTCGACATTCCTTTTTCAATTCCCATGTAATTGGCTCATTGTGTAAGCTGACGTTGTGCAGAGACGCCCGTCTCAGCAGTAGAGAAAGGAAAACCATTTCTCACTCGCAATGCTGGAAATAAATGAACGAATGCCGATAAAAAAACTTACGATTTGGCACTCAAAGTAATTTACCATTAGGCGGGACTTTATAGATGAAAACATTTTACACCTACCGGTAATGGTTAAATCGTCTGCTTCCTTTGTGAACACGACACAGCTGCTGCGCCTTGATCGATGGGGAAAGTCGCACGTCGACCGGTTAGAGTAGCATACTCGTGACCCAACGTTAAATACTCAGGTTTTGCAAAGTTCTACGACTGTCTTCGCAATTAACGATCGAGAAGAAACTACTGCGTCAGCAATGGCCAGCGTAAAGACGTCTCTCCTGGTCACTCTTGTCGTCTTCGTTCAATTTATCGAGCTTTCACTCGGTGGCTGCGTTTTCGGTCAGTACGTTTTTCGTTTTTCGTTTCAAATTTGCGTCAACGTCATTGTTGTCTACGCAGACGTTGCTGTCATTTTATGCTACTTGTGAATAAAATGTATGCTAATGTTACTGTTATCGGGGGAATTAATTGCTTGGTTATGATTCGTCCTGCATCTGTCGCCCTACTGCTGCGGCTTATTCTCCCTGAATGTAAACCCCGAAACTTGTCTTGACTGACTAAAAACTTACTCGACCTTATGCGCCAAGAACACCAATAATACTGCCGGTCCATTGAAGCTGGTGTGTTAAGAATAACAGTCCTCCAGCCAAAATTACCGCATTTGTATTTCTGAAATTTCCCCGAAAACGTTATATTCTTACAATGCAATATAATGTGGCTAAAACAACTTGATGAGCTGTACATTTGACCCTTTCGTTTTGACAAAACAGACACAGAGTTACGCAACCCGTTGGTTCAAGAACGTTGTAGTCAATCGTCAAACTCTTCTCTGTGGAGACGCTTACTTCTCCTGTCTTGTCCACCGGGTAGGATGGACCTATGATGTTTATTGTGTCAAACTTAATTTGTGAATGCCAGACGGGGAGTCGGAAATAAAAGCGAACCCACTTGTTTTTTAATTAATGGGCCGCTGTCGTTGGAAGTTGGGAAGACACGCCCTACTTTAAATATCTTAATATTGCGTATAGCTTCTCTAAAAATCACATATACAAACTTGCAGAATATCTTATTTACAAATCGATTGTATAGCACTATTACACCAGCCGACGAACGCTAGCAGTTGGCTCTCCTCATCGCCACTGTGCGAATAAGTCTGCGTGAAGACAAATAGTCGAATATCTTTTATTATCAGTTCATATGTGCCAATCTGAGTGGTGCACACCAGGAAGATGTATGTTGAAACGGAGCTGCCCGTTGAAACTGGCATACACTGATGGGATCTCGCGAGACTTTGGCGCAGCTGACTGCTCGCTGCTAAAGATTCGCAATAGTCGCTCTACGGACGTGTTTCGAACGGATGATCTCTTATTAATAGGCCACTTACGTTTCACGTAACACGGAATGGTAATACATTTATGCAATTTTGACACATCGTCCTGGCGTAGACACCTATCGCAACTTCATAACTGTAAAAGGTTTGCCAAGTAACTTAACATTCATCAATATTCTACACTGACGTATAGGCCCCTACATATTGTGTCAACAGATCCGATATGCAGCAAGTCGAGTGACTGTCTGAATGGAGGAACTGCTTCCAGAACGTCTGCCACTGCACACAGTTCTACATCGGAGACCACTGCGATACTGGTGAGATTATACACTTTGTATGTACTTTATAAACATGTTACTATTGCCTCGTAAAATAATATGGCACAATAAAGAAAGTCAACGTCGGGACGACAACTTTTGCTACCATGAAAAAGGTTGTCGACGGACTTTTAGCAATTATAGTCAATCGTGTAAACAGAGTAAACGAATTTGCAATCGTCGCACACATTCGATAACGTTAATACACCCGTCAATTGCGTGACTCACCCCCACCCGACCCTCTGGCAATGTGCGTCTTTGTCCGTATGTGCGTCATACATACAATTTCCTATACGTACCCCTGCCCCAAAAAATTATGTAACATTGCTTGTTTTTTGAGGCAGGCACACATTTTTGACGCACACCTGGGGCATTGTTTTGTGGAGAGGTTCGGTTGTTTGCTGGTTCGAAAAACTGAAAATTAATGATAAAGCCACACAATTAATACGTAGTGATATATATCATCCGATAAGTTTATTTATGCGGGTAACAATACGTTACCTCACGTACATGTTTGTGACTCACCAAAGTTGGAATTTGACGTACTACTTCGTCATTGTTTCTATGGATATGACGCACCTTTGACGCACTTTGCCCGGGGGTCGTGATGTGCACCAAGCAATCGGCGGGTGTAAAATGTGAGCAACATCTGATCGACAAGTGTGCATGACACTGACACTTCGCTTATTGCAGCGTTCCAGTGTAAGACAGACGCTCACTGTCTCAATAACGGCAAATGTACCAACTGTTCTCCGGGCTTCAAAGCGACATGTGACTGCGCGTTTGGCTACATCGGCGCCAACTGTGGTAAGTTGCGACCTCTCGTGGTCACTTCTCTAACAACACCGTCCTTTTCATTTACATGCAACATAGTTCTCCGTGATTACACATATTTACCTTCGACCATATGTAGAGAAAGGAATGGAGAATATAATGTTTAAATGTCCAGGTGTGATTTTTTATTTTCATATCAACGTGTCAGTCAGTTAGTGTTGTGCAGACATGCTGACGATGTTGGGTGCTTCCTGTATTAAAAGCATATCCGAATAATTATTTCTCAACTGACTGATAATTTAACCAGTGACATATTTAAACGCAGTCGGTTGTGATCTGACAGATTTGTAATTACTTGTGCCAAATATATAATTAGTTATGTACCAACGGGAGCGTGATATGCGTCTTCTTGACATTTGCAGCTTTCAAATACAGTTGCGATAAGATATGCAGCACATCGAGCCACTGTTTCAATGGAGGAACCTGCCACGACAACGTCTGTCACTGCCCAGTTGAATTCGTCGGAGACCACTGCGAAACAGGTTCGTCACATACCTCCATTTATTTTCTGGTGAATGTGTGTGTGTGTGTGTGTGTGTGTGTGTGTGTGTGTGTGTGTGTGTGTGTGTGTGTGTGTGTGTGTGTGTATATATATATATATATATACACATACACACACACACACACACAATATATATATATATATATATATATATATATATATATATATATATATATATATATATATATATATATATATATATATAGATAAATACGCATTAACTATTACTGAAACTAAATAGTGTTTTGGCTACTCTGACATCCATTGACATTATGCCTGATCATTGTGAGCTATGTTGCACCTATCTATGGTTGAAAGTATTGATTTCCTAGCCAATCCTTTCCTCCTTCCTATAAAGTTGTGAGTGTCGTTTTTGTCACAATACAGAGTCTGCCATTGAGACAACAACTGAAACTACCCTTGAGTCGACAACGGAACAAATGACAAAACCAATGTGTAAGTATTGCAAGTCTCCCCTAATAATATACCCTACCTTTCAGTACATCGGTGTTTCGCACTTTTTACCTGCATTCCGTATCGCCCTACAATTCCTATGCTTACTCCATCATTATTGAGGTAATTAGCAGTGAATATTAGTTGCCGGCCTGCGGGCGGTGCCGGACAAAATAAGAAATCGCCATTCGATGAAATCTAGTATTATGCGGTTAACGGAATTGCATTAACAATGCCGTTGCCTCTCTGCTGTTGCTCGTTTTGATTTGTAGGAAACAGAGTAAAGTAAGTCACTGTGAGTCCATGGTAGGTTTTACTATACATCACTACCAGACAGCGTGATGTCATAAAGAAGTCCGGTGTCACAAACTCGCTCTTACAGCTCCGTCCTCAGTTCAATTTGTTATAATAACTTTGCGAAAAAGCAAATATATCGCGTCCATATATTATCAGGATATTTCACAGTTTCCCAATCAAACAAAATCAAAGTCAGATAAAAAAAACAATGCACTTATCTTTTTTATTAAACCGACTGAGTACGTTGCTTAAGCTATAATATTATACGTGCCACGTAATAATGTGAACATCAACGAACCTGATTCGCGATGGGCTATAATTAATTGAGTAGGGACTTTGAACGGTTGAGTTTTTACTGCGGTCAAATAATCCTGCTAATGAATACATTCGAAGTCGTAAGCGATGAAGCACCAGTGCAACATGTTCCCTTAAGGTCGAATTAATATGATGCACATATGACTTGACGAATTGTGACTCAGAACGTTACTAACGTAATGACTTGTAGTCCACTCTATGTCACTCTGGTTCAGTTGTTAAAACAAATCGACTGGTACCTGGCATATGTCTAAGCTTGTATCATGCATTGCTAAGCAATAACTAATTTGTCTGGACACACAATGTTATTGCTGTTGCTGGTTGGCGTAATATTATAGTTGTTTTTCATTTAACGTCTCAATGTATTATTGACTTGTGATTTTTGGCAACAGCTCCGAATTGCACCGCCTCGAGTGACTGTCTAAACGATGGAACCTGCCACACGAACAACTGTCACTGCACAGATGGACACATCGGAGACCACTGTGAAACAGGTTGATAATATTTATACTTATAATTGTATATTAATTAATAATTGAATATTAACTATCACAACAAATGATTGCAAATGTAAGTTTAAATGTAAAGTTTCTGTCGTATTGTTCTTCAGCGTCAATGTAAGTGTGATCAGATAACACAATTGTCTCATTCAGAATACACCATTACACTTACGCACAATAACAAGGCAACTTGACTTTAAAATGTTTGATAGATATCTAGAGACAGCGCATCGAGAGAGTAATAACATTTGCCTGTTATTTTAACACGACTACTTTGTGAAGGAAGAGACACATTGACACACGGTGATGCCAATTATTCTTAGCATCAAACGACGATTTCTTTCAACAGGCCTACATATTTTTTTATTCAGCCAGTGAACTGAACAAACGAGTTTACAGTTGTCGAACACACTATCCGCCTATATGTGTTATTTAACAAAGAACTTACTTTTTGTAGAGTTCCAGTGTACGAAAGACGCTGACTGTCTGAATGACGGAACATGTCATCCGGACAACACCAAGCCTTGCGACTGCACTTTGGGCTACGTCGGTGCCAACTGTGATAAATGGCGACCTCTTGTGAGCACTTCATAATATTACGATTGTTTTAAATTGTCTCTGCATTGTAGTTATCTTTTACAGCTTATTTAAATATTCGACCAATAATAGGGCAAGTGTGGAAAATGTCGATCTTGTTCGAAAGCAGCACGGAGGACAGTATTCATAAAACAATTAACGGAAACCTTGCGTCAGATGGTGTTCCACACTTCTATGATTGCGTACCATTTTGAGTAGGGGAAAGGAGGTTAAGGTGGACCCCTAAATTTGTGTTTTGGCACTTTCATTAAAATACTTTCAAACTCCATATTTTAGGAAATGACCAGGGTATTTAGCCATAAATGAGGCATTTTTACGGAAGTTCTTTATTTAGTGGAATGTGCATGTCCATTGTGACGTGAATGCACGCGTTGAACACAAAACGGCATCCGACCAATGCTCTTTACAAACGGCCAATGTGGGCCACATCGCGCAGTTACTTTGAACATAATTGATATGAGGTTATACCATAGGCGTTGCTACAATGTACATGAATTACCTAATTTGGTAATGTGAAAATGTATTATTATACCTACTGTTTAAATCACAAACTAGTATCAATTTATTGATTAATATCTACAGCACATTAGCCTAATAAACGCCATAATTATTATATGATAAAGGTTTTATACAGTGCGGATATATATTCGGACAGCAGGAAAGGTGAAGGATGGGTGCAATGTGGCGGGTGTAGGCAGTGGGTACATCGGGAGTGTAAGGGTGTGAACGAATTTTTTGACTTTGACATTTGTTTAATTCCTGCCGTATCGACACATATTATATAATGCTGCCTTCGTGGTGTTTTACAGCTTTGAAGTACAATTGCGATACACGAAGTCCATGCTTCACCGCGAACCTTGTCAATGGTTTCTATTTTGAACAATCGGATCCACACAAGTTCATCCAATGTGACGCCAACGGTGGATGTTATGATAAGTCATGCCCAGGAAATCTGGTGTGGAAACAGACACATCTAGGTTGCGCGTCACCGTAACAAAACAGACTTAGTGCCACATACGTGACACGTCGGAGATCAACGTGTCGATGACGTCATATATATATATCAACATATACCAGAGTTTCGTGTTTGAACTTTCATCACTGAATGTAATAAATACCATGCAGCCTTTATCATTGCTCCTTTAATGTGTTGAAATTATCAGTTATCGGAATCCCTGCATCAAAGCCAACACAGACGTCCATGGTTTACATTACCAACATTCGGATCCTCACAAGCACATCCAATGTGACGCCACGAAGTATGTTATCATAGGTAATGTGGTATCATGGTGAGTAAACCGGCCACTGACGGGTGCAGCGCGTCGGTAGTAATTGAATGGGACATGTGGGCGCACGAATACATGGATTTTGTTTGTTAACACGGACGGGCATCGTGCGTTGGGGGCGTTTAAAAAGAGCTGGAGGTAGGGGATTTTGACAAAACCTTTGATGGTAAATTTTTTTATAATCAGATAAAACGTTAATATGGCCACCAATGCAATTTTGCACTGTGGTCTGACCCATTTTCCGAAATGGGTAATTTAGTAATTTAGTACTGATGATGTCGGCTTTATATTTCATTCTTATCTAGTTTTAGCTAATTTGATACGTTACTTCCACCATACAGGTACACTGTATGGTGGAATGAAAGAACGAAATATATACAGGTCGCTTCAGGTAAACAAAGTGCAGATGTGATAATCAAATATTACACTATACGGCACTTTTTTAGTCTAAATAGTGCTGCGCAATGATTTACCACGCGCCGTTGGGCGATAATCGCAGAGGCTGGTGCATTTCAACGTGCTATAAACGCGCTATAAACGGATGTAGACGAGACAATGGATATTGCTGATGTATCAATGTAAGTTTCAGCAGTGGTGAAATTGTCAGTGGTTAGGTTTTAACAATATTTTTCATATTTGTCAGGGATTTAGATGCTCATATGCTGGTGATTTACCGACTGGAAATTAAACAGAAGACATGCTTTCGAATACCACTGTTAACAAGAAAACAGTGCAAACAAATGTTGCGACCATTGAGTTGTATTAGTATATATATATATATATATATATATATATATATATATATATATATATATATATATATATATATATATATATATATATATATATATATATATATATATATGTCATTGTGGTAGTGTCGATTTGATTTGCTATATGTCCTGTGGAAAGCAGCAGGCGTGAATAGTCAAGCAGGAATAGTTACAGCTGCAAGGGCAGCTGATGGGATAATAGAACAACCACAGTATGAGGGTGCAGCAGCAGTTCAATCGAACCACAGAGACTCGGCTTGATTGTTCCGATAGTATTTTGAAGGTTTGGAGGAGATTGCCGCACATTTATAAACCATAAATTCCTATATTCACTGACATGTAACCAGGAAATAAAAACCAAATGAATTCACGGTATTTTGCTTATAATATTTCTCTTTTCTAGGTTCTAACATATATTCTTAAAATTTGTTTTGGGCAGCCATTTTCCAGGGGAAAAAGAACTTCTGAAAGTTGTTGGTCTTGCTGCCCAGCAACGTTATCGGGTGAAAGTCAAACCCTGCTCCTCAGCATCATTTCTGAACACTTTTATTGGTATTTCCTGCCTTGTCCACGCCTACCTTCCAAGTAGATATAGGATACATTAAAAATTTAACACAAACTCGCTGCTGTGGCTTTATTACGGTAATGGCTGCTAGTTGAATGCAATATGTATCCTATCTGCTTTTTTCGCGAGGTGTTTTCCGCGTTGCAACGGCTATTGTTACTTAAATGTACTTCCGCTTAAGCAGTGTTTTGCCATTTTACATCTGCATACGTGTTTGTGTTGACGAATAACATAATGCATAGAAACGAAAACCAGCGGTTGTTGACAAATCGAACGTTGAAGAATTATAATAGCATCGACAAGAACGCTCACACGCTTAAACACACCTGATAACTACCTAACCAAAATAAGCAATTTGACGCATAATGTTTCATTAGCCACTCAACCTCCTCTTTGTATCTGTGCTACTTCCTCCATCCTCATGAGCTGTTCCGTCCAAATACACAAATATGTCCATTTGTTTAATGGCGTTTCCGTCTACAACTACAGTCAGTCAAATAGTTATCTTCTCTACGGAGTCGCTTACTTCTCTTATCTTGACACCGGATAGGAGGGATATATTATGTTTATTGTATCAATTATTTTTGGAATGTCATACGAAGGGAGTCGGTAATGAAAACGAATCAATTGTTTCTTAATAAATGGATGGGCCGCCGTCGCTACTAATTTGGAAAACACGCCCTAATCTAAATATCTTAATAATACATACAATGTCTCTAAAAAATCACAGATGTAATTTTGCAGAATATCTAATTTATAAATCGATTGCCTAGCTTGTTCTTGCAAGTTCGACATCAAGTAATGTAATGGTCTCATTCAGACTAAATCAGTACAGTCGTAACATAACTAGGAAACTGAACTTTAGTGCTTGATAGCTATCTAGATGTGGCGCATCGAGAGAGTAATCATATGTGTCTATTATGTTAGCACCACGGGGTTCTAATCGTCTAGTTTGTGAAGCAAGCGGTATATTGAAACATGTCGGTGTACTCATTCTTAACAGCGTATTACACGGCGATTACAATTTGTGTTTATAGATTATAATTAATTGGCCAGTGAATTGAATAAACTATTTTGCAATTATTGCGCGAATGAGTTCAACGACTGTTTGAACAATGATCAAGCTAACTGCACAAACGTGTTATTTTACAGACAATTAACATTTTGCAGCGTTCCAATGTGAGAAAGACGCTGACTGTCAAAATAACGGCGTACGTCCCGGCATCACAGAGGCCTGTGACTGTGCATCGGGCTTCGTCGGTGCCAACTGTGGTAAGTGGCGACCTCTTGTGAGCACTTCGGAACATTATCATCTTTTTTCATTTACTTTGTATTGTAGTGCTATGTGACTGCTTATACATTCGACCAAGAACATATAAGCACGTGTCATGGCGAATAAGACATGGGTAATTCTATTTCTGCCTCCATGCAATTCATACAAAAATGCTTCAGATAGTAGAAATTTCGTTTTCAAATGCTTGTATGATTGCACTATTTAACAAAATTAATTTGCATAACAATTTAAGATAATCACCTAACGTTTGGCATACTTGTATTTGACTTTGAAAATTGCCAGTTACTGTCGTATCGCCAAAGATTACATAATGTTACGTTATTGTGTTGTTTGCAGCTTTGATGTACAATTGCGACACACGGAATCCCTGCTTCGACGAGAACACGACTGCCCATGGTTTCTATTTTGAAGCATCAAATCCACACGACTACATCCAGTGTGATAACAACAAAATATGTTTTACTAAGTCATGTGGAGTTGTGCTGGTGTATAATCCTCTCATTCATGTTTAAGGCTTCACGAAGTGACAACACCGACACAGATCATCGGCGGAGTACGCCTTTCGTGACATGGTGGATAACGTCGTATGTGACTCAACATATCTTTCCTTGCTCAATTATCGACGTCGACAGCGATGATCTGAGTTAGGACACTGATGTTTATTACAAAGCACGTTGATAGTTCCGTTGATGAGAGCGACCGTGGATGAACATTTTGATTCGTGAGGCACAAGGTCGGTCGCCTGTACACGTTGCGCATACAAACTGGATTTATTGTCATAGTACCGGACGCTGTGTTTCAAAGACGTTCGCTTACCTTTCTGCAATGTTTCTTTTCAGTTTATTCTCGTATATTGTTATCACTGTTTGTAGAGATATTGCTTTTGACACAGTTCACAATGTGTTGTATTTACCATACTAGTAGTAATAATATTAACAATAATAATATTTATAACATATATTGTCATAATTGTTATTACAGTATTTTTTTAATTAAAGACAATTGATCATTTAAAAACGATTTTCGTCCTTGCATAATATATGTGTTTACCGCAATTGCTTATATAATGCAGCAATTACACATTGATAACACAATGTGTTTATGGAGAAAAATCGTATCTAATGCCCTAAAATTATATACTTAATGATAACAGTGCGTCGACTTGCCTCAGCGGAAGCAGCACTGCACAATTAGGTACTGGAGGGTAGAAAGGTCATGTTGTGGTGAAAGTTATTCGTTATTTTGATATGGGTGTTTTGCCTTGGATGGCAACCTCGTTTAATCTTGATAATGATCCAGACTACAAAACGAATTTAGGACATTCTGACTCACACAAATACAGCGTAGAATATCAAGTACGATGGCTTCGTCATAATGAGAATGTTGGCGAAATCCCAAACAAATGAGAGCGAACTATAATTACTAGAAGACCTAATCGTTCAGATTATATTTTGTCGATGACTAAAGGAAAACTGTGTATTACTAAATCATTGGCCGATGGGACCCACAGCCGTCTATATGACGGACATCTACGTTGGACGTACAATGTCAGCACTTTATTCGTATAACTATGTAACCATGATGAAATTAATTACTTATCACAACAGATCTTGAAGCAAGGTAGATGCATGCCAACACCAGCGGCCCAGGTGTTAAGATATTATGAGCTTTACTGTCACTAGTCGTGTACTAAGTGGGACGTTATTGCTGCACCATATTACACTAGTAGCAAACCGTTGGAAGCGTGAGAAAATTCATGAATACGTCATCACATGTTATTGCCCAAGACATCCAATTTAGTGCTTGTCAAATTTTGAAAGAAGAACACCTGCGAAGTTTGTATACAAAAGACTTGATTAATTTGCTGTCGTTTTGTTGGTAGGAAACGCCAATAATTGCTGCTTAATTCGACACGTCTTCGACATTCCTTTTACAAAACCCATACAAGTAGTTCATTGTGTAAGCTGACGTTGTTTAGGGACGCCCGTATCAGCAGGAGAGAGAAAGCCCGTTCTCACTTGTAATACTGAAACAAATGTAAGACTGTCGTAGAAACAAGTTCGCACCCAAAGATATTTTAAATTAGGCGGGAAATTATAGATGATAAGTGCAGGCGCCTTACATCTACAGGCGACGAGTGCTTTATCTGCTCCATTTGTGAAAGGAATAACAACACAGTTGTCTGTGCCTTGATGGATGGAGAAAGGTGCAATACCCAAACTCATTCGGCATGTTAAACGGTTGGAGCAGTACAGTCGTGACGCAAGGCTTAAATACTCGCGTCTCACAAAGTTCGTCGACTGCCTTTAATTAACAACCGAGAAGAATCGACTGCCTCAGCAATGGCAAGTGGGAAGATTTCTCACCTCGTCATTATTTTAGTCTTCGCTGGAGTTGTACAACTTAGGATCGGTGGATTCATTTACGGTCAGACGTTTTTGTTACTGATCTAGTCATATTAGGAAAGATATTACCACAACTATATTCGTACAGAAAATAGATTCGCTTATGTGCCCGTCAAACTGCTTCTGTCTCATACGCACGCACGCACGCACGCACGCACGCACCCACGCAAGTACGCACTCACGCACGCACGCATCCACGCACACAAACTCCAAATGGTGGCAGCCTATGGCGATCCCAAAATATTTCCGACTCTACACATAATTTTGCGGGCGGTAATTAAACAACAACGATAATGTAGGGGTTGTATCGCGCATAGCCAGGTTGTAGCGCACATTTGAAAAACAATAAATCCTCATAGTTGTAACATTAGATCGGGTTGAAACTTCACCACATTATGATCCATATAAATCGATTGCAAAAAGAAACGATTGGCGTCCAAATTGAAGAGTTACAAAAATAATTTGTCCACAAAAAATAGTCTTGTTTAGCTTTGCAAAGTTTGCAATCATTCATCAGAATAATAACTTGGAGATGCTACGTCATATAACATTAATTCTATTGAGGTTAACTTTGAAATTGTTGAGTTGTGACAATACAAAATATAAAAATTGCACACACAACATCACACAAATCGTCTTACTATTTTGTAACGTTGATAACATCACCGGATTTCATCAGAATAATTATGTAGACGTGCTACTTTAAATGACATTAAACATGTTGAGGTTGACGGTATCGTTATTTAGCTGTGACAATTAAAAATATAGAAATTGCAAAACATAACTTCATTTTCCATTTTTTTCTCTCAATTCGCCATTTTAATTTTTTCTTATTTAAAACATTACCAAATTGTTTGATATAGAGGTCTAATACAATTTTATATCATATTTAATCTCTTAAATCATCAAATGAAATGTCACTGATACTACCGGGTGCCATGCATGATATTAACCAACATCATACATATTAGCTCTTACCGCCATTTATCATTTAGTGAGTGATAATCCTTCTGGATCCACCATTTTGACATTTATCAATTAGCATGATTTTATTTATATTTTAGACGACCACATCCAACGGATATATTAATTCCGACCGTCGTTGCATCGAGTTGAATTAGATATACGTCATAAAGTTGTCTTCATTAACAATACACTTACTACCCATGGATCATAAGTAAGATACCATCCGTCGGTGGCATTACGTTTCCTCAACGTCTAGTTGGTAAAAGCTGTTGCTTGGGTCAACATGTTTCTCTGTATCCGATGCAACGATACCGGGACGACCATTGGAAATATGTGCGTGACACAAAACACATGCGCGATACAACCGAAATTTAGGCTAACTTTGCTAATGTACCTGCATGAGTTACACAGTTCACTCTTAAATTTTGACAACATAGATATATTCACTATTTTGGTTTATGAGTCATACAGTTCTCCTCTCTGTGGAATAGTTTACTCCTGGCTTAAACATCTGGTTGAAGGGACCTTCGGTGTAATGTAGTCATTATACTTTTAGACCATCACCTGGAACCTAAAGAAATACAAATGTGGTCGAATAACACAACAAGTTGTTGAGTATGCCTCTAATGTATAATGCTTTATGTAAATGGTTACGCTGAATATTTTTGCTAGATTGTAGATATAGTTGACTTAACGGTACGTGTCTACTTCGCTCCGGCGGACAGAGCTCGCACCAAGTGTAAATACGTACTGGGTATAGCGGGACGAAGGTCTGCGCCAACCACAACAGTTGACTTAACGGTACGTGTCTACTTCGCTCCGGCGGACTGAGCTCGCACCAAGTGTAAATACGTACTGGGTATAGCGGGACGAAGGTCTGCGCCAACCACAACAGTTGACTTAACGGTACGTGTCTACTTCGCTCCGGCGGACTGAGCTCGCATCAAGTGTAAATACGTACTGGGTATAGCGGGACGAAGGTCTGCGCCAACCACAACAGTTGACTAAATTACGAACGTTGGCATTGACAGCGACTGTGCTGATCATTAACACCCAAGAGATCCTCTTCCGGTAATTAACTGCTCAGCAAGAAAGACATATCGTGGTTAGAAGCGCATTTATCGCCAACAAACAGCAGAGTCGACAGGTTCCTGACCAAAATGACACAGGACATTACCGAACAGAAGACAAACCTGTAATTCACCAGAGATAACATTGCTAATCTCAAGACGACTATGGCAGAATTGGAGCGAAAATCATCAAACGTCCAGCCGATGATGACGAGAAAAGGAAAAAACAAATTATTGTAATCACTCGCCAACCAACTCGACTGTCTAGACAACTACTCTCGCTGAGATTGCATTGGAATTGACGGCATCCAAAATTCCTGAACGAGGACTGGAAAACAACATAGGCAAAAGTACGAGACATTCTGAAAAACAAGATGCATTTCAACGACACGAAAATAGAAATCGAGAGAGCCAATCGGATAGTCAAACCTGATACGAACCGCCCCAAACAGAGGCCGACCATCGTAACACTTCTCCGCTTCAAAGACCGTGAGGAGATAATTCAGAATGTTTGTTGGGCTGAGTTGCATTTTGCATTGTTCTTAGATACGTAGCTTTACTATCACACATGTCAGCATCACGTTTGTTTCCAAGCAAGGTAATTAATGCTCACTTTTGAGCGTCGTGGCTTGACTGTGAAGTAGGATCTTCCCGTGTGCTGTTCAAACCCCTAGTGTTTGTGGGAAGAGCCAGCGCCTTGTGGCTTGACTGTGAGGTAAGATCTTCCCGTGTGCTGTCCTAGTCTATGTGGGAAAAGTCTGCGCCTCTTGGCTTGACTGTGATGTAGGATCTTCCCGTGTGTCGTCCAGACCACTGGTGTATGTGGGAAGAGCCAGCGCCTCGTGGCTTGTCTGTGATATAATAAATGATGTTTTTTAATCTTTGTCGGCTGTTATCTGAAAACCATGTTTTAGTTTGTTTTTGAAGAAATATATCTCTGGAAGCAATTATTCTTGCCAAATTAGGCTAAGTATTGTTTCTCGGAAATTACAAACATATATTAAAAACAATAACAACTTTGATGAAAACTGTCCTACCAGGTGTGCAATAAAACTAAATATGAGTATCGTATTGTAATAATTATAATGATATCTTTGCTCAACTTGTAAAGAATGCCATTGATGCGCAATTTGCTAATAGTTGTTAAAAATGGTGGTAATTTTTTTTTATCATGGAAGCGGAGGGTGTGGCAGAAAACATTCAACATACTGTTTTACTTAGTAAGACACATTCTACAGTTTGGACAGAAAACATGCAATAACTGTGCAAATTAAGACAACATGATCAAGCTGCCGTGTCTCATCTTAACGTTTGGCTGGGTTGCTTTTTATATTGTTCTTAGACACATTGCTTTCCTATCACAACTGACACTTCTACAGGAGAGTGAATCATCGACACGTGGATTGTCATGGCGTACAGTCACGATAGCCTAACCGTCCATGTAGCTACTTCCTACATATACCTTGATAATAAATAACACGTGAAGGTGTACGATGAAGTTTTGTGTCAAGAGCAGTAGACAATAATGATTAATTAATTAAATAGTTGGATACTATTAGCATGGTGGCCCGTGCGATGTCAAGCAAGCCTGGCCCATGATTAATTTTGTCGGTTTTATTTGAAATAGTCATATTATATAGATACACATATAAATAAAGTAGTATGTATTTTTTGTAAATGTATGAAATTATCATGGTACTATATGTACGTATGTATAATGTTCGCAATTTATGCATGTGCTATGGTTCAAATTGAGCATGCACAACTTCAACAAGTTCCAAGTGATTTCCGACAAACCCGTAGACGCTTTCCTAACAACAAGTAGCATCTTGAAATAAAGTGATGCTCCTCACTTCAGGCAAGATAAAGGGGCAATGTTTGCCTTGTGAGCAGGCAGGCAGATATGTGAAACATCTGGTTGTGGACAGGAGAAAGACACCGAGGCTACACTTACTGATGACACACTTAGGACAGAATCAATGATGTGGTGGAAGAAACTGTAAGAAATGCACGCAGGAAACTTGTGAAATTGACATGATGGTAGAAGGACGTTCTGCATGTGAACATTCTCATACTGATCATCATAAGTTGTACATCTATCCTGAATTTGTCTTGAATATAATGTCGTACTTAGTGTATGTGTTCTCATTTGATTAATAGCAGAACCATTGTATTAAAACGGTTTGTGTGTTATATGAACAGAACATTTACTTAAATTACATACATAAGGTAATATCTGACATAGTGGTAGTAATCGTTTTCGGTAAAAAAGGAATTAACAGCAGGATTTTAGCGTAAATTAGTACACACTGACTTCGTTGTTTTGTTACACAGTGTTCTCCGTATTCACTAGGTGGCAGGATTTTTTCTCATGCGAGGTTAATAGAAGACACAATTAACAAGTATATTAGCCTAAAGTGTTCTTTTGATCACAAAAAAGCCTTATTCAAGGCTAACGTAGCAAACTAATTAAAACTAAATTGTATGATGGCGCCGTGCAAACGGCAGTTAAAGGCCACAAGGTACTTAATTTGTGGCAGTTGCAGTAACTGGGTGGACTTCGTCAAGTCTGGGTGCGAGAAGTCCTGGGTTGAGGTCCAGGCAGATAGTTTTAGTTTTGAGTGTAGGGGATGCGCGAAGATGAAGGAACTAGAGGTGGAGTTGGAAGAGCTGAGGCTGCTCGTTGTGGCAATGGTGGGAGGGGAACAGGGGAGTTGTGCCAGTAGTTCCGGTGGGGGAACAGTAGACGATAAAGTGGGGAAAGACACAAGAGATGCTAGGGAGAGCTCACCTCAGCCTGGGAGGAAGCTGAGAGGAGGGAAGGTGACAGGTCATGGGGAGACAGGACGTAAGGAGACGGGAAGGAAAGGAACGGGAGGGAAGACAACCGGAGTGAAAGAGAGGGGAGTAGGGGAGACAGGAGGGAATGAGAAGGGAGTGGGGGAGACGGGAGGGAAGACAACCGGAGTGAAGGAGAGGGGAGTAGCGGAAACAGGAGGGATGGAGAAGGGAGTGGGGGAGACGGGAGGGAAAACAACCGGAGTGAAGGAGAAGGGAGTAGGGGAGACAGGAGGGAAGGAGAAGGGAGTGGGGGAGACGGAAGGGAAAACAACAGGAGTGAAGGAGAGGGGAGTGGGAGAGACAAGAGCAAAGGAGTGGGAAGTGGGGGAGACAGGAGGGAAGGGGTCAGGACAGAATGTGATGGAGGGAATCGAAAGGAAGAGTTATTCTGCAGCAGTGATAGAGGGGGTGAGGAAGAGAGCGAGGGTGTTTGTGGGGGATTCGATAGTTAGGAAGACCGACAGAGTCTTAAACAAGGGAGATGATGTGGTGGTCTACATGCCTGGAGCCAAAATAAAGGCGATAACTCAGAGGGTAAAAAACATCGTAGGCTCGGGTAAGGGTGGATCTGTTTTAGTACACGTAGGGACAAATAACGTAGAGAGGGAGGGTACAACTGCCATAGTTAGGAAATATAGGCAATTGGTCAGAACACTAAAACAGACGCGGGTTGAGCAGGTAATACTGTCAGGGATTTTACCTGTAATGGGCAGGAGGGGTCACAAATATCGAAATTGTCGGGGGATGGCAATTAACATGTTAGTCCAGAGGCTGTGTAAGGAAGAGGAAGTTGGATTTGTGGGTTTATGGGGAAGTTTTGTTGGGAGGGCTGATATGTACATGAAGGATGGGCTTCATTTAAGTGGAAAGGGGCGGCAGTATTCGCGGACAAACTTTCAGCAGCAGTAGATAGCGACTTGGGTACAATGACAAATATTTTTGGACGTAAACATTCTTTAAACTAGAAGTGCAGGGGGTTACCTAGAGGTGTCTCAAGCAGAACAAGAGGCCACTAGCACAGATAAACCAATATCAAATCATCCGAAAAACATCTCTGAAAAAGGTTATAGATGCGTATGTTTAAATGCAAGGAGCATAGTAAATAAGAAAAGCGAATTAAACATTATGGTAGAAGATATTGACCCTCACATAATAGGTATAACTGAATCATGGGCCAACATAGATATAACAGATGCTGAATTAGCACTGACAGGATACGTAATGTTTAGGAAAGATCGAATAGGAAGAAGGGGCGGGGGAGTTATTTTATATGTTAAATAAAACTAGAAAGGGAAGCTGATTGCGATGAAGCTGTTTGGTGCAAAATTGTTTCAGGAAATTCAAAATTAACTATTGGATTAGTTTACCGAAGTCAAAACATAAATGAAGAGGAAAACACAAAAATAAAAAATGCTAAAAAGGAAGTTAGTAAACGGGAATGTATCATAATGGGAGATTTTAACCATGGACACATACAATGGAATTATCTAGAGAGCACAGGGATTGAGGATCAACAATTTCTATGTTTAATCCAGGATAGCTTTCTTACTCAGCACGTACTAGAACCAACCAGGGGAGAAAATGTATTAGATATAGTTTTGTCATCACAAAAAGAATTAGTGAACAATGTAAAAATATTTGAACCATTGGGTAATAGTGACCATAATCAAATACATTTTGACATCAATGTAAAATCAGAAAGTAAAAATAAGAAAACGTGCAAGAGAAACTTCCACAAAGGTAACTACAAAGATATGAGAAAATACTTAGCAAAGCTAGATTGGAATAACATGCTGATGAATAAGACCGCAATTGAATGTTGGAATATTCTAAAATATGAAATTGAGAGTATCATCGATAAATTTGTTCCCTTCCAAAAACAAGGAAAACGGTGTAGAAAGAAACACTTGTCAAAAGAGGCAATTAGAAAAATAATGCTAAAACAAACTATGTGGAGGGTTTATAGGCGTACCAGAGAGGAAGAAGACAAAATACAAAGAGGCACTTAATGTAGCTACAACTGAAATCAGACAATCTAAAAGAGGCTATGAACAAAAACTGGCATGTAACATAAAAAATGACAGCAAGAGTTTTTATGCATATGTCAGGAGTAAACAAAACGTACAAGACAAGGTTGGACCTCTAGAAGACAGTGCTGGAAATATAATATCACAGGGGTTTCTAATAGCGGAAGACCTAAATGGTTACTTCAGTTCAGTGTTTACCAAAGAAGATATTAGTTCATTACCAGTTGCTGATGCTAAATTTCAGGGGGCTAAATCTGACTATTTAGGACCGTTAGTTGTAACTCCAGAATTGGTAGCTAAGAAAATAAAGGCAACGAAGGATAACAAATCACCGGGAGTGGATGGGATTCCTCCAAAATTACTAATGGAAACAGTAGATGAAATCAGTATACCACTTGCAAGAGTATTCAACTTGTCATTAAAAGAGGGAGTTGTTCCATTTGAATAGAAAGAAGCAAACATCATACCATTATTTAAAAAAGGGTTCGAGAAATAAGTCAGAGAATTACAGACCAGTGAGTTTAACGTCAGTGATTTGTAAATTATTAGAAAGGTTAATTAAAGACCATATGGTGGACTTCCTCGTTAAGCATAATTATTAAATTCATCTCAACATGGGTTCCTTAAAGCGAGGTCATGCTTAACAAATATGTTATGTTTTTTTGGAAGAAATCACTAAGTGGATAGACATGGGATCGCCAGTAGATATTATCTACTTAGATTTTGACAAAGTGCCACATCAAAGATTACTACTTGAATTAAAAGCCCATGGTATCGGGGATAGCATAACTGACTGGATAGAACAATGGCTGACTGACAGAAGACAACGAGTTGTAGTAGATGGAGAAGTTTCAAATTGGAAATCGGTTTTGAGTGGGGTACCTCAAGGATCAGTATTAGGACCTATATTACTCTTAATTTATATCAATGACTTGGACGACAGTATAACAAGTAACGTACTGAAATTTGCGGATGACACAAAACTGTTTAGAGAGGTTAATACTGATGGTGATAAACAACATTTACAAAACGATCTAGTCAGATTAGTGAAATGGTCTGAGAAATGGCAGATGCTGTTCAATTTTGGGAAATGTAAATGCCTACATACAGGACATGGGAACTTGAATGTAAACTATAAAATAGGAGATACTGTTCTGGGTACTACTGTAAAAGAAAAGGACTTAGGAGTTACAGTAAGCGCTGATATGAAAGTTTCAGAGCAGTGTGGTATTGCAGCTTCAAAGGGTAATCAAATTATTGGATTGATTAGAAGAAACATAACATACAAGGAAAAGGACATCAGGAAGCACTCGTTCTCACAGAGGACAATAAATGAATGGAACAAATTGTCTACAGATTGTGTAACTGCTAGCAGCGTGAATATGTTTAAAAACAAGGTTGACACATATCTCAGGAGGGCGGGTTATAAGTAGGTGAACATTGTTGGACTCTCGATAAGCCAATGGCTTCCTTGTCCACTTGCCATCTGGGCCTTTGGCTTGGATGGCAAATCTTGTTAAATCTTGTAATTACACACATCCATCACGTGATACAGTCGCAACGCAGGAACACTGGTTTATAAAACAGTCTGCACAACTTTCCGTTAACTCTGACTTCAACGCTAGATGAATTAACTAGGGTTTATTAACTCTTTGTCGCAATATACACACATTATTTTCTGATAATTACAGAACAGTCTATAAGATATTGATTTGGAGAGGTCAGACCACAGTGAAGAATTGCAATGGTGGCCATGTTAACGTTTCTTCTGATTATAAGAAAAATGATGAAATGTTCGATACAATGCCCGTCAATGTTTACAAAAACATCCATGTATTCATGCGCCTACGACGCCAATAGCATAACAATTCCCATATATCCCTCAGCCTGTTAAACTCTTAAAATAATGCTTTATTTCAAAGCCACTAGCTTCTACAAACAAACAGGTGAATATGCCAGTTCAACTGCACTGGTTTCATATCATATGAATTGTTTAATTTCACACATTAAAATTTAATACGCCCTACATTCGTATGAAATGACAATTAGGAAGGTCAACTGTAGTTTGAACCCTAGATGGTGGATGTGGTGGTACGAAATGGGTTAATTTACACCGCTCTCCTACTCGCACGTGCACAGTGGTCACTTAGCGGGTATGTTTAGTAATAACCTTTCGTGGTTTCGAAACTGTTCGCGAGATAGTGCCACATACAATGTAACGCTCCAAAAACAAGATAAGCGAACCACAATAAATTATATTTAATAAAACAAAGATGCCTGATAATAGACATTGCTAACTTTGTTAGAATATTTCGCTAAAAACAGCACCACTTTATAATCTAATAATATTAAGTACGTCTATACGTGTTGTTGACACATGACATGACGTCACTCGGCAACGCTTCGTCCATCGGCGCGCATCGGACAAATATTTTACTAGTTATAATAAGTATTATGATGACTATTTCAGACCTGGAGGCGTATTCAGATCTTCCTGTACGATATTAGTTTGAAGCCGCACAATATAAGGACGTAGACGACAACGAATTTGCCAGATAAGTTACATTTGGCCTTGGTATTAAGGTCATTTGGCAAGTATTACACACAATCGCAATGTCAATGATTAGACTTGAAAACAATGCCATGTTATTGGATCTACCGCCAGCTGTTTATGTAATATGTTTGTTTTTCGTGTGGAATCGTTGTGGGTGAATGTGCATGTATCAGTAGAAATCAATTGTAGCAGCAACTTTTATGCAGTACTGCCATCTGCCAGGTGTTCTAGAACTACGCACAGACAAACATTCCTGAAATATGGTGGAATTTAAAGGTAACTGTTGATATAGCTGATAAATTCGCTTAACACATAACATGTACATAAAAAATCCGAAACATGTATCCTGGATGACGTGCAAAAACTCGCAAATGAGATAACAATGTTACGGTAATCGCAAGGTGGCAGCACGTCCGTATTAATACCCGCCGGTGTCTTTGCGATTCGGCATACAACATCTACGCAGAGCTTTTAAGCCACGCCTGCGCGTTCGTGATTGGTTACCAGGGCAAGGAGTTGGATGAAATCTGAACATTAGCTAAATGCTCAATGGACACACTTCGTTGTGCTACTTAAGATTTATAAAGTGCTGATGGTGAATTAATTTATGTATCACAGAGTGTATATTTTCAGCTATCGCTTACAAAAATAAAATTAACTCAGACATCAGGTTGTTATGCTGTATCACTCTGTCTGTCCTAGTTGACGCGATCGCATTAAAATATTGTCGTAGTAGTTATTTGGAACGTTATCAGAGTGTGGCCTAGCTGGCGACTAGAGAACAGAACATGGTCATGGACGTAGTGGTTTGTCCGGGCACAGAAAAAAAGATCAAAGTGTAATTGTTATCAACACAGGCAAACCTTTAAGCTTTGTTGGTGACATGGGCATATTAATGTTTCCAGCAAAAAAATAAACATTAAGCGTTGTTTCTTTAGAATATCAATCCTTTCGCACAATTTCGAAAATTTGCTTATGCATGGCATATTTACCACCGCTATCGATGCATAAGTATTAAAACGTCATGATTAAAAAAAAAGTATAGGCTGTAGGCGCGTAGCAAATGCGCGATGCATATGCCTCGTGTGATAAGTCATATATAAAATGTTTTAGCGCTATAAAAGCGCTGCCTGCATTAGACCATTTACTGTAAAAACTTTGTTCCATTTCATAATTACCGTCTGGGCCTACATCAACGACAATTTTATTAATATTTACAAGATCATTTAAACTCAACATTCAACAGGCCGCCGACGAAAAATAGGCGTACCTGCACGCGCATTTCAGCTTTATTTTTAGAGAGACCAATCATCGGCAAACGGGGCGTGGCTTAAAAGCTCTGTGTAGATTTTGTATACCGAATCGCAAAGACGCTACCCACCGTGATACTCGTCCTCGAATGTAATAGTCACTGGCGTCAAATTCAACCCATTTAAATCTCGCTAGATCTCGCGTTACATACGTCACAGCGTATGCTTACGGCAGTAATTGGCAACCTATTGAATTCTCGCCTGGTAACGCGTTATAGACGTCACAGCGTATGTTTACGACAATAACGATAGAGTCTTATCTGAGCAAAGTATATTTATATTTATAATAGAACACGGAACACCTTTATGATATTCATACCCAGATAATAAACGACTTTGTATGCTTACCATATTATTATAATTATTATTGAGCGTCTGCTGTTGCTGCTGGTGTCTCGTTCTTAGCCACGTGGTAATAAATGCCCTGTTGTGGAAGATGTATGACAAGCCAAACTGGTCATACAAGTAGGAATAATTAAAACGCGTTAAATGTTCGAGACAAAAATATTAAATTAGTATTATATATTCACAACCTGTATTTGTGTTTTATTAAGCAGGTGAAAGAGCTATGACAAGCCCGACTTGTTGTAAAAGTTTAAATAATTGGAAAATTATGACATAATCAACAAACGGCCGATTGACGTTTATGCATTTATTTCGTTATTGTCAGTACGGCTTGCCATAGATGTAGGTTGAATTTAACCGGTTTCCTCATCTCGCGCAACATTGTTCGGACGTTCAATATTCATAAGTTTTTCACTCAAAACAACTTTTCTAATAATATATTTAATTTGCTGGATGAAATAGCTGTCAATGAATTGGTATATCGATATCTTGCACAAAATATTTCTTTATATATTTGTGAAAACGGCATATTCTTTTAAGTAGGTTGGATTTGAGGCCGATCAGTATACTGGGACAAAATTAATAGGCGTGTCGTCACTCACGACATATACAATAGAGATAAGAACATCACACTGCTACAAGACGTCGTCGGACACAGAGTACAGGATGGGTCGACTCTATGGGACCCATCTGTTGACAAGAACATCAAAGCTTCGGAGAACGAACTATCCAACGACAGTCAATAGGGGAAACTGGCAATCATTCCTACCTAAGGCTAGTAGGAATTTGCATCATCAAAGACCTCACCTGGAATACACATATCCATCAGATTAGAGCCTCAGTAAACCGTACTCTTGCATTCGTTAAAAACAACCTGTACTCATGCCCTCAAACATAAAAACAACTGCCTACACAACCCTTGTTCGTCCGCTTTTAAATACTCTTCATCCGTATGGGATTCACATATTCCAACTACTATACACTCAAGTCCTCATTAACAAAATCGAGATGGTGTAGATAAGGGCGGCACGCTTTTGCTACAATGATTTCACATCCAGAGAAACGGGGGTATGTGCACGAAATGATAAGGAATTTAAACTGGGAACAACCAACCATCAGAAGAGCAAACACACGTCTCAACATATTCCACAAAGCCATCAACGGTCATTTATCCTTACCAGTCAGAAAGTTCCTCCAGCCTCCGCAGCGTCAATCACAGCGTATCGACAGCAAAGCCATATAAACCAGCAAGAACTGTTAAAACTTCTCCTATTTTCCTAGGATAATGAAATATTGGAACTCGCAACCAGATACAGTAAACAACACCACAGACCCTAAACAATTTAAGCAAGCTTTAGTCCACTCATTCCCAAGCCAACACGACGAAGCAGCAATTACTCCACGCACACTAACCCTGACCATTTGACCTCTTATGAGTGTTCTATTCTACACAACGCAAGACAATCCCGCATTGTGAAAGGCAACTATCTGCGATGCCGCACTGTGTTTGGGACACCTAACGGTTAAAGCCTTCACCAGACAAACAACGCTCACCAACAGCTGGGGGAGGCGTCTGAGAACCCCATATACTGCCAGTCTCGCGTCGCGCCGCACACGGAGCCGACGAAACGGGGTCGTGCACATGCTCAGCTTGCGGACTCAAGCGGAAACAAAAACTTGCGTAGGCGACGCTCCTCAAATGATAATTTTTTTTAAATCTCGAGACTTGCTCGATACTCATTATTCAAAACTGCCCTGTTTGGTGACTGAAAAGCCCACACTCGGCGGAGATAACGACAGGACTTTCTGGAGACGGTCTCGTGTCGAGCGTGTCGGCAGCAAGTCTCCTTGGTGTGTGGCCCGCTTTATTTAGTCTCGTCACCGTCACGTCGTGTAGTGTACGGACGGCGGACTAGAGGAAGATCTGTCTATTGTAGCGCCTATAGGCGAGGGGCAGAACACCAGCCTGGCGTAGTGTGTGTGATGTGGTATCATTTGGGCAACCGAAAGTTCGAAGGCAAAACTACCAAACAACTACAGAAATGCAAAACCGTATTAAAAGTCTGATTCATATGTATCAGTTGAATGAATTTCTGCTGGTCAGGTTGTGACTCTCATTTAGATGCTGACTTGGACAGACTTGATAATCTAGTTGCTCGAAGTAAATGCTGAACTAGTCTTACTATTACTATTTTATTCCAACACATGTGAATCTTCAAACACTCCTATAATTATCTTTCATGATAATTACTCTAACAAAATACATGATTTACATAGCGCCATATTCACGCAGTGTTCTGTGGCACTTCTGTGAATTTAGACTAAAGCTTTCATAAAGAAGGTAACGTCTTGAATGTTTCTGGGGTTTCCCAAACTTCATGTAGCTTTAAATGTTACGGTAGTGTACTCTGTACTGATGGCTATCGTGCCTCGAGTCACGTCAGCCAGGGCCGTGGATCATCGCCTAGCGACCGGCCTGGAAGCCGGAAGGACAGCTCACAGAACTGATGTGCCTTAGGAATCCAAAGCTTTGTTGAGCTCAGCGCAGCGCAAAAATGGCCGATACTAAAAATGCAGCATCAGACGACGAAACAATAACAGTGGAGTGGCTTGGAGGATGTGTTGACAAAGCTAGGCCTGAACACGATCTGTGTTTACGTATCGTCTGTGTCGCTCGATACAGAGGTGGGTAACGCGCATACGATCATATAGCGTAGTTTATATGCAGCATGCTTCGTCCGACAAACGTACTGTGTACACCCATACACGTGTGTGGGACTTGTACGTGCATCCGTTCATGCCATCGAATGCACACGTTATTGCGTGATTTTCAAAATCGACGACTGGGAGATTCCTGCGGCTGGCATTTTCCTATTTTGGCGGCGGTGATATCTGAGAGCGGCGAGATGCCGTCGTGTGCGTCGTGAGGTGTGCGGGTACACCACTGATGTAGTGGCGCCCACACGTTGAGATCGCACCGTGGCCCGTGTTATGTCCCGGTAATGTTGTTTAGCAAAGTGAGGCAAAACGGCAATTATAGGGACGTTATTTACGTGGACTTTTCTCGAAGTTCCACATAAGAAACTCAGTGTAATTTGTAAGACTAAGATATTATAAAGGAAGTATTTCATTGGATAGTAGCATTTCCATTGGACAGGTAACAAAAGATTGTTAGTAATAGGAAAGAATCAAAATGTCTCGACGTTGTATCAGGCATACCCAGTATTAGGACGATTGCAATTTATTGTATACATTAATGGCATGCATAAATTAAGTAAATCTTTTTTTTATTTGATTTGCTGTCAATATAAAGATCCACAGCAGACAAAAAGATCGGGAACTCTTTCAGACAATGGCGTGATAATGGATTTTAATATCGCTACGCGAATGTAACCAACCGTTGTTGGTAAACACAGAAATGGAATTCATAATAATATGACACTTAATAGTGTAAAGCATCCACTTGCTACAGTTAACACGGAAACAGTTGTTGAGAAAGACACACTGCTGTGTTTGATTCACAGTCCAAAATATATGATATGCAATTTTTTTCTGGAATGTATAATTTTAGCAGAATCGTCCACGCAATTGACATTTCCCCTTAGTTTTGACGACATTGTTGCTGATATGTAATAGGAAGAAGGAAAGTTGTCATGTTGCACAACGGCGTCTTGCCGTCAATGTCTGGCTGGTATCGCATGGACTTGGGAATATATTTTAACAAGACAATATTTAACAAGATTTGCCATCCAAGCCAAATGCCCAGATGGCAAGTGGACAAGGAAGCCATTTGCTTATTAAGCGTATCTATATCCTTCTTACGATATGGTCTCCATGCTTGTATACAGCATTCTAAATCAGGTCTAACTATTGCTTTATAAAGAGGTATAATTAACTTTTTTCCCTTGTATGTTATGTTTCTTCTAAACAATCCAAGAATTTGATTATCCTTGGAAGCTGCAGTACCACACTGCTCTGAAACTGTCATATCAGCGCTTATTGTAACTCCTAAGTCCTTTTCTTATATGAAACATTCCACGCGGGCCTCTGCATTATGTTATGATATTTGAACAATAGATCGTATCGTCCTTGAGTTGCGCACCAAGACACTCTTTGATGACACGATTCAGCCTCTCCTCTCCCCCGTTGCGCTGAAGGTTTTTTTTACAAAGCTCTGCGACGGTGTTCCATGCCGAGTTTCTGCAGGAACATTTCACATTCGTATGACACGAAATGTGGTCCGTTGTCGCTTTCCAGAAGGGTATTCCCCATCGAGAAAACAGTTATTTCAGGATCTGAATGATGGCGGAAGACGCCACCGTACTGGTTGCAGCTGTCTCTGGCCACTTCGAGTGTACACCGTGTACCACTACAAGAGATATTTGACTGTGTGGTGCAACCTGGTTTCTCAGGCTACAAGGTATGGGTTGAAGTGGTGGTTGTGTTGGCTTCATCGATTTTTCACACATCCGTCACAGTTTCTGAGGATAATTTCCATGTGGCAATTAATTGCAGGCCACCATACGGTATTGCGACGTCGCTGCTTAGTTCGTACGATCCCTGGATGACCCTCGTGGGCCATGTGCAGTACCTGCTGTTGGAGTTACGTAGGGATGACAGCACAAATGCCACGCGACACACATACGTCATCGAACACAGAAAGTTCGTTTGTTAGCCGGAAGTAAGTTTCCAAGCCAGCAGGTGGGGGTCGGGGCCAATAATTCTGGGCGAAGTAACGGACTTGCGTGAATGTGACATTGTAAGAAGCAGCCTTCAACTCGAGTTGTGTAACGAGGTTATCCAACTCGACTTCCATTACACAATCATCTGTCATCGACTTACACGGTTCCTCTTTGACCAGTCTGCTTAGAATATCTGGTTCTTCGAATGTTAAAGCCATAGTGATGAAGGCGATCAGACCATCGGTAGATGAGTGCCTGGTGATCAGTCTTTAACGTGACCTTTCTACCGAAGAGAAACACATGCCAAGCTTCACGTTTGCCTGTGGAGTACTTCCATTCCGTTGCTGACAGTATCTTCAGAGCATATGCTACTGGACGTTCTTTTGCTACCGGACACTCGCGACAATACTGCGCCAAGGCCATTTCATAATGCATCTGTCGTTAAGATCGTTTTGAGCATCTGGGTCGAAGCGCGCAAGGCGTTGTCCTTTAATATTTGTCACGGACGCAGGGATGTTTAAGACCCTCCCCTACACGGCCTAGGGGAGTCGACCCCTAAGACACCCACGCACGCACGCACGCACACACGCACGCACGCACACAATGAAACCGAGGCTCGTGACGTCGCTTGTCAATCAATTATAACAATCACTGCATTCCCTTATTGTATTCCATCGAATAATAATGACGCACTTCTACATAGCGTTTCTCGATGCACTATTTTGCAATTATAGTTAGTTCACATGAAAAAGCATACGTGTTTGTATAGAAACAGAAAAGTAACTGACCACAATAATTGTGGTAGTTGCAAAATTATTATGCAAAACATTTTGCGAGATGGCACCACACTGTGATCTGGTTAATGGCGACATAATTTAGTTTGGTATTATGACGTCAGAGTCGATGTTCTAAATGGAGCAGTGACGCATACTATTATATCAATACTACTATCTACTATCGTTTTATCAGACATTTAAATGTGTGAGTGACCATGTGAGACAATCAGCTCCATGCTGTATTAATGATCGCGAGGAGACGTCCATATCTGGCTGATCAGTTTTGCATAGATATTATTAAAACGGACCTATTCTTTTTTGTTCCAGAATTTGTAATTCTAGTTTATGCAATTTCTAACGGTAAATATGCTACAATAATAAATATTAAAAACAAGAAATATAATACTGTAAATTTATATGTATTTTGAGGTCGATACATTAAGATAATTGAAGCATATTAGTTATACGAAATATTACTTATAGCTCTCTACGAGTTATCCAATGATAACCGTCGTAAATTCCCTTTCACATTCACACAGCACACGACGTCAAGTCTGTGGACCCATTGCGCACTGAACTATAGAATGTCCCGCTTGGTTTTTGCAGCTGAAGGTACGACAGTGACGGGTCCTCGATGCGCTGGAGAGCAAGCAGATTCCGTACCAGGTCGTTGACATTGCGAACAACCGGATGGCCAAGGACGGATGCGGCACATGTCAATGGACGAGAACGCCGTGCCACCGAGGATATTCCGCGGCGAAATTTACCTCGGAGTACGCCCCTTTGTTTTAATACTTGCAATGGCATTCGTAAACCAGTTTTGCATTATGTAATAACGTTCAGTTTTGCAGGAATATAACATTGGTATTAAACTGTCAATTATTGGTGTAGCATGGATTCATATTTTTCGTAAAAATGTAATCTTCGTTCAGATTTTTATTACAGAATTAAACGGCAAAATTGAACATACTCTGTAAATCATAAGCACCATGATTCATGAAAGAGATTGCGTTTAAGGTATCCTTGATGTGATGTCCGAAATTCATTATAATGGTGATGAGAAGACTAAGTGAGATTCCATGAATGAAGAAAGAACAATACCGTTCTTTTTTTAACTAGTTAATATTGTTTATTTAAATTAGGTCATTATTCATTTTAAATATGCTTCCATTCAACTGTTGATGATATCAGCTTACCTAGGGTGGTGAATTGGCACACTACACACGTTGCTGCTAATAACTTGGTAAGCTCATAATGGTCAATTGTTCAAATAACTTATTCGAGTATGGTTGGTATTAGGTTTTTTGTATAAAAATTATTTTCTTATTTATTTAAGGACTACTTCGAATTTCAAGAAGCGTTGGATCAGAAACGTCTTTACGAATTTCTTACAAAACTGAGTCATTAACGAAGGTGGGCCTTCCTTGTTTGATCCTTGTTTGATCCTTGTTTCATCCTTGCAGAAGTGAAAATAGATCGTTCTAGTTGGAATCTGCGTTTACCTTAGAATAATGACAATCATCGTAATAGTTAATAACCTAGTGTTGGCGAAGGTGTCGATGTATGTTTGGACATGCCACATATGATGTACGGTTGGGATTTACTTAGGTAGACATCGACTCTTCAAACATAGCATGGTTGTTGCTTTTGTATCAACGTTACTACTATAAACAATACAAAATGCTATGCATACGAATTAGCCTTTATAGTGCATTGACATGCATTTATATACGTACATTCAACAAAGTATAATAGCATTACTGTGTAAACTGTGTTGTGTTATAGAAATTGACAACTACGAGGGATGTGTCCACCAGGCGTCGGCCAATGATTCGTGGAACGTGTTATTACTTTTACAAATGGAAAATCACTGACGTAACTATTAAACTCCTAATGACGTTGTTTTATGTATACACTTAAATGTGCTGCATTTCCTTAAGAGATTTCTGGGCTGCAATTATTCTGGCGTAGACTCTTTCTAAGGCAAACGAATGATGCAATTTGATCTCAACATTTGCTGACAGAAAATACATGAGGTATATTTTAGGGTGTTCGTAAATACCTCATCTGAGGTTCGAAATTAATATGGATGGATGCAAACCTCAGTGGACCCGACATTGCTACCGAACTGGATTTTTTTCGTTGTCTCTTCACACTAAACCATTTACATACCACTGTTTGTAATGAATGAAATTTGACCGTTGTTAGGAAGAGGCTCGTCAATGTCCACATACTAACGCGTCTGCGTTGCAAAGAGTAACTGTGCAATGCTTTAAATGTTTTATATGAAATATTTTATTATGTGTTTTGTCAAGACATGAACACGTGATTTGTTTGCAATTTGTTGTGTTATCTGAACATTCATTTTGTGTTGTTGTTGTATATGAATTATTAAATAGTTTGTAAAAAAGTTCTAAACTCAGGTTAATCACACCGTGGGTCGCCACAGCCTATAGAAGTAGTGAATGGTCCCACTGGTAACTGTAGCGCAAATCAGTCAAGTCAGTTATATAAGGCTTATTCAGCTTGTCCAAATATACATTTATAAATATAACGCACTTCCGCACGCACTTACGCACGCAATCACACACACATACAAAAGGTCCTGAAAACATAACCTGACAACGAGTGAGCAGACGTAGATTGGATGTCGTCCTTTCTCAAGAGGAATAAGGGCGGATAATATCTGCAACCCGGGCACAATTGTCGGGACAACACCGGGACAACACGGGCACAATTGTCGTGACAACATAGGCACAATTGTCCGGACAACACGGGCACAATTGTCCGGACAACACTGGGACAATATTTGGGAAAATATCGGGACACAATGTGACATTCCGGACCAGAAATGTGAAGATCCAGGAACGGGGTAACACCCTTTTCCTAGCGGAGTAATTATATATTATGCTGGAGGAAAACGTAGCTGCCTTCACGACGTCCGTGTGTAATCTATCATCAAGAATAGAGTTCTTAAGCACACGATACTGTGTTCACTGCGGGTCGTCATCCGCGAAGGAAACGAAACAAATACGATATAAATGCGAGTCCTGTCCCGCCTTTTATGTACGTGTAGGATTCGGTGGCTCAGTGTAAGAGGGTCGGACTCTCAACTGAGAAGTCGGGGTTCGGATTCACCTGCACTCGTTCAAAGCTTAGGCAATTTCGTCCAGTTCCAGTTGCCGCTGTCAGCTGTATGAATGAGCACCTGGTTTGAGACGGTGATTGAATTCCAGTGTTGAAATGATAAGAACGAGCAGCATTCACACAGTAATTGCAGCGTGGCTGGATGCTTCTAAGAAATGGTGTTTGTATGAACACGTCTGCCAGGGGCAAAGTTATGGGCAACGAATGTTGCAGGGCGCTGTATAAAGTGAACGCTTCGCTGATGTTTACTAGCACACTGTCCTAGAGTGTCCGTACTAGTGTCGCCCGCAGCCACCAGCACGGTTTCGGCGAACGTTTCATATCTTATGCCATGTGTCACCTAGCGAAATAAGGTACCCAAATGAATACAATAGATGCAACTGAACTCGACACGACGATACATCCATGGCCAACGAAAATGTCGAGGTGGTTATCATCGAAGATAAAAGTGGCATCACACTTTTATCAAACAAGGCTCAACCAATCGATCATACATCAAAGAACGTAATATGGATTAAAATCGTTATGTATCAGTAATGGGCTGTAATAGCAACTACATGTAAGTAGTTTCCCGACCGAAAAAAGTGGTGCTGTAAACGTACACAATCTGATTTCTTTTACGCATTGACGTCGACTCGACAAATAACGCACTATTTACTTGGCAGGTGGTGACCCCAATGTCGAAGCAAGACTGAGACGACTCGACAGCGAACTTGCCAATTCGGGCAATGTATATACAGGAGAATGTGACGTCGCCAATCAACTCGACGAGTCGGTTCTTATTCATGGTCCTAGATGAACAACATAAAGAGAGTAACGCGATTACACTTTCCTTTCACATGTCTACACAAGGCGGTACACTCTGGTTTGACCGGGCTCACGTTTCTCATTCTGATTGCTATTTGAGTCACAAAAGGTCGCTTCAACTAAGTTGCTCTATAAACCTTTTTTTACATAAGCCTATAAATAATTCATCAGAACAAAGAGCACCACAACAAATGACAATATTATTCACGGGTATTGAGATAGCATAATAAATATGGTTTGCAGCATATCAGTCACACATAGCCAAGCCTCAAGTGTAGGTCAATGTGTGATACTTTGGACAGGGCGTGACAGGCGGACATCGCCTAAAATTCGGCTTCGTACTTTCCCTTGAAGATTCCTGTTGTCTCTGCCGGTGAGTAAACACTAAACAGAACCAGGTGGCGCTAATGTGTTCCTTCATGAGTGAACGCACGTACACATTACAGTAGGTAAGTTCTAATAGCGCGGTATTTAGTCCGTGGAACCGCTCAAAGCGTTTTACCTTTCACCTATGGCAGACCTGTTCATTTGAACACTAATACGACTTCTCTGTGAAGCATTCAGCGACATCGCAGTTACTGCGCGAAGACTATTAATTCACACATATCCATATATCCACCACTGTATATAGCCGTGTAATCATTTATATGGCTGAATGAACTGAAGCATCGTGGAGTGAACGAAATTATACAAGCTTCGAAACGGCAGCAATATGATGACTCGTACCAACGTCCTGGTATATATGGTTGTGTAGTCTCTTTCAGCCGGTGACTAGATATCTCAATTTCTTCTTGAAGGTGTTCAGAGTAGGAGCTGAACGACTTCTTCAGTAAGTTTGTTCCAACAATCAATGACACGGTTTATGAAGAAGGGTTTACTGATCTCTGTACGGCAGTACGTCTTCTTTAGCTTTATGCTGTGTCCCCCGGATTGCTGCTACACTGATAGAAAGAAAATGCTCTTGGTTTTTCCTGTTTAGGTTACTGAGATATTTATATATATATAATATCTTTATATTATCTTCCGATCTGCTTTCAAAGCATCGTTTAATTAGTCCTATGCGCAGATTTGCCTTTGTTGTAATATACTTGATGTGGGTGCTTGGTTTTCGGTTTACATAAATGGTGATTCCTAAATCCTTTTGTTCTTCTACAACTTCTAATATTTCTCCACCTAATGTTTATGCATAATTAAGGTTTTGTCTTATTTTAAGTACTACATATTTAGTGGCATTGCAATTTAATAGCACATTTTTTACCAAACTGAACGTTTGTTTAGATCATGTTAGAGAGCTTCACAGTCAACCAATAGATAACTATATAAGTAGAGTTTTGTATCATCGCGAACCATTTTAGCAGATTTACCATTTGGTAGATCGTTTACATATTATAACAAACATAGTAAAGGAGCCTTGTGGCTCTGCCGTGTACCTGCTAGGAAAGATTGAATACATAACAGCACTTTGTGATTAATACCATGATATTGTCTTAATTTATATATCAATTATTTCTGAGGTGCAGTATCAAAGACCTTTGAAAAATCTAAGTAAATCACATCATCATTCAGCATTACTAACTTGATTTGGGATCCGACATTCTATCTAATATGCTACTATGTCTACTATTATGTAACATTACATCATACACACGATTAATATTTGACGAACGCCAGCACGAAGGCAAAGCCAGCAATGTCATCTATTTGGCAAGTTAATTAAAAACACCCGCACCGCAGGCTAAGGCGGCCACCGCCGACACGGATGCTGCGTAGACAGGATTGAGTAGATATGTTGTGACACTGTGTGAGAGCTGTTTGTAAGACAAACGGAGACATTGGTGCGTCTTGGTGCCGGACACATTTATCCAGTATTTGGTATGTTAAACACATAGCTAAAAACAAATATTTATTGTTTGGTCTGCACTAACAGTATCTTGTTTAGAACAAGATACTGTTAGTGCAGACCAAAGTAATAGATGGCTGGGTGAAGAAAAACTTACGCAGGTGTACAAAAATGCAGTAAGGAAACCGCAAACAACTAGAATGGGTGAAACTGAGCAGGGCGAGTGTTGTATTGTCGGTGGAAGTGGTGGGTGCAGTTGTAAAGGTGCTGATAACTGAACCTGTAAGAATTATATCATGTTTTTCGTTTAAGCCAGTTAGTAGTCAACCCTTTGTGTTGCGTGAAAGGTGCGGATACGCGAATTTGAATACAGCATGCCGTCAAGGGACGTTGTGTAACGTATATATCACTGTGTAAATGGCTGGTTTTCTAGCGAACTCTTGTGGTCGTTCAGAGTGCCAAACACATTCAAAGAAGACCAACGTTTTGACAAAATTGCAGATGGTGGATTACATAGCCCAAATATGTAGCTTATATGATAAAATATGTCGTAATTGCTGAATCGGTTGCGGGTCAAACTTTCAAAGGCGGGCGGGTTTAACACGCTAGATAGCACGGAAGATGTTATATTTTAGGCTTATTTTAAACCGCTCAACTTGAAAAGGGTATATTTGTGACATATGTATAAAAGCATTTGGGGGTCAGTTACATACATTCTCAAGGATGGCATACTGGCACAATCTCGAGTGGCATCCTGGGCCAAAGTGCCACTAACGTTGCAATAAATTCACACAGGATAACGTCATGGAGTATACCCATAAGGCATTACTTCGTCTATTCTATCCAATTTAAATGGAAAAGGGTAGCACGCTGCCCTGTGACTTCTTCAATTTCACAACAGGAGACGAAGTCTTCGGATTCAGAAACGAGTTAACCCACATAAATGGATTCACTTTGCAGCTATAGGTATTAATGTAGAAACACACCCAGGTATAAACAGGTATAAACGGCGTATAAAAAAGGCAAGTTTCATGAGATTTGATACGTCGTAAAAAAGGGTAAACATAAACTGCATATACTTAGAGTTGTGGAAATAATAACTGTCATTTATTAATCCATGGTAATTATTTAATGTACACCAACTGTACTGGAAAGAAGATACATTGAAATCATAAGGATATATGATCGGGTTGTAAATTGACGAGCATTTCGCTTGTTAAAATTATGACAAAGTACACTCCACCGGGGTCAATTGGTACAAGACTATGACCCACTGTTGACATTTCGATCACACGATCTGTACTATCTGGCAGAGGACTCATTCAATATTATGTAAACTGTCATTCCTTGCTTAGATCTTTCTGACAAGGATGATGTTCTACGTCTAATTCAGAAGGGACCGAGGAACAAGCCAGAATATTACAGACCAGTGAGTTTAACATCAGTTATATGTAAATTACTCGAAACAATAATTAGAGACCACATGGTGGAATTCCTTGTAAAATATAATTTAATAAATACATCTCAACATGGGTTCCTAAAAGCAAGGTCATGTTTTTTGTGAAGAAATTAAAAAGTGGGTAGAAGACGGGTCACCAGTGGATGTTGTCTATTTAGATTTTCAGAAAACTTTCGATAAAGATTGATACTTAAACTAAGATTGATACTTAAACTAAAAGCCCATGGTATAGGTAATGATGTAATCAACTGTATAGAAAAGTGGCTTACACACAGAAGACAGAGAGTAAGAGTAGACGATTTCAAACTGGAAATCGGTTTTGAGTGGGGTACCACAGGGATCAGTATTAGGCCCTATACTGTTTTTAATATACATATAAATGATCTAGAAGATGACATATCTAGCAAAGTACTCAAATTTGAAGATGACACAAAAGTATTTAGAAAGGTTACAAATGATACAGATAAACAACCTTTAAAGGATGATCTAGATAAATTAGTTAAATGGTCAGATAAATGGCAAATGTTACTAAAGTTTGAGAAGTGCAAGTGTATACACATAGGGCATGGAAACATGGACGAAGAATATAAAATGGGGGATGCTGTACTAGGTAGACCCACACAAGAAAAGGACTTAGGAGTAACACTTAGTGCTGACATGAAAGTTTCAGAGCAATGTGGGATTGCTGCTTCAAAGGGAAATCAAATTATAGGGCTAATTAGGAGAACTATCATGTATAAGAAGAAACAGCTAATTGTACCCCTGTATAAAGCAATGGTTAGACCACATTTGGAATATTGTATTCAAGCATGGAGGCCGTATCGTAAAAAGGACATAGCCAAGCTAGAAAGAATACAACGAAGAGCAACCAAAATGATTCCAGAATTGAGAGACCTTAGTTATGAAAGTCGCTTATCACAATGTGGTTTGACAACACTAGAGACCAGGAGACTAAGAGGATACCAAATAGAAGTATTTAAAATAGCGAACGTTTATGAGGATGTTGATAGGAATATGTTCTTCAAACTTAAAGAAGGCAGTAGAACAAGAGGAAACAAAGCAGCATTAGTTAAGGAGCAGTGTATGTTGGACATGAGAAAGTACTCTTTCTCACAGAGGGTGATAAATGAATGGAAAAAAACTGCCAAATAATTGTGTTAATGCTAGTAGTGTGAATACGTTTAAAAATAGAATTGACAGATATTTGATAAGGTTGGGCTACACATAGATAAGAAAATTGTTGGGCTCTCGATAAGCCAATGGCTTCCTTGTCCACTTTGACATCTGGAACTTGCTGTTTGGGATGGCAATCTTGTTAAATCTTGTTAATTAAGGTGGCTTAGATGTTTGCGATGTAGACATCCACAGGCGTGGTTGACATTTTCCCATAAGACGAACAATTAACGTTGACAGCAGAGGAACCGACCCTCCCTGACTCCAGTGTAAATAACAGGCGGAGCGAGACCATTTAAAAAAAGACGTGGGCGTCCTCTCCGTGAATAGCAACAGAGACACGGGCGTCGGCATCTACGAAATCTGTTGATAAACATTCGCTCTGAAGGTGCTGCTTCTGAGGTATAGTGTGTATGTCGTTCCGTCGCTGAGGGTCGACCCCGAACGATGTAAACAACGCGATTAGGACACTCGAGTGGAGTTAGATTCACCGACAACGTCGAACGGTGACATTCATCGAGCGTCTCATCTGCCAACCGTACGATCTTACAATGAATCTCAACTTGACGTGAGTGATTCTTCTGCGTTTGCTGTTATCATTAACGGCATCAAAACATTTGTTTGTGGCTCTCGCTGTCATTATTATAACATAAGGTTAAGACCAAAGTAATAGATGGCTGGGTGAAGAAAAACTTACGGAGGGGTAAAAAAATGCAGTAAGGAAACCGCAAACAACTAGAATGGGTGATTGGGTGTCACCGTGAAATTGAGCAGGGCGAGTGTTGTATTGTCGGTGGAGGCGGTGGCTGCAGTTGTAAAGGTGCTGATAGCTGAACCTATAAGAATTATTTAAGCCGTCAACCCTTTTTGTTGGCTGAAAGGGGCGGGTATGCCAATTTGAACACAGCATGCCGTCAAGGGACGTTGTGTAACGTATATATCACAGTGTAAATTGCTGGTTTTCTAGCGAACACTTGTGGTCGTCCAGAGTGCCAAACACATTCAAAGAAGACCAAAGTTTTGACAAAATTGCAGATGGGTGGATTACGTAGCCCAAAAATATAGCTTATATGATAAAACATGTCCTAATTGCTGAATCGGTTGCGGGTCAAACTTTCAACTGCGAGCGGGTTTAACACGCTAGATAGCACGGAAGAGGTTATATAGGCTTATTTTAATCCGCTCAACTTGATAAGGGTATATTTGTCTAAAAGCATTTGGGGGTCAGTTACATACATTCTCAAGGATGGCATACTGGCACAATCTCGAGTGGCATCCTGGGCCAAAGTGCCACTAACGTTGCAATAAATTCACACAGGATAACGTCTATTCTATCCAATTTAAATGGAAAAGGGTAGCACGCTGCCCTGTGACTTCTTCAATTCCAGAACAGGAGACGAATTCTTCATATTCAGAAAAGAGCATGCACCCATAAATGGAATCACCTGCAGCTATAGGTTTTAATGTAGAAACAGACCCAGGTATAAACAGGTATAAACGGCGTATAAACAGGTATAAACGGCGTATAAACAGGTATAAACGGCGTATAAACAAGCCCAGCTTCATGAGACTTGATACGTCGTATAAAAAAGTGTAAACATAAACTGCATATACTTAGAGTTGTGGAAATAATAACTGTCATTTATTAATCCATGGTAATTATTTAATGTACACCAACTGTACTGGAAAGAAGTTACATTGAAATCATAAGGATAAACGGTCGGGTTGTATTTTATAACTACCATATGTAAATGGACGAGCATTACGCTTGTTAAAAGTATGACAAAGTACACTCCTCCGGGGTCAGTAGATACAAGACTACAACCCACTGTTGACAATTCGATCACACAATCTGTACTATCTGGCAGAGCACTCATTCAATATTATGTAAACATTCATTCCTCTCTTAGATCTTTCTGACAAGGATTATGTTCTACGTATAATTAAGGTGGCTTAGATGTTTGTGATATAGATATCCACAGGCGTGGTTGACATTTTCCCATAAGACGAACAATTAACGTTGACATCAAAGGATCCGAGCCTCCCTGACACCAGTGTAAATACCAGGCGAAGCGAGACCATATACTAAACGACGTGGGCGTCCTCTCCGTGAATAGCAACAGAGACATGGGCGTCCGCAACTACGCAATCTGTTGATAAACATTCGCTCTGAAGGTGCTGCTTCTGAGATATAGTTTTTATGTCGTTCCGTCGCTGAGGGTCAACGCCGAACAATGTAAACAACGCGATTAGGACACTCGAGTGGAGTTAGGTTCAGCGACAACGTTGAACGGTGGCATTCAACGAGCGTCTCAGCTGCCAACCGTACGATCTTACAATGAATCTCAACTTGACGTGAGTGCATCTTCTGCGTTTGCTGTTATCATTATCGGCATCAAAACATTTGTTTGTGACTCTTGCTATCGTTATTATAACATAAGGTTTGGATGTAATGTATTGCTATAATTATTATTGCTATTATTATTATTGTTGTTGTTATTATTATTATTTATACTATAAAACAGTTTGTGTCCGTGTTTGTTTGTATGTCTCTGTCTGTCTATTTCCAAATATCTCCTTTAGTTTTGCACACATGTTGTTAACATTGTATAGGCGTGCTCCAGGGCCCATTGGTATGTCTATAAAAAAATCCCGGGGTGGCAATTTTACGAAATAACTGATGTGGACGTTTGGAACAATACTAGTTCGTAGTTACGTACAATTGTTTGCAACGCTAGCCGTGTTTTCTACGATTGTTCCGAGTTACATGATCTACGTTAAATGTCAGCATCAGTTTCTTCGTGAAATCGACATTGGTACATGTTTTGGCGGCATGAAGTTGTATCTATCACTTCATTGGCACTGCCCTACCAAAACGTGACTGCCCTTTCTCCCGTGCAACACCGGGCAACTTAATTATGACATAATCTAGTTTATACTACTTTGCGTTTCAACCTTGTCAACAGTGACTGCTTTAAATTTCAGACACCGACTTTCCAGTACTTTGGGTTTCAATGATGTCGACGCGAACTATTTTATATTTCAGCTACAATCTGCCAGTCAGTCTTATTGAGATTTTTAATATTACTGTTTTTAGACGATCATTTAAGAGTTTTGTTTTATATAAACTGCTTTGAACGTAATCAGGAGCTTTTGTAATTATGTTTAGTATGTACCGTTGTTTCTAAAGTTGTACCATGTTTTATATGTTCCACGCCGAATATTTTATATACAGATGTCTTACATTTATTGTTTGGCTTTAATGTCTTATACTGACATTTAAAATATGTCTTTAAAATAAATATACGTTGATTAATAGTGTGATGTAAAACACAGAACACTCCCTTAATATGGCACTATGTAAACGGTTTGTATGTTATTATTATTTATTATTACTAACTGTGCCTCAACAACGTTTACCATGTCCTGTCTTTTGATTTGCAGCCCATCGCCACCTTTCAGCCACGTCGACCACGTGCGATTATGTGTTTCAATCACGTCGAACATGTACTTCTGTCTGTGTTTCAGCCACACCGACCATGTGCAAATTCGTGTTTCAGTCACGTCGACCATGTATTAATTTGTGTTTCAGTTACGTCGACCATATACTAATTTGTGTTTCAGCCACACCGACCATGTTCTACTTTGTGTGATTCAGCCACGTCGACCATAATTATACTATTTTGTGTTTCAGCCACACCGACCATGTACAACTTTGTGTTTCAACTACGTCAACCATGTTCTACTTTGTCTTTCAGCAACGCCGACCATGTATTACTACTTGTACAGGCCCCGTGTCTACCGCCCGTTGTTCTGGGTGACCTCTGGCTTCCCGAGTTACCCGCAGGATAGAGAGACTCAGTACTCGGACGAAACGGAGAAAACGGAGAAGCGGCCGCGGCGACGGTGCGGCGCGTGGTGGGTGGCGCCTTGCTGTTGTCTCCTGACGCTCTTGGCCACCTCTCTACTGCTCGGTCTAGTCGGGGGACTTGTCGTCCTACCTGCGCTAGGTAGGCCATTTTCTGAGATTGCAAGTGCATAAAAGGGCTTATGAGCTCTATGCCTTATGACGCATTGTTTTATTTCCGCATTAACTCAGCAGTATTTCATTGACGTTCTATAAATCAACATAATGTACACCACAATATCGTTTTCGTTTTTAAGTAGCATAACTATTTTATTTGATATATATATATATATATATATATATATATATATATATATATATATATATATATATATATATATATATATATATATATCTAATGTAAAACAATTTCAACACAGAGCAGGAATACTTTTGTTTGACTTTTTAATTTCGCGTGACGTCGTTCTTCCGTGCGTCGTAAAATGGACTCGATGATGTTTCTATAAACTTGTAAATATTTTGTCGAGAATGGCACAGAAACAGGCACACAGCGCAAGTAATTATATGAATAGAAAAAAAACAAGTGTATTTCATTCAATGATTCAATTGTTGAAATTAAGTTTTTAGTTTTTGGTACTTGAACAAGTGCACTCCTTATTTCGAGAAAAATTAGAAACGATGTTGCTGAAATAATAAAAACACTGTTACAGCTGTTCAAATCGCAACATACAATTCAGAAGAAAAAAATGTCAGCGGTTTTGTATAGAGAATTGCTCAAAGTAATCTTTACACGTATATAATTAGATGTATAGTAACACAATCTAATATAGTCAAGGAATGATTAGGCGGCTTTTTACTTGCAACTAGAATAAACTGCTTGTACTGTTTCTGCAAAAATCAACGTATCTCGGACGACAAGAGTTAAATAAATTAAAGTTATTTTATTCATTTAACACACTTGGTTCTACCCAACGTTGAGTGTACACATGATCTGAGTTGTGCATATATGTGTCTATTACACTATCTTCTAACAAATAAACAATTTTTTTTATTGTTTTGATTCTTCAAAAACATAATATTATATGTCGAGGAACAAAACAATAAAAGTTGTGAAAAATGTTGTGTGATAGACGTTAGTGTAATTTCCAACCAACCACTAGTGTTGAAAAAAAAACTTTCATTGTTTTGACGCTTCAACCGAGATATACACCTTCGTGTATACAGGCACTTGGGTTGAGTTTCTTTCCTTTCAGCCAAGAACCCGAACGCATGGCGACGTTTTGGCAACTCGTCGTCAGAGACAGGTCAAGGTCAGTAGGAAATTACACACAAGCAAAGTAGTCTATGCAAGGTGTTTTTATTTCACGAGAAGATCCATGAAACCTTCCGTATCCGTGATGAAATGAAATTTAAACTGGACGCTTGTGCCAGACAGCGTAGCAAAGAAAAACCAACTAAACGCTGCGAACATTTTGGCCCTGTCAAAAGGCAGAACATAATATTTAATACATTTATAATTAGTCACCCATAACACATCTGCGTAGATAATAAATCAGTAGTACTAACCGCTGATTGTCTCAGCCTTGTATGAGATATAACAAGTCATGCTTGTCTCTGTGAGAGACCCAAGAGCCAAATCACACCGTCGGTAGCTCGTTTACATCCACTGATTCTTCCTAAATCAGGTGTTAATTTCTGTCCACCACCTTTGGCTGCCCTTCTTGCGTATGGCTAAACAAAAATCAAATTTGCCTTAATCTTGGGCTTCAACATAACTAAATAATTTTTTGGCAATACAAAAACCTACAGTGTTAAAACGCGTTTTATTTGTTGCAGCGGTGTGTGACACGAACTGTGCACGGTGTGTCACAAACGGACCCGGAAAATGCGACTACGATCACTGTAATGACGGCTACAGCTACAACAACGAATCACAGACTTGTGACGGTACGTGACTTCACCATATTGAATAATAGGTTAACTATGGAAACGACATCGTACCATATTACACAATAAACCAGTTTACGACATGACTGCATTTTTGGGACATCCTGGCTCAAACACAATACATATATTGACCGGAATATCAATTAGTTCAAGTCAATAAAGAGTTCAGGCTAGGCGAGTTTCGAGTGGTTCCCTTACAGTCTCACTACATAAATTAGGTAAAAACAATCGGTTGAAAAAGAACTCTTTTAAAAGGATCCAACATGTTGTTGCCAACGCCTGTGGGCGAATACGACGCCCGCTGGCTGGGCTCTGAATGCTTCACCTATCCTCCAAAATGTTTGGTTGCTCACCCATGACACCTTATGCATTAGTGAAAGGTTGCAATGAGTACACTCCCTCCTGTGTTCTTTGTGAGTAGATGGGGGTCTTTTAGCACGAACTGTCGTACGTGAATATGTTATGTAGTCTCCACGCAAGTAGTTAAGGGGTGGAAATGAAACATCAAAAGAGGCGACCAGTAGGGAGTGATGACGTCATTTCCGGTCGCAGAGCCTTCTGGGTAGCCAAAGCGCCTCATAGCGGCGACATATATCCACCTAGAGCGGCCCCTGGCGACTGGAGCTAACCCTAACGGTCTTAACCCCAACTGTTTGATTGGGATGTTAACCCTAACGCCTGCTGTCGACTGCTGGAGCTAACCCTAACTGTCGTAACCCCACCCAGTAGACCTTTGCGATCTTATCCCTGACGGAGTGCCCACCCATACGCAGCAATTAAGAATAGGGTCGTTAATTACCAACTATCAAAGGGACTAATGGAGACGAGAAATCAACGCAACACGGTATGGTACGAGTGCACACGTATTTTATTGAACAACACAAGCAGCATGGCGATACATCAAAGGTAGCGTGTAATATCACCACTACGACTACGATGAATATGACGAATACGATGATGATGACTCGACTTGCGGATGTTGACAATCGCGTCAGAGGTCGCGAGCTTAGGGGTGTCTCCACCTCGCCAGAGGCTCGAGGGTGATCGACGATGATGACGAGGCGACTTGCGGATGTTGACCATCACGCCAGAGGTCGCGAGCTTACGGGTGGTACGTCCACCTCGCCAGAGGCTCGATCGATGTACTACTACTACTGCGACGAGCGATAATACAGTCTACCTTATCGCAGCTGTTTAAGCCAATTAAATACGCGGCAATCGTTATATACTAGATCGGTGCCGAATATGTTAACAAAAGTTCTCATCGGAATGCCGTTACAACGAAGCAATACAAAAGCAACACAATATTGTCCACAAACGTTAGACAGAGGACTCTGACGCCTCTTGGTATTATGAGTCTAATCGGAACAATGTTCGTTCAGGAAGGTGCGGAACGCCGCGTGTCGTGGCGGCAGACCGTACGAGCAGAAGTAATCGCCACGTCCGTCGGCGTCCAGGTACAGCGCTATCCAATGTTCGCCCGGTTCGTCGCCGTCGTCGGTGTTGCACACGAAGGCCGCGTGCAGAGCGCCGTCTATCGTCGTGGGCAGTCCGTCTTTGGGTACGACGCTGCGAAATATCGATCTGGTGCGCGGGTCCATTGCCAGTAGTCTAGCTATCTCCAGGGTGTCCATCTCAGTAGTCGTAGATGATGTTGCGGTTCTTGTCGATTTCCAGCACGGACTCGAGCTCGGCGTAGACGCCGACGTTCACGGTGTTCAGCAGCGCGTTGCGGAAATGCAGTTCTATGCGCAGGGTGCCCTTCTGTACCAGATGGAAGCAGGGACCGTCGCACTGGTCGGGGGTCAGGTCGAAACCGAAGAAGGTGTAGCCGTGTCGGTAGTCGCTGCGAGTCAGTCCGTTCCCCTCGTCCTGCCACATCTTGCCGGTCGATGAGAACATACTTATGTAGCTCCTGACGAAGAGGTCGTCTGCGAAATTCGGCTGGAAAGGTTTGGAGGGTATCTGACGTCCGTCCACGTACATCGCGTGGAAGTTGATGTCGTTGTTCTTGGCGTGAAACTGATTCTTGTCGTACGCGCCGTTGTAGGCATCGTTATCGATGCAGCACAGCACCAGACGTTTCGGCAGGGTACTGAGGAACAGGTTCTCGTACGTGTGCGACCGAGTGCCGGCAGGAATGGAGTACACCTTGCACTCGACGGATCGCATCGGATACTTGACCGTGCTCGTCTCCAGAGCCTTGATGTGTGCCATCTGCACGGTCGGATTCAGGGTGGCCTTCTTTGCAAACAAGGTGGCATTGACTATTTGTATTTTGTAATCGTGGTTCCCACCAGCCATGAGTGCAAAAGCAGGCGTATCTTGACATCGACGCCGTTGATGAGGAATTTATCCTGCATGAAGAGGTCCACGTGGAGACGGCCCATCATATCGACCAGACAGCTCCTCAGGATGTTCTCTCGTCGAGCCACGAACCCTTCGTTAGCCGCGGGTCCGTCGGCTATCTCGACGGCGTCCATGCGAGAGGCCGTGTCCTTGTGCCACAGCTGACTCGTCAGTTGCGTGTCCTTGGCATCTAGACCGTAGCTCAGCAGCGTCTCTATGTAGGAGCGATACGCATACGTGTTGGTCGAAGAGGTCACGAGCGTGCCGTTCAGGGAGACGTCGGCTTGACTGATCAGTGCATGCAGCCAGTTATTCACCGGTCCCACGGGATCGGCCAAGTCGAGATCGTCCCCGTTGGCTCGTGTCACCTTCACCTGCACGTGCAGTATCGTGTTGGCGACATCCAGATAATCGTCGCCCGATCCGGGTATAAGGAATTCTATCGGTCCACCCGAGTCCAGAGAGGACATGGGCTGATGTTCCACAACGTGGCTGTCGATGTTGCTGTTCTGAGTGGGGGTACGGTAAAGAGATCCAGCTCGGTCTTGACACCTTCGCACGACTGTCTATGTACGAAAGCCATCGTCCTTATCGAATATGTCGGCCTCGCGTTTCGTGGACGTCTGTCTCTTGCGTCGTCTCTTTGCTAAAGTGACTCCTTTCTTCGCCGGCGCGCGTTTCATACGTTTACGAGGTCGCACGCCAGGAACCAGAAGACCACGCATCAGATTCCTACCGGCATCTGCGACGCGTCGTTTGGTTGCCCTTTATATGCTCTGTCCAGACATGACGTCGTCGGCTATGCGCACGCCGGTCTTCAACGCCCCATTTCCCAACGCCACGGCACCTCTCTTGATGAGTGGCATGGCGCTGCGCAACAGACCTCCGAAGAGAATGCCTAGTCCGTGACCCCGCTGGTATTGGGCACCGGCGAAGTAGGGCAGTGCACCACCCGCCTGACGCGCATAATACTCGTTGTAATTCATCTTCAGAACAGTCCGGTCCTGCGCCGTCGAAAATGAAGCGTCACCGTCACTCTACCGTACTCGAATGGCACGCGCCGTCCGGTGTCGTCTCTTATATCGATCTCTATCGACTTGAAGTGCGAGTACAACAGAGGCACGTAGTGATTGTTAGTGAACCTATCGGATACCGTTTCGCCGTGACTTCCGCCAACCGGGAGGGCTCGCAACAAAGGTGCGACACTGTCACCTACTATGCGAGACTCCATGACGTCCGTGTAGACGTATATGGTATCGAACCCTTGATCCATCTGCACCACGTGTTCGGCCTCTTTACGGTACGTATACGGACCATCGGGAGTCTCTTTGGGTGGCAAAAACACGGTGGCCGACGCTGTGAGACCTATATTCCTTCCACCTTGTCTCGGGTTCTCGTCCGTTCTTGTCATCTCTGCTGCTGCTGTTGATGCTGCTGACATGATCCATCCTAATACCGATGGTGCTGTCGATGGCGGACTGCTGACCACCGACGGTTCGAAACCTAACATTCTTCCCAACGCACTGCGGCGAGGTACAGTGAACTAGGTGCCTGGTGTCATGTGCAACGTCATTTTTTGAGTGATGGCGCTGTAGGTCAACTTTGCTCGCGTCTTATCCGTAGCCATACTGTTCAGTCCCTTGTTGACGTGATTCATCAATGTCATGGGAGACTTGTAATATCCAGCACTGATCTTTGCACTCGGGGTTAGACCCATAGCAATCGTCTCGTTAAGGAAGAACCAGGTGTCGTACAATCCTATGTTGTGCCACGTATGCGAGTACTGTATATCTGCCAACCCGCATTCCCACTCGCCAGTCAGGTCGATAAGTCGAGGTAAGTCGGTGATGTAATGAGCCAACGTATTGTTGGGATACATCTTAATGGAAGCGTTGCTAGGCAGTGTCAGGTAGATATCAGTCGCCATTACGTCTCAACGTGGGATTGGGGAGCAGGTAACCCAAAGAACTACTTCACAGGGCCGTCCACAGATTAGAATTCTCGTGACCTGTGGTCAGGTTGTAAACGCTTATGAGAATGACCGTAAACAAGACGAGCACCTGACACAGAAAGACTATTTCCTCTTTAGGACACACGGTACCGAACAGATGCCAAGGAGTGCTGCTGCTGCTGCCGCTGCTGCTGCTGTCCTCTGCGTTCTGCGCGTCAGTACTGTCCTCCGCTGCTGCTGCTGCTGCTACGTCCTCTTATTCCTCCTGTTCTACGATGATGGTGGTGAAGTCTCGTGTTGTCGTGTCTTGTGTCATATCTCGACTGAAGTCTTACCGTACGCGTGGCTAGTCTTTATAGTGGAGCGGACGAGTGCCCTGGCATCGATCCAGCTGTTGAAGTTGGAGGGGTAACCTAACCATTTCACCAAAGCTTGCCTTCGTCTTCCTACCTTACGACGCTGCAGTACCGCTTCAACGTGGTACATTTTATCGGCGGGTACCGACACCTTCTGCAGCTCCATTTCGTAGAAGGTGCCTTCTAGCACTTCGCCGAGATCGTCCCTCAATCGATACACGGGTGGATCGGAGGGATGAACCTCGTGTATCGTGAACAACTCTTCGCTCCAATTCGCCGCGTAGCCTTTTTCGAACTTACCTTTGTGCTTGCTGATGCGCACGCGATCCGACACGCGCAACTTGGGCACCCCCTTACCGTCGTGACCGTACAGACGCTGCCACACCTTTTCTTGATTCTGGTAACTTGTTGTACGATTGCACCAAGTCCTGAAGGATGTCGATGTATCGCCACGTCTGGTGTTTCGTGAAGTATCGCCACATGCGTGTCTTCAACGTTCTGTTGAATCTTTCCACGACGCTCGCCTTCGTCTCCGCGTTGTGCGTGGAGAAGTGATGGATGTCGAGCTTCTTCAATAGAGCCTGGACGGATTTATTCAGAAATTCCAGTTCTTGGTCTGTCTGCAACGTCTTTGGCCAGCCTTTGCTGAACGTGCTGTCAAGCGCCGCTACCAACGACGCCGCGAACTTGTTCCTCATGGGAACACACCAGGCCACTTTCGAGAAGACGTCGAGCACCGTGAGGAGAAAGGTCATACCGTCGTTGTCCTTTTTCAAATGCGACAGATCGACGAGATCGGTCTGCCACTGCTGACGCAGACCACTCACGATGACGCGTCGTCTCTTGAAATGCCGTCTAGCCGGCTTGTGTAGGGTATAGGCGTCCTGTTCCGACAACCATTCCGCGACCTTTTTTCGCGACATGCGCGTGACGCGTCGCAAGGCATCGACTCCGCCGTAACTACCTACCCTTTTCGGATCGAAGTAGACCGTCCTAAGTGGTTGTTCTTTCCTCGGTGCCATTAAAAGAGTTCCGATGGACTGGTGGTTGTGACGTTTACTGTGCAGCACGGTTCTTGACGAGTGAGGATGAGTACGCTGACGTACACCAGAAGACCAACTACCACACCTACGACAATGACGAATGATCTATAATCTAGTTCTGAAACCATACCCTGAATAGCGACTGTTGTATAAGACTTCGAGCTATAGCGTCAGCAATCAAGTAAAGTCCACCGCAAAATACTGCAACGATGACGGAACGGTATGTGTCCTGTGGATCGCTCGACATCGCAGTGCACACTGTGCTATGGACACGTGTTGCAATGTCTTAAATGTCTTAAATGCCTTCCCAACTAGCCAATGACGCCAGTGCCTTGCGTTGAAGTTCTGGAGGTGGGTTGAGCATGGAATGTTCCATCTGACCGCGTCGACGAGCGAGGGGTGTCCAACTGACCGATCTTCCTGCGCTACCACTGCCAGAACGAGGAGTAGCCGGTATTCGACGACGACCTGGAGTGGATGTCGTCGGCGTCGTCATCGTCGCCTGACGTATGTAGTCTCTCCTGGCAACGTTACCGACCAACTCCATGGGCAGGTTCATGGCACGGAGTTGTCTTGCAAACGGTTGCCATCCCGTTGGATTGGTATTTCTCTTACGCAACACATCACTCACGAGATCCACCACGTTACTTCCGGCAATCGGCACACCCTCGTGGATCAGTTCGCCGCGAGCGGTCCAAGACATGTTTCTTTTCATACGCTCCATCAAACGTCTGGCTTTGTCTTGCATGGTCTTGGGGACGGTGTCCACGACGTCGGCCTCTATCTCGCTAGTGGTAGTAGCAGGAGCTCCTACTGCTCCCTCCGCCCTCGCGCTCCCGCCCCCGCCTCCGTCCCCGTCCCAGACTCGTTCACCGTGATCACGCGTGTCGGTTCCTTGACGTGTTTATCGGACAAGACGTTATACCCTTGCAACACCTGATTATATAATGTTACCTTGGTCCTGTCGTCGAGGTCCTTTCTGTTGAGGATGGTCGTCATCTCGTCATCGAGAGCTCGCACCTTCTTACCTAAGGTGGCTCGACACGGATGGTAGCGCAACGATTCAGCCACGCGAATGTTCTTGTCGTCCAGACGTTCGAACACCGATGGTGTGGAATGGTACACGCCACCAGGATAGACTCGACGCACACCCCCCGTACACGTGCGCTCGTGTCGATACAGCATCCATGCATCTTTCCATAACGAGTCACCGCACTTCCGACATCGATACGAGTTACAGTACATGCGGACATCTTGGATTAATGAAAAATGTGTCTCGTGAAGGTTGAGATACATTGTTTCGGGGTACTTGCATAATGGTCGACGGACCAGTTCCTCCCCATCCGGTTTGACAAGCTGGTACACACACACATCCTGCAAATTCTTCCATGGGTACGTGATCTCGATCGTATTTCTCGTACAGTGTCTTCACCGACGGTTCCAATCGATGTAGATCGCATCCTCGATGCAGGGCCAGACATCGGAACAGACCAAGATTATCATTGTACCTCTTGATATGGATGGGATCCGTTTCCAGAGCGATGATGCTTTTCTTCTTCTTGATGTAGGTTGGAAGAGAGATCATGCCTACACATCCTATAGGATGATCGATGATGCGATTAACAAAGAAAGTGACATTCGTTACGAGTTCGCACACCCACGCGGAATCCGGTCTTTGATTGATGGCCCATTGCAAGTCGTTGGTTTCTCGGATGCGATCGAGAAAGTCATCAAAGTCCTTGCTGTTAGTGAAGAGAATGGGTTCGTCCAGGTAGCGTCCACAGCAATTACACGAAGTATGATAGTACTTGTATTGACCCGTGTTCTTGTTTCTCAGAACGAACCTGTAACTGAGGTTAATCTTGAACGCATTGGTCTGTTCCTGGAACATGATCTTCAAAGACGGTTCTAAGACGGTCGTGTCTAGCGTGGTTAATCTGTAGTCGTACCTGCATTGGAGAGGACCTCTCGACGCGTGGGTCCTTATAGCAGACCAGCGCGCACGAACGACATCTGGCCATATTCCTAAAGATTGGGCCATGGGTATTATTTTGCCAATTTATAAAAATAAGGGTCCTGTAACTAACCCAGATAACTACAGAGGGATCACACTGCTCAGTTGCTTTTGCAAATTATTCACCTCTGTTTTGAATAATAGGTTAACTGAATATACTGATGAATTGGGAATAATGGGGGAGGAACAAACTGGATTTCGGCATGATTATTCCACAATGGATCATGTATTTGTCTTGAAAAATTTAATCGATTTATACTTAAATAAAAGGAAGCGCTTATACTGTGCCTTTGTAGACTACAGAAAGGCTTTTGACACTGTAAACAGAACATTCCTATGGTTGAAATTATTATCAAATAATATTGATGGAAACATTTTCACTGTGATATTTAACTTATATAAGGAAGCCAAATCATGTATTATGAATACATTTACAAAACATTTGTCACCTTTCTTCCCATGCAATATTGGAGTTCGACAAGGCGAAAATTTGTCACCACTAATGTTTGCATTATTTTTGAATGATCTTGAAACACATCTGTCAAATGCATATGGGGGTTTAACCTACATTTCTAGTCTAATGGAAAATTGTTTTGAAAAAGAGGACATTGTTGTATATCTAAAGCTTTTTGTGTTGCTGTATGCTGATGATACAATTGTATTAGCAGAGTCACCTACTCAGTTACAATCTGCACTTGACGCCCTATTTAACTATTGCAAAACTTGGAAATTGCATGTTAATACTGCCAAAACTAAGGTGTTAGTATTCTCAAGGGGGAAGATTAGAAAATTGCCAGAATTTAAATTTGGACCAAATAAGCTTGCCATTGTAGATAAGTATAACTATCTAGGAATTAATTTTAACTATAATGGTAGATTCTCTAAAGCAATCAGACATTTATATGAACAGGCAAACCGAGCAATGTTATGTTTAATTTCTAAAGCTAGGAAGCTAAAACTTCCTGTTGATATCCAGTTAGAACTATTTGATTCCCTTATATGCCCAATATTGTTATATGGATGTGAAGTATGGGGATGTGAAAATATTATGTTAATTGAAAAGCTACATAGGAAATTTTGTAAAATTTTACTTGGGGTAAACAATAGAACACATACTTCCATGGTTTATGGAGAACTTGGGCAATTTCCACTAAATATTAAAATAAACAGTAGATTGTTGAATTTTTGGGGGAAACTATTGATGGGAAAGGAATCTAAACTGTCTTGCATTATGTATAAATTATTATATCAATTATATGTTAAAAATATCTTTGAATCCCCTTGGATTACTTATGTTAAATACATTTTAAATAACACTGGCCTATCTAACTTGTGGCTGAATCAAGAAATAGTGAATCTTAAATGGTTTAAAGCAGTTGTCAAATTGAAACTTACTGACCAGTATCATCAGCAGTGGGGTAGTAATATTTGCAATAGCGATGGGTGTATAACCTACAGAATAATTAAACATGATTTTAAAATGGAGAAATATTTGCTGGTGTTACCACCAAATCTATCTAGACCTCTGTGTAAATTTCGTACTTGAAATCATCGGTTGCCTATTCAGCAAGGCAGGTATAGTGGAATCGATAGGCAAGAGAGATTTTGTACTCTGTGTGATTGTAATGATATTGGAGATGAGTTTCATTATTTGTTTAAATGTACTTTTTTCAAGAAGCTAGAATTAAATTTATTTCTAGATATTATTTTGTGAGACCAAACACTTTAAAAATGGACCAGTTGTTTAATTTGACAAGCCATGCAAAGCTAATTAAATTATGTAAATTCGTACAGGAGATTTTAAATAGCTTTAAGTAGATCTTCCTGTGATACTTTTGTGTTTTGTATTTTGGTAAAACCATTTACCAATGTAATTTATAAGTATTATTGAAGCCTGGATTACATACACTTATAGCCATCTCACATTGTAACAGTATGCAACATTGTGATTCTCATGTAACCTAATAAGGTTTTTGAGAATAAAGTTGAAGAAGAAGAAGAAGAAGCAACTCCGTCGACAGAGTGTCGGCGAAGGGAAGTCGGTCGGGTGGTTCTAACGGGTCTTCCTCGGTAACGAGTGGGTGGTGGGATGGGGTAGTGTCTTCTCTTATTGATCTCTTTGGTGCTGGTGGCTCGGTGACGTCGGCACACGCGGTTCGTGCATGTCTGGTCAGTTCGTAACGTCTTTCGAACTTCCGTCCACATTTCTTACACGTGTAGACGGTGGTGTTTCTTCTACTACTACTACTACTACTACTACTACATACCGACCTTGCGTGACGCTGTAGGTTGTCCAATCTCCCGAAGGTGGCACCGCATTTCTCGCATGCGTATTTCGCACTCGTTGCATAGTCGCTAGGTGGCGCTACCACTGGTGGTGCCACCGAGTATGAATGAAGACCGCAAGATGGCATCGAGTGATTACTCTGCACTTGACGTTGTAGTTCTGCGCACGTGTCGAAGGCGATCCCACAGTGACGACATTGATGTCTTTTCATGACTATGACCGCATCTACAATTGAGAGGGAATGGACTCTCAACGCATCTATATAATGCATGCGGTGTGGTGGGGGTATTTCTATATTTAGTAATAAGATGTCAATGTATGATAAGAGGCGTTCCTATAACAATGGCTACTATTGTCCAATATGTCCACCATAAACGACTACGGGTTCCTTTTCGAGAGGAGGGGTGTCACTCGTGAGAATAATAATGAAGGTACAACACGTTCCATTCCATTTTGAAATTTTTTTATTCAATAGATTACATATGTTGAGTATGAAATATATATATACTGTACTGGTATGAAAGGATGTACGTCTCTATATATAAGATGACGACATATGACGGTGGTTTGTGGGTTTTTTAGTTCCGCGACAGTGACCACTAGCTTGCGAACGTTTACCGTCGCGCCAGAGGCTAGTACGATGGAACTGACTTGTGGGTTTTTACACCACGACAGAGGTCACGTGTGTGTGAATAATTAGTTGTATATATAGAAGTCGATTTCTTCATACATAAAGAATATTATATATGTATTTCATAGACAAAATACAAGAGGATAAAGACAAAATGTATTGAAACAAATTACATCGCAACAAGACAATAATGATATATAGGATTATATAAGATTAAAGTCAATAATGATATATAACAATTACTAACTAAAGAATAAAAAAATAAAGACACAAAAATAATACAATTGAAGACACTATTACTAATATATGATTAAATACAATATATAATTAAAGACACTATTACTAACTGTGTGTGTGTGTGTGTGTGTGTGTGTGTGTGTGTGTGTGTGTTTGTGTGTGTGTGTGTGGCGTGTTTACAACATCCAAGGGTTAAAACACGCCACTTCTTGCATGATATGTGTCTGTATCTCGTCCGACAGTAGCCTCGGGCAACCTTCAGCGCATACGTTAACAGTGGCTTCGGCTACTGTCAGAGGGGTGTGTAATGTTCTGTGCATTATTAAATGTGTTACCGCTTCTGTTATCATTATATTGGCTACTTGTGGGTTGATAATGTTCGGGTTCGTTGGTGATGATGCTAAGGTAATATTCTCGCAGCAGCGATCGCAGGTACATGTTGTTGCCGACGACGATGGCGTCGATGATGATGGCTGTGTGTCGGAGGGTGGTGTCGTGAGGTTAAGTTCAAAGTATGACGGCGACGATGATGGCGGCGGCGACGCTGGACTGAACTCGAAAGTCGAAGACGATGTCTGCGCTGCGAGCAGAAATGACGGCGGCGGGGGTGGTGGTGCCATTGGCGTCGTTGCGGTTGGCGCTGCTGCTGCTGCTGCCGCTGCTGCTGTTGCTGTGGTTGGCGCTTCTGCTGTTGCTGCGGTTGGTGCTGCTGCTGTTGGTGCCGCAAACCGATGCTTTCTGTTGAGCACCAACCGCAGGTCGTTTGCAGCCAACGGCGGCATTCTACGTTTGCGCGGCGTCGGTGTTGCCACCTTCTCATGGTCATCGTTGTCATAGGCCTCTCGCAATTGTCTGAGGCCGTTATGAATCTATAGACAGGATAACAAAAGACACACAAATGTTTAATCACTGTCAGCAACATTGTTCTTTCCTGCGTATCGACTGGCTATGGTCGCTCTGACCGTGTCTGCCATATCGACACTCCATTGCATTTTCCCAAACCTCTCCTCCAACGCTATGAAAACCCAACGCAAGATGTGCATGATAAGACCGGAAGACGGTATGTAATACTCATCTTCCGATAGATCTAATATACGAACAACCTCGTTACACGCATAACGAACGCACGCTGCGTCTATCGCTGCATCGAAGGTATTTTGATTCATCATGGCTTCCGCACGATTCCATATTCTGTCTATGTTCATTACCGTCACCTGCATATCATGATCGTTGCCGTTGTTACTACTGCTACAGCTGCTACTGCTTATGACAATATCTGCATCGCTACTGCTGCTACTGCTTACGACAATAGCTGTATCGTTACTTTCCTCGTCTGCTATACACAGAGTCGGTTCGGTAGAGGAAGTGATGGATGGTGAGGATGGTAACAGATTACGATGTTCATACGCGTCTAACCACTCCTGTACCTTTTTGTTCGTGGTTGTTTCGTCGGTGGGACCTGTGCTGCTGTCAGCGCTGGCGTCGACGGCATTCTCTTTGTCTTCCTACAAAGAGAATGCCTCGTCAAGTACTTCCAGATCTGACGCGTTGTAGTTTATGAAGTTGTTGTTGTTGCGTTTTTTAATGGTCGCAATGACACGGACCCCCCTCAACACAGACAGTGCAACCGACCGCTCTTCGTCTGACGTCATATCGACGTAGGCGTTAGCAGTAAAGCCAAACACTTTAACTGCCACTGGATCGAATACGCTAACCCAACTTTCTGTGCCAATCCAGTCTTGCAGGAGGACACGCAGGTTGTATCTGTACGTAGGAGGAGATCTCTGCCATTGGTGTAATGGACAACAGTAGCCTTGCTTACGGCACTGGACACCATTGGGACACTGCGAACACGCCATATAGCCAACATATTTCTCCTGCCTTGCGGTAGCGACTATGGTTAACGGTCTTGTAAATCTGTACGATCCAACACTTACCTCCGTCTGCAGAAGGGTGAGGTTCATCATTCTCTGCTCTTCTTCGACGATTTGCTGCGTGGCCATCATGACTTCGAAGCTTGAACGTGCACGAGGAGAGAGGAGTGAGTCGATCGATCGCAAGAGTTGTTATGCTAGTTAGAGCTGCGAGTCCCTTATATAGCGGGGACGGTTGCATGGCATGCCTGTGTTATCTGGCCAGCTGGCCCGCTGGTATGCGTTGTGCAATCGCTGTGCATTCCTATCGCTTGGGTGTTGTCGGCGAGCCAGACTTGCTGTCGCCTGGTTTTTTCGAACGAACTCGCGACAATTCACGAGTATCTGAACCAACACGTTCTGTCCAAGCTGTCCAGTGTAGGTGAGCATGCTCCATTATCCCTCCCTACTTCTCACGCATTCCATTAACGGTGCTAGATATGTGTCTAACAATAGTTTGCGTAATGTCGTGTCGCGAAATTTAATCGCAACTAACGCGATCATTACAGATCGTCTCTGTTTGTTCCATCGTGTGCGTAAATGCTCTTTATCTCGGATGGTCTTGCTAAGGTATTTCGCCTGTTGTCCGGTTCTTGTGGCTAGTATCTTTTGCGCCGTCTCGACATCTTCATAAAAGATGCATTTCCTGTACTGGTACGCAGCTTCAACTGCGTTAAAAACATGACCCCATGCATGTATCCTACACGCGTTGAAGTTAGATAGAAAACTGTTTCCTCCTCGAAAGTATATAGGACGATTCATTCTGATTTTATGTTCTTTAAAGTTACATGCGTTGTATTTAATATAACATTTGTCTAGGACTGGGTGACTTCGTTTTTTTACGCGTGATAAATGGGTTTTCGGATTCAGCGTTGGTTAGTTGACACTTCTGCGGTAGGCTTATCGCTGGGAGGGGTTGTTTATTGTTTTACGCCGAATGTCTGGAATCGATACAACGTTGGTTTAGGACTGGTTGACTTTGTTTTTTACACGTGATAGATGGGATTTTGCTTTCAGCATCGATTCTCTGACACTTCTGTGACAGACTTAACGAACATGTTTTTCGTTGTGAAGGATGGCTTATTGTTCTAGTGGGTTTGGCAGTTGTTTTATGACATTCCAGTTTAATAAAAAATGTATTATTGGTGTTTTCTAGCATAACTATCTGACTTTGACGGATTTGTTATTATGTTATAGTGGCTTATGTCAGCTGTCTGCATTGTTTAGCGTTTGCTATATAAGACCGTTCTGCGACTAGGTATATCTTTATACACTTACCGTCGTTCTGTTGCCGTCGTTCTGTTGCTATTGCTATTGTTGCTTCTGACGTCACGCAGGATGCTGTCTAGCGTTGCGTTGTTCTCCGATTTGATGGCGGTGTACATCGAAGTTGGGGTCGCGTTGACTCTACTATTGCATCGATCGTAAGTACATAATGTCTGTGGTTGTTTGCTGATACATACTCCTATCCTATAACATTAAGAGACATCTTTTATGCGACTGTGACCTATTTCCAATGCCTCTTGCTAGCCGACTGGCCGCCTGGTCATAAATAGCACGCGAGCCGAGTCGGGTCGCCGGGTCAGTGATATCGCCTTTGCGTGACCTACTTTCTATGCGCCTGCTGCTGGCTGGAGGTGTAACAGTAAATAAGCGAGTTGGTTCCAAAGTACGCCTTTCGCCGCTCACGGGTTTACTCATAGCTTATTATTAACAGATGCATGTGCTATTTAAGAAACGTATATAGGATACTTTTAACAAAGTCCTTTACCAATGGCTCGATTTTTATGTGTCTTTCACTCTGGTTTTCAGCTTCCATAGACACCACTGGCCAGCCGTGATGGAGGAACTGTGTCGTCACACACCGCGCGTAGACGACGATGATGGCTACGACAGCCCTGCGACTACTGAGAGTTGGGATGACAAATGTAATCAATATGCTTCCTTTCTCGAGCACAAAAAATCGTGGGCTGCCGTTATGACGGAGCTCGGGATGGTTCGACCACTCGAACGGGTTGAGATGGAACTATTGCTAAGGTGCAACGCCCAAGGCGAGTCACGACAACAGCCTGCCAATGTTTATGCTTCCTTTCTAGAACACAAAAAAATTGTGGCCTGGCGTTATGAAGGAACTCGGGATGTTCCGTCGACGTGCCGTCCATTTCGAGTGCAACGCTCAATGCCAGCCACTAATAATTATATTACTATATTTACATGAATTTATGTGCTTTAATACGATTTGATATATGGATATTTTTAAATAATTATATTACTATATTTATATGAATTTATGTGCTTTAATATGATTTTATATATGGCTATTTTTATATTACTATGATCTGATGTATCGTTATTTTTAAATATTAAAGTTTCTTTGCGACTTAATTCAATGAGGTGTTGTGTCGATTTTGTCGGTTAGCGACAGATAGGGTAACGCGGACCACAACGAACCAACGGATAGGGTATCGCGGACTACATCGAGCCAGGGATTAAATGCCTTGGAATACAATTAAAATGATTTCACTCCTCGAGCATCGGGGTAGCGGTCACGTTAGGGTAGCGGTCACTCCGTTAGGGTCAGCAGGGGTCACCACTGATGAGATCAGGTGGGGATCATGTCACAAAGTTGGGGTTAAGACCGTTAGGGTTAGCTCCAGTCGCTAGGGGGCACTATAGGTGGATATAGGTCGCCACTAGGGGGCGCTTTGGCTACCCAGAGGGCTCTGCTACCGGAAATGACGTCATCACTCCCTACTGGTCGCCTCTTTTGATGTTTCATTTCCACTCCTTAACTACTCACGCACGCACGCACGTACGCACGCACGCAAGCACGATGGTACGTTCGCACGCACGTGGCAAAAAGTATTTGTATGTGATTTTGTAATGGTAAGTACATTTGCATTTATCCGTAAATGGCTCACACGACAAAGTTTGTATATCGTATATCGTAAGACCCAAATGTAGTCGTTCTGCTTCAGTTCACCCTCGACGTCGAGTCCAACCATACAATAGTATGCTCACTTGATAACAAACTAACACATTGGGGAGCGGTGTGTAAACACAGGTCTGTGTGATGCGCCTATTGCTGTAGTGTAGTGTATAGCGTGCAGTGCTTGCTTCGTACTCTTGCTTCCAATTACAGCCGCCAGATAACTCTTTGAATTGAACAAGGAACGGTGGTACGAGATCTTGGGTCGATGACATAAAGGAGTGAACGGGTGTAAGCTTCACAGAGAGCCTGGAGGTGGCGAGGGACAACACGCAAATAAACTGCATTTTGCTATCCATTTTGCTACAATGCTGAAATTCGTGTTGTTTGTTGCAGCGGTGTGCGATGCGAACTGTGCACAGTGCGACACAAAAGGACCAGGAAAATGCGACGAAAATCACTGTAATGACGGCTATGATTACATTAGTGAATCGCAGATTTGTGCAGGTACGTTATTATATTGTATGATTTAATTATAAAAAAACGTGGATGTCCTTAAATAATAGTGTTTTTTATAGAACGAATGTTTTGTCCAAAACATACTGATACAAACACAATAGGTGGATTGACTTGAAGTCTTTCACGGAGATATACGAGGCGACGCATATCATATTTTAAATGTAGTGTGTACATTTGTCTTACATTTCGTATAATGTTTTGACAGCTTCACTGGGCGGCTATCTTTGTCATATGCTGTGTATTTTGGCTCGCAATGGCATAATGTTTTTGACCAAGTTATATAACACTCAACGTTAAGGCGATGTGGCATGTTATGTCATACTCACTATGTAGGTAGTACATGGCCAACGTAGTGCCAATTGTGTACATCTAGAATGATATGTTTATGATACAAGACCTGCGTAGTACACATTAAATAACCTACACTTTGCGATATCCGTCTACAATGACGCGTGCTCTTTGTTGTAGCCGTGTGCGGCTCGAACTGTGCGAAGTGTGTTACAAACGGACCAGGAAAATGCGACGTTAACCACTGCAATAACGGCTATGCCTACAACAATGAGAAGCAGACTTGTGACGGTACGTGACTTTATTATAAAACTTGACAATGTAAGCAGCATTGCTGCTTGCTACATAATGTTCCAGTTTTCAAAATGAATGGTTTATTGAGGGTATCCTGACTCAAACGTAATAGGAGGGTTGACTGGCATATTAGTTATTTTAAATGACCATAATGTTCGTGAAATGGGCCTTTCGACTAAGTCCCGTACATTTGCACTACACCAAATAATTTCAGATATTAGTAAGGACGCTTTTGCTAATTTTCTGTTTCAGCCACGCCAACCACGCACCAGTGTGTTTAAGTGAATATGACATGTACTACATTGTATTTCTGTAAAATCGACAGTGTAGTATTTGCGTTTCAGCCACACCGACCATGTACCAATATGTGACTCAATCATGACGACAACGTGTTTTTTAACTACACCGAACATGCACTACTTTGTGTTTCAGTCGCACCGACCAAGTACTACTTTGTGTTTTAGCCACATCGATCACGAACTACTCCGCTTTGAGCCAAACCGACCATGGACCAATTTGAGTTATTACATTATGTTTCAGCCACGTTGGCAATGTGCTACATTGTGTTTTAACTACGTCGACAATGTAACTAATTCTAACTACGATTGTATTAGGCACGTCAACAGGACTGCAAGCATAAAGTGTATTCAATGTCACCTGAAACATTATCTGACTAATAAGTCGAATAGTGCCAACTATTGATGGAGTGATTGCAGCTATACAAAAACTCAGATTATGATTTTATTCTAGCAAATACGTGAAGCTTTACAAAATGATATGCGAGGCAAAGTTGATCATAACAAATTATATTAAATGTTCATGAGTCATGTGTATCATTTGATATGCATTTCTTATTGCGTTTTGTATGTTTCAGTATGCGCAGTTGTATGTCATATAATGTGTGTTTTGGCGTACAATAGCATTACGTGTTTAAAGCAAGTTATGTAACAACCTGTGCTGAGGCGATGTCATATACAGGCTTGACCCCAGGGTTTTGAGGGGGGCTTCGAGGGTGCACAATCAGCCGGGAATTCTGGGATGATTTCTGAAAAACGTTACAGTTAAAAATAAAGTCGCGCAAAAAGGGGGTTCGTTCGAATCCCCCGAACCATCCCTGACGATGATGTATTAAGCCTAAAGTAGGTAGCGTGCCGTTTAATGCCATGTGTGTGCATTTATAATGATAATGATATAACAATTTATACTCAATGACAATAAAATGCGTGTTATTTGTTGCTATAGTGTGCGATTCTAATTGCGCACAGTGTGTCATAAACGGACCAGGAAAATGCGACGACAAGTGTAATGACGGCTACACCTACAACAATGAAACGGAGACTTGCGACGGTGCGTGATTTTATTATTTAACTTGACTATGATTACCTGTTTCACAATGTTCCTGTTTGTATAAATTAAATAACCTACATTTTGCGATATCGGTGCATGATTGTTGGTATATAACTTGACTATGGAAACATTATGTTGCCTGTTTCGCAATGGTCCAGTTTATGAAAGTAATATTTTAGCGAGAACGTTATGACTAAAAAAGCTGGAGGATTGACTGGTAGATTAATTGTTTTAAATGTACAAAGTAATCGTGAAATGCGCTTTTCTACTAGGTCCCTTACAGTATCATTACATCAAATCAGATAAATGCTGTTAAAGACGTGTTAGCTGCTTTGTTTTTTAGCCACACTACAATATACTACTTTTGTTTTCAGCCACGTCTACCATGTACTACATTGTGTTTCAGCCAGGTCGACCATGCAATACTTATTACGATTGTATTACCCGTATCAACGGGAATTGAAACGAAACAATGTATCCAGTGTCACGTTAAATATTTCCGACCAAGAAATCGAATAGTGCAAACAATTGGTGGAGTGATTGCACCAATGCGAAAATTCAGTTGTGCTACTTTGCTTTTCGTCCACACCGACAATTTACCAAATAGTGTTTCAGTCACGACGACCGTGTACCACTTTGGGTGTTTCAGCCACAACGACCTTAGCTACATTGTGTTTCAGCCATGTCGAGAACGTACTACTTATTACGATTGAATTACGCATGCCAATGGGAATGCAAAAGAAACAGTGCATACACTCTCACCTGAAATATTCTCCGGCCAAAAATTAATCGAATAGTGAGAAGTATTGACGGAGCGATTGCACCAATACAAAAACTAAATTTTTTATTTTATTCGGTCAGATACGTCTAGCTATTTACTGTAACATACGATGCGAAGCAGATAATATTTTTAATGTACAATACTATGTACATTTGTTGTACATTTCATATAGTGTTTTGTATGTTTAATTGGTCTTCGCACTATATGGTATCAAGTGCCTTTGTTTCTCACAATGGCAATACATTTTTAAACCGAATTATGTAACACAATGTGTTTACGCGATTTAATATGCTATTTCGTAATGTAGGTAGTGTGCTGTTTAATGCCACGTGTCATCTAAAATTATATTTGTACGATTTACGGAGTACACAGAAAATAACCTACTTTGTTTGCGATATAAATCTGCCATTATGTCAAAAGCATATTATTTGTTGCAGTTGTGTGCGACACGAATTGTGCATTGTGTGTCACTAACGGGCCAGGAAAATGCGAAGACAATCACTGTAATGGCTGCTATACCTACAATAATAAAACGCAGACTTGTGACGGTAGGTGATTTAATTATATCAATTGTGTATGGAAAGAAACGGTTGTCTGTTTCATAATGTTCTAATTTACAAAATGAATATTTTACAGAATACATCAAGACTAAAAGACAAAAAGGGAATTGACTGGTGTATTAATTATTTCAATGAATACAGTTTTCGTGAAATGCGCTCTTCGGCTAGATCGTTTACATGTTCACTCCATCAAATAAGTCAAATAATGGTAAAGAAGGTTTTCGCTACTTTGTGTTTAAGCCGTACACAACACGCACTCATTTGTATTTCACATTCAATCACGACCACCATATATACCATTGTGGATCAGCCACAAAGACCACGATCCATGTACTACGTTGTGTTTCAGTCACGACTACCCTGCATGTCTTTTTGCTTCAGCGACGTTCACAATGTACTACTAGTATTAGTTATTACGATTGCATTACGCATTTAAAAGGGAATATAAACAAAACAGTTTATCCAGTTTCAATTGAAATATTTTCCGACCACGAAATCGAAATGTTCCAAATATTGACAGTGCGTCTGAACCAATATGAAATGTTCACGGAGATACGGGGCGAATCAAATTACATTTTAAATGTCCAAGTATTTTGTATATTTACTGTACATTTCGTGTAATGTTTTGTACGCATAATTGGTCTGCGCTGTATGTAGTACCACTTGCGTGTTGTCGCACAATGGTAACATGAGGAATTGTGTAACACCATGCTTTTATGTAATATGATATGTGTGACTTGGCGACGATCTTTGTCATATGTTGTTTGTTTTGGCGCACAATGACATGACGTGTTTAAATTTTAAAAGAACCTGTGTTAACGAGACGTAATATGTTTTGTCATAAAGTAGGTAGTGTGTTGTTTAATGCCACGTGAGCACATCTAAGGTAATGTTTTATGATAAACCTGGTATAATTTATATAACCTACACTTTACGATAAAAATCTTCAACACTGTTAAGATGGGCGTTTTTGTTGCAGCGGTGTGCGGCTCGAACTGTGCACGTTGTGTCACAAACGGGCCAGGAAAATGCGACGATAATCACTGTAATGACGGTTACATATACAACAACGAAACGCAGACCTGTGAACGTACGTGATTTTGTTATATAACTTGACTATGTAAACACTATGGTTCCCTTTTGCAAAATGATCCAGTTTACCCAATTAATGTTTTCCAGAAGACATCCTTACTCGAACAAAATGGAAGGATTGACCGGCATATTAAATGGTTTTATTGAATGAATTTTTCGTGAAATGCGACTTTCGATTACGTTCCTTACACCTTCAAAAGATCAAATATTTAAACATGCTAATAATGTACGTAGTGTACTGTGTAATGCAATGTATGCACACTGAGAATGCTATCTTTTGATATACGTAGTACACATTAAATAACCTGCATTTAACGGTATCATTCTTTAAAGATGTTAAGTTTCGTGTTATATGTCACAGCGGTGTGTGACGCGAACTGTGCACGGTGTGTCACAAACGGACCAGGAAAATGCGACGACAATCACTGTATTGACGGCTACAGCTACACTAATGAAACGCAGACTTGTGACGGTATGTGATTTAATTATATAACTTGTCTGTGTAAAAAACGGTTGCCTGTTTCATAATGTTCCAATTTACAAAATGCATGTTTTACAGAAGACATTAAGACTCAAAGAAAACAAGAGAATTTACTGGTATATTAATTTTTTTAATTAATTATTTTAATGCATAGTGAAATGCGCTATTCGGCTAGGTCTTTTACATTTTCACTCCATCAAATATGGAAAATGCTTGTTAAGAAGGTGTTTGCTACTTTGTGTTTTAGTCATGCTGACCATGCACTAATTTTTTGTTTCAGCCATACCAAAAATATACTCATTTGTATTTCACATACTGTCACGACCACCATGTATGTAATTGTGATTCAGCCACATCGACCACGGTCCACGTACTGTGTTGTGTTCCAGTCACAACTACCATGCATGTATTTGTTTTTCAGCCCCTTCACAATGTACTGATAGTACTAGTTATTACGATTGTATTACGAATGTAGACGGGACTAAAAGCAACACAACTTATCCAGTGTCAACCGAAATATTTTCCGATTTCGAAATTGAAATCTTACAAAGATTTACGGGGTGTTTGAATCAATGCGAAATGTTCATGGAGAAACTGAGCGAAGCAGATCATATTTTAAATATCCAAGTATTGCGCACATTTGCTGTACATTTTGTGTAGTGTGTTGTACACATAACTGGTCTGCGCTGTACGTCGTATCGTGTGCGTTTTGTTGCACAATGGCAGCGTGGGGTATTGTGTAGCACCATGCGTTTATGTAATGTTTATGCAATGTAATATGGATAAAATGGCGACGATCTATGTCATTATGGTGTTTGTTTTGACGCGCAATGGCATAGCACGTTTAAGCCAAATTATATCAAATCAAATTTATTTTTACACCGCGTATCTCTAAAAACATAATTAGATGTGTTTACAATAAAAAATAAAAATAAATATATAAAAATATAAATAAAATATAACAGCCTGTGTTTACGTGGAGTATTATGTTTTGTAATGTAGGTAGTGTGCTGTTTAGAATGTTTAGTATGTCTATAATTATACAAATTAAGTAACCTATATTTTGCGACATCAATCTTCAATAATGCTAAGATGCGTGTTTTTGTTGCAGCGGTGTGCGGCTCGAACTGTTCACGGTGTGTCACAAACGGACCAGGAAAATGCGACGACAATCACTGTAAAGAAGGTTACACGTACAACAATGAAACGCAGATTTGTGACCGTACGTGATTTTATTATATGACTTGACCATGGAAACACTATGGTTCCATGTTGCATACTGATCCACTTTAACCAATTAATGTTTTACAGAAGACATCCTAACTAAACCACATTAGGAGGAGTGACCGGCATTAAATGTTTTAATGAATGAAGTGTTGCCAAAATGCGCCTTTCGACCTGGTCCCTTATATGTTCCAAGTATCAATCATCAATGATGCTAAGATGCGTGTTTTTGTTGCAGCGGTTTGCGGCTCGTACTGTACACAGTGTCTCATAAACGGACCAGGAAAATGTGACGACAATCACTGTAATGACGGCTATACTTACAGCAAAGAAACGCAGACTTGTGACGGTACCTGATTTTATTGTATAACCTGATTATGTGTTTTGTATAATATTCTAATTTACCAATGAAAGGTTTACATAACACATTTTTACTGAAACACAATAGTCGCATTGACTGTCATATTAAATATTTTAAGTTAATAAAATGTTCGTAAAATACGCCTTTCGACTAGGTCCCTTACACTTCACGACAGCAAGTAAAAAGCTGGCATAGAATCTATTGTATTACGTTTTGTTTGTGACATGGCGCTTTTGGGCTGCCGCGTTTCTCGAGCGAAAAATGGGGCAGCCAAAAAGTATCGTTCACACGAGCGGCATATAGGCTTTATTATCCTCGCGAGCCAGCGATAGTCTTACAATTACCCATGGCATGTGCCCTACACAGTGTACGAAAATGCGCCAAATCATTTGTAATTTGGCCCACTTGCTGTCTTGGTCGACATGTTTCCGGGAACCAGACGGCTTCTGCGCCTCAACGTCAAGTAGAGTTTACGTGAAATGCTTATCAATACACTTGATAACTAACATACCTAGTTGCAATTTGTCCTATTCCCTACGGCTTGGGTGTTTTATTAACTCTTCCCTTGTTGTTACGTATAACATAAGAAACGAACTCTAGTGCGCCTGGCTTCGTCGTAATAATAATTATGATATATCGCGGTTGCGAAAGACGAATTAATATCTCAAAACCTTTGCTGACATTTAAATAAAATTGGGTCGGTGTGAAATGTCATAGTTAATTACAAACACATGTATTCATTTGAAGACTTTCACTGAAAAAACGCACCCTTTTATCCTTTTGTTGGGAACGCCCATGAACCAATACGACGCCCGCTGGCATCACCTCTCCTCCAAATTCCCAAACGCCTGGTTGCTCACATATGACTCCATAATGCAATAGTGAAAGATGTATGGAGTAAATAAACCCTTTGGTCTTTCTGCAGTAGACGAAGTTTGTTATCACAAACTGTCGCGTGCTAATTTGTTATGTAGTCCCTACACACATTCTCACACGCACACGCACGCACGCATGCACGCGCGCACGCTCGCACGCGCACATATACCCAGACCGTTGTTGTGTTGTCAATTAGTGGCAACACGCACACACGCACAAACGAACCTTCAAATCCACACATAGACGTGCACACACTGAATCTCACACTCGCGCAAACACATTGACTCGCACTCACATACATGTACACTCACACACCGACTCACTCACACACCGAATCACTCACACACCGACTCACTCACACACCGACACACTCATACTAACAAACCCGCTTACTCTCACATTCGCGCCCTCACTCGGTCGCTCGCTCGCTCGCTCAGCCATGTAAACGCTAAAAACGTATACTTTTGAATTGGGCTGATCATATATTACTGATTAATTCGAAATAAAATTGCTAATGCATAATTCTCCGTATAATATTTATACAATGTGCTACAGTAAACACTGTTTTACAACTTATCCGCATTTTATGTCTGACATGCATCTTCTTAGTGTTGCTGTTACAGTACCTACCACCGAGACAAGAACTGAAACTACCGTTGCCCCGACAACAGAGTCTACCACAGAGATAACAACTGAAACTATCGTTGCTCGGACAACAGAGTCTACCACTGAGATAACAACTGAAACTACCGTTGCTCCGACAACAGAGCCTACCACTGAGATGACAACTGAAACTACCGTTGCTCCGACAACAGAGTCTACCACTGAGATAACAACTGAAACTACCGTTGCTCCGACTACAGAGCTTGCCACTGAGATAACAACTGAAACTACCGTTGCTCTGACAACAGAGCACTCAATTGAAACAACAACAACAACTGAAACTACCGTTGCTCCGACAACAGAGTCTACCACTGAGATAACAACTGAAACTACCGTTGCTCCGACAACAGAGCCTACCACTGATATAACAACTGAAACTACCGTTGCTCCGACAACAGAGCTTGCCACTGAGATAACAACTGAAACTACCGTTGCTCTGACAACAGAGCTTGCCACTGAGATAACAACTGAAACTACCGTTGCTCCGACAACAGAGCTTGCCACTGAGATAACAACTGAAACTACCGTTGCTCTGACAACAGAGCACTCAATTGAAACAACAACAACAACTGAAACTACCGTTGCTCCGACAACAGAGTCTACCACTGAGATAACAACTGAAACTACCGTTGCTCTGACAACAGAGCACTCAATTGAAACAACAACAACAACTGAAACTACCGTTGCTCCGACAACAGAGTCTACCACTGAGATAACAACTGAAACTACCGTTGCTCCGACAACAGAGCCTACCACTGAGATAACAACTGAAACTACCGTTGCTCCGACAACAGAGTCTACCACTGAGATAACAACTGAAACTACCGTTGCTCCGACAACAGAGCTTGCCACTGAGATAACAACTGAAACTACCGTTGCTCTGACAACAGAGCACTCAATTGAAACAACAACAACAACTGAAACTACCGTTGCTCCGACAACAGAGTCTACCACTGAGATAACAACTGAAGCTACCGTTGCTTCGACATCAGAGTATACCACTGGGATAACAATCGAAACTACCGTTGATCCCACAACAGAGCTTACCTCTGAGATAACAACTGAAACTACCGTTGCCCCGACAACAGAGTCTACCACTGAGATAACAACAGAACACACAATTGAAACAACAACAACTGAAACTACCGTTGCTCCGACAACAGAGTCTACCACTGAGATAACAACTGAAACTACCGTTGCTCCGACAACAGAGTCTACTATTGAGACAACAAATGAAACTGAAACAACTGAACCTACCGTTGAATCGACAACGGAACAAGCAACACCAATGTGTAAGCATTGCACGTTTTTTTCATGATATACCGTACCTTTCAGTACATTTGGTGTTTTGCTATTTTGCCCTGCATTCTGTTTCGCCCTATGACGTAGAGCCCTGTTCCGTCACCATTGAGCTAATTCGCCATAAATCTTATACGCAGTCCTGCAGCCAGTGCCCTTCATTCGTTGAACATGATACGATTATATGAAACTCCCTGCAGTTGCTTATTTTGATTTTTAAGATATAGAGTAAGTGCATGTGAGTCCATGATAGGTTTTACAACACATCACCTCCAAACAGAGGAACGACAGAACCACAATCCTCGGAATGCGAGAAGCGAAGTCCGGGCGTCAAAAACTCGCACTTAAAACTCCTTCTTCAAACCAATTTGTTTCTACATATTTCTATCTAGTACCTATTACGACACTGGACCCATTAACAATTCGGCGAATAAAGACAAAGGCAGCTGGCCTTCATAATAATATAACTTCAGGTTATTTCCCACTTTCGCAAGCTACTCGATCTAACGTTCAAAGCCAAATTTCAAATAATGCACTTCTCTTTTATTAAACCGACTGAGCGTGTTACCCAGACTATCCACGCTGCAAATACGAACCTAATATACGATGAACTAAATGAATTGGCGAGGGACACGTGAGGACTAGGGAAAACACTCGTAGTTGTAGATGATGAAACCCGTAGGCAAAATGTTCCCATTAGGGCAAATAAATATCATGCGAATAGTCCACCAAACATTTATTCTCTGTCAGTCACTGTGAATCTAATACTACACATCACTTGTGGAATTGTGAATCCGTTACTAAGGCAGTTCTTTAAAATCCACTCGCAATCATTCTGGTTCACTTGACAAAACAAATCAACTGCTACGTGGCATGTGTCTAAGCTTGTATCGTGCATTGCTAAGCAATAACTAGTTTGTCTGTATACACAGTGTTATTGCTGTTGCTGGTTGACGCAATACTATATATGTTTTTTATATTAAACTTACTTAATGTATTATTGACTTGTGACTTTTGTCAACAGCTCCGAAATGCTTCGCGTCGAGTGACTGTCTGAACGGTGGAACCTGCCACACGAACAACTGTCACTGCACAGATGGACAAATCGGAGACCACTGTGAAACAGGTAGAGGATATGTATACTTATAATTGTATATTAATTAATAATTGTATATTAACTATCACAACAAATGAATAGTAAATGTAAGTTTAAATGTAAAGTTGCTGTCGTATTGTTCTTCAGCGTCAATGTAAGTGTGATCAGATAACACAATTGTTTCATTCAGAATACACTGTTACACTTACGCACAATAACAAGGCAACTTGACTTGTTTGATATACATCTAGAGACAGCGCATCGAGAGAGTAATAACATTTGCCTATTATTTTAACACGACTACTTTGTGAAGGAAGAGACACATTGACACACGGTGCTGTCTATTATTCTTAACATCAAAACGACGATTTCTTTCAACAGGCCTATATATTTTTTTATTCAGCCAGTGAACTGAGCAAGCGAGTTTACAATTGTCGAACACACTATCCGCCTATATGTGTTATTTAACAAAGAACTTACTTTTTGTAGAGTTCCAGTGTACGAAAGACGCTGACTGTCTGAATGAAGGAACATGTCCTCCGGACAACACCAAGCCTTGCGACTGCGCTTCGGGCTACGTCGGTGCCAACTGTGGTAAGTGGCGACCTTCTTTCAAACTCAATATTTTAAGAAATGGCCAGGGTATTTAGCCATAAATGAAGCATGTGAACGGAAGTTCTTTATTTAGTGGAATGTGCATGTCCATTGTGACGTGAATGCACGCGTTGAAAACAAAACGGCATCCGACCAATGCTCTTTGCAAAAGGCTAATGTGGGCCACATCGCGCATTTATTTGAGCATAATGGATGTGAGGTTATACCATAGGCGTTGCTACAATGTACATTAATTACCTAATTTGGTAATGTGAAAATGTATTATTAGACCTACTGTTTAAATCACAAACTAGTATCAATTTATTGATTAATATCTACAGCACATTAGCCTAATAAACGCCATAATTATTAGATGATAAAGGTTTTTATACAGTGCGGATATATATTCGGACAGCAGGAAAGGTGAAGGATGGGTGCAATTGTGGCGGGTGTGGGCGGTGGGCACATCGGGAGTGTAAGGGTGTGAACGAAATTTTTGACTTTGACATTTGTTTAATTCTTGCCGTATCGACAAACGTTATATAATGCTGCCTTCGTGGTGTTTTACAGCTTTGAAGTACAATTGCGATACACGAAGTCCATGCTTCACCGCGAACCTTGTCGTCAATGGTTTCTATTTTGAGCAATCGGATCCACACACTTTCATCCAATGTGACGCCAACGGTGGATGTTATGATAAGTCATGCCCAGGAAATCTGGTGTGGAAACAGACTGTAGGATGCGCGTCACCGTAACAAAACCGACTTAGTGCCACAGACGTGACACGTCGGAGATCAACGTGTCGATGACGTCATATATATCAACATATCCCAGAGTTTCGTGTTTGAACTTTCATCACTGAATGTAATAAATACCATGCAGCCTTTACCATTGCTCCTTTAATGTGTTGAAATTATCAGTTATCGGAATCCCTGCTTCAAAGCCAACACAGACGTCCATGGTTTACATTACCAACATCCGGATCCTCACAATCACATCCAATGTGACGCCAACGAAGTATGTTATCCTAGGTCATGTGGTATCATGGTGTATAAACCGGCCATTGACGGGTGCAGCCACGCAAAGCACATTTCGACCGCGTCGGAAGTAATTGAATGGGACATGTGGGCGCACGAATACATGAATTTTGTTTGTTAACACTGACGGGCATCGTGCGTGCGGGGCGTTTAAAAAGAGCTGGAGGTAGGGGATTTTGACAAAACCTTTGATGGTAAATTTTTTTATAATCAGATAAAACGTTAATATGGCCACCAATGCAATTTTGCACTGTGGTCTGACCCCTTTTCCGAAATGGGTAATTTAGTAATTTAGTACTGATGATGTCGGCTTTATATTTCATTCTTATCTAGTTTTAGCTAATTTGATACGTTACTTCCACCATACAGGTAAACTGTATGGTGGAATGAAAGAACGAAATATATACAGGTCGCTTCAGGTAAACAAAGTGCAGATGTGATAATCAAATATTACACTATACGGCACTTTTTTAGTCTAAATAGTGCTGCGAAATGATTTGCCACGCGCAGTTGGGCGATAATCGCAGAGGCTGGTGCATTTCAACGTGCTATAAACGGATGTAGACGAGACAATGGATATTGCTGATGTATCAATGTAAGTTTCAGCAGTGGTGAAATGGTCAGTGGTTAGGTTTTAACAATATTTTTCATATTTGTCAGGGATTTAGATGCTCATATGCTGGTGATTTTTCCGACTGGAAATTAAACAGGAGACATGCTTTCGAATACCACTGTTAACAAGAAAACAGTGCAAACAAATGTTGCGACCATTGAGTTGTATTAGTATATATATATATATATATATATATATATATATATATATATATATATATATATATATATATATATATATATATATATATATATATATATATATATATATGTCATTGTGGTAGTGTCGATTTGATTTGTCATATGCGATGTGCTATATATCCTGTGGAAAGCAGCAGGCGTGAATAGTCAAGCAGGAATAGTTACAGCTGCAAGGGCAGCTGATGGGATAATAGAATAACCACAGTATGAGGGTGCAGCAGCAGTTCAATCGAACCACAGAGACTCGGCTTGATTGTTCCGATAGTATTTTGAAGGTTTGGAGGAGATAGCCGCACATTTATAAGCCATAAATTCCTATATTCACTGACATGTAACCAGGAAATAAAAACCAAATGAATTCACGGTATTTTTCTTATAATATTTCTCTTTTCTAAGTTCTAACATATATTCTTAAAATTTGTTTTGGGCAGCCATTTTCCAGGGGAAAAGGAACTTCTGAAAGTTGTTGGTCTTGCTGCCCAGCAACGTTATCGGGTGAAAGTCATGCACTGCTCCTCAGCATCATTTCTGAACACTTTTATTGGTATTTCCTGCCTTGTCCACGCATACCTTCCAAGTAGATATAGGTTACATTAAAAATTTAACACAAACTCATCGCTGTGGCTCTAATACGATAATGGCTGCTAGGTGAATGCAATATGCATCCTATCTGCTTTGTTCGCGAGGTGTTTTCCGCGTTGCAACGGCTATTGTTACTTAAACGTACTTCCGCTTAAGCAGTGTTTTGCCATTTTACATCTGCATACGTGTTTGTGTTGACGAATAACATAATGCATAGAAACGAAAACCAGCGGTTGTTGGCAAATCGAACGTTGAAGAATTATAATGGCGTCGACAAGAACGCCCACACGCTTAAACACACCTGATAACTACCTAACCAAAATAAGCAATTTGACGCATAATGTTTCATTAGCCACTCAACCTCCTCTTTGTATCTCTGCTACTTCCTCCATCCTCATGAGCTGTTCCGTCCAAATACACAAATATGTCCATTTGTTTAATGGCGTTTCCGTCTACAACTACAGGCAGGCCAACCTCCAGTTCACCCATCTTCTGAAGATTCATTCGGAGGCCATATTTTCTATAGATGCTATTCTATTTTGCAGCGTCTTTTGTAGTTCTTCTTGTTATTTGTCACCACTGTTAGGTGGTCGGCGTACAGTACCCCTCTTAGTATATCCACTGCAACTGACAAATATTCAAAGGCGTCATCACATATTATCGTATAAGATATTAAATGTCGTGCTTGTCAAATATCGAAAGAAGAAAAACTAAATACCTTGAAATCAAAAGGTTTGTTTAATTTACTTTAGTTTTCTGGTACAACGGTTGGTATGAACTGGAAGTTTGGTTCACACACGCACCAATAATTATTGCCTCATTTTATACGTCATCGACATTCCTTGTTTTTTCAATTCCCATGTAATTGGCTCATTGTGTAAGCTGACGTTGTGCAGAGACGCCCGTCTCAGCAGTAGAGAAAGGAGAACCATTTCTCACTCGCAATATTGGAACAAAATGTACGAATGCCGAAAAAAAACTTGGCACTCAAAGTGATTTAACATTAGGCGGGACATTATAGATGAAAACATTCTACACCTACAGGTAATGGTTGTTTCCTCTGTTTCCTTTGTGAACACGACACAGCTGCTGCGCCTTGATCGATGGGGAAGGTCGCACGTCGATCGTTTCGAGCAGTACCATCGTGACGCAATGCTTAAATACTCGGGTTTTGCAAAGTTCTACGACTGTCTTCGCAATTAACGATCAAGAAGAAACTACTGCATCAGCAATGGCCAGCGTAAAGACGTCTGTCCTGGTCACTCTTGTCGTCTTCCTTTAATTAGTCGAGCCTACGCTCGGTGGCTGCGTCTTCGGTCAGTACGTTTTTCGTTTTTTGTTTCATATTTGCATCAACGTCATTGTTGTCAACGTAGACGTTGCTGTCGTTATCGTTTGTAACTTTTATGCTACATGTGACGCAAAATATATGCTAATATCACTGTTTTCGGAGGTATTAATTGCTTGGTTATGAATCGTCCTGCCCTACGGCTCTGTTTTATTCTCCCTGAATGTAAGCCCCGAAGCTTGTCTGGACTGACTCAAAACTTCTTCGACCTTAGGCCCCAAGAACACCAGCGATACGTCCGGTCCATTGAAGCCGGTGTGTTAAGAATAACTGTCCTCCGGCCGAAATTATCCGCATTTCTCTTTTTGATTTTTCCCCCAAAACGATATATTCTTACAATGCAACATAATTTGGTTAAAACAACTTAATAATATGTACATCTGACCCTCTCATTTTGACGAAACAGAGATAGAGTTACGCAACCCATTGGTTCAACAACGTTGTAGTCAATCGTCAAATAGTTATCTTCTCTACGGAGTCGCTTACTTCTCTTATCTTGACACCGAATAGGAGGGATCTATCATGTTTATTGTATCAATTAATTTTGGAATGTCATACGAAGGGAGTCGATAATGAAAACGAATCCATTGTTTCTTAATAAATGGATGGGCCGCCGTCGCTACTAATTTGGAAAACACGCCCTAATCTAAATATCTTAATAATACATACAATGTCTCTAAAAAATCACAGATGTAATTTTGCAGAATATCTAATTTATAAATCGATTGCCTAGCTTGTTCTTGCAAGTTCGACATCAAGTAATGTAATGGTCTCATTCAGACTAAATCTGTACAGTCGCAACATAACTAGGAAACTGGACTTTAGTGCTTGATAGCTATCTAGATGGCGCATCGAGAGAGAGTAATCATATGTGTCTATTATGTTAACACCACGGGGTTCTAATCGTCTAGTTTGTGAAGCAAGCGGTATATTGAAACATGTCGGTGTACTCATTCTTAACAGCGTATTACAATGCGATTACAATTTGTGTTTATAGATTATAATTAATTGGCCAGTGAATTGAATAAACTATTTTGCAATTATTGCGCGAATGAGTTCAACGATTGTTTGAACAGTGATCAAGCTAACTGCACGAACGTGTTATTTTACAGACAATTAACATTTTGCAGCGTTCCAATGTGAGAAAGACGCTGACTGTCAAAATAACGGCGTACGTCCCGGCATCACAGAGGCCTGTGACTGTGCATCGGGCTTCGTCGGTGCCAACTGTGGTAAGTGGCGACCTCTTGTTAGCACTTCGGAACATTATCATCTTTTTTTCATTTACTTTGTATTGTAGTGCTATGTGACTGCTTATACATTCGACCAAGAACATATAAGCACGTGTCATGTCGAATAAGACATGGGTAATACTATTTCTGCCTCCATGCAATTCATACAAAAATGCTTCAGATAGTAGAAATTTCATTTTCAAATGCTTGTATGATTGCACTATTTAACAAAATTAATCTGCATAACAATTTAAGATAATCACCTAACGTTTGGCATACTTGTATTTGACTTTGAAAATTGCCAGTTACTGTCGTATCGCCAAAGATTACATAATGTTACGTTATTGTGTTGTTTGCAGCTTTGGTGTACAATTGCGACACACGGAATCCCTGCTTCGACGAGAACAAGAGTGCCCATGGTTTCTATTTTGAAGCACCAAATCCACACAACTACATCCAGTGTGATAACAACAAAATATGTTTTACTAAGTCATGTGGAGATGTGCTGGTGTATAATCCTCTCACTCATGTTTACGGCTTCACGAAGTGACAACACCGACACAGATCATCGGCGGAGTCCGCCTTTCGTGACATGGTAGAGGTCAACGTGTCGATAACGTCGTATGTGACTCAACATATCCTTCCTTGCTCAATTATCGACGTCAACAGCGATGATCCGAGTTAGGACACTGATGTTTATTACAAAGGACGTTGAGAGTTCCGTTGATGAGAGCGACGGTGGATGAACAATCTGATTCGTGAAGCACCATGCCGGTCGCCTGCAGACATTGCACATACAAACTGGATTTATTGTCATAGTATCGGACGCGGTGTTTCAAAGACGTTCGCTTACCTTTCTGCGATGTTTCTTTTAAGTTTATACTCGTATATTGTTATTACTGGTTGTAGAGATGTTATCTTTGACACAGTTCACAATGTGTTGTATTTGCCATAGTAGTAGTAATAATAACAATAATAATATTTATAACATTTATTGTCATAATTGTTATTACAGTATTTGTTAAACTAAAGACAACTGAACATTTAAAAAGATTTTCGTCCTTGCATAATATAAGTGTTTACCGCAATTGCTTATATAATGCAGCAATTACACATTGATAACACAAAGTGTTTACGGAGAAAAAACCTATATAATGCCCTAAAATTATATACTTAATGATAACAGTGCGTCGACTTGCATCAGCGGAAGCAGCACTGCACAATTAGGTACTGGAGGGTAGATAGGTCATGTTGTGGTGAACGTTATTCGTTATTTTGATGTGATAAGCCAAGGACTTCCTTGTCCACTTACCATATGGGACCCACAGCCGTCTACATGACGGACATCTACGTTGGAAGCACAATATCAACACTTTATTCGTATAACTATGTGACCATGATGAAATTAATTACTTATCACAACAGATCTTGAAGCAGGGCAGGTGCATACCAACACTAGCGGCCCAGGTGTTAAGATCTTATGAGCTTTACTGTCATCAGTCGTGCACTAGGCGGGACGTTATTGCTGCACCATATTACACTAGTAGCAAACCGTTGGAAACGTGAGGAAAATTCACGAATGCGTTTTCACATGTTATCGCCCAAGACATCAAAATTAGTGCTTGTCAAATGTTGAAAGAAGAACGCCAATAATTACTGCTTAATTTCGACACGTCTTCGACATTCCTTTTACAATACCCATACAAGTAGCTCAATGTGTAAGCTGACGTTGTGTAGGGACGCCCGTATCAGCAGGAGAGAGAAAGCCCGTTCTCACTTGTAATACTGAAACAAATGTAAGACTGCCGCAGAAACAAGTTCGCACCCAAAGCTATTTTAAATTAGGCGGGAAATTGTAGATGATAAGTGCAGGCAACTTACACCTACATGCAACGAGTGCTTCGTCTGCTTGATTTGTGAAAGGAATAACGACACAGTTGTCAGTGCCTTGATGGATGGAGAAAGGTGGAATACCCAAACTCATTCAGCATGTTAAACGGTTAGAGCAGTACAGTCGTGACGCAAGGCTTAAATACTCGCGTCTTACAAAGTTCTGCGACTGCCTTTAATTAACGACCAAGAAGAATCGACTGCCTCAGCAATGGCAAGTGGGAAGATTTCTCACCTCATCATTATTTTAGTCTTCGCTGGAGTTGTACAACTTACGATCGGTGAATGAATTTATGGTCAGACGTTTTTTGTTACTGATCTAGACATATTAGGAACGATATTACCCCAACTTTATCTGTACAGACAATACATTCGCTTACGTGCCCGTCAAATTGTCTCATACGCACGCACGCACGCACGCAAGTACGCACTCACGCACGCACGCACGCACGCACGCACACAAACTCCAAATGGTGGCAGCCTATTGCGATCCCAAAATATTTCCGACTCTACACACGATTTAGCGGGCGGTAATTAAACAACAAAGATAATGTAGGGGTTGTATCGCGCACAACCGGTTGTACCGCGCATTTGATAAACAATAGATCCTCATGTTAGATCGGGTTGAAACTTCACCACAATATGATCCATATAAATCGATTGCAAAAAGAAAAGATTGGCGTCCAAACTGAAGAGTTATAAAAATAATTTGTCCACAAAAAATAGTCTTGTTTAGCTTTGCAAAGTTTGCAATCATTCATCAGAATAATAACTTGGAGATGCTACGTCATATAACATTAATTCTATTGAGGTTAACTTTGAAATTGTAGAGTTGTGACAATACAAAATATAAAATTGCGCACACAACATCACACAAATCGTCTTACTATTTTGTAACATTGATAACATCACCGGATTTCATCAGAATAATCATGTAGACTTGCTACGTTAAATGACATTAAACATGTTGAGGTTGACGCTATCGTTATTTAGCTGTGACAATTAAAAATATAGAAATTGCAAAACATAGCGTCATTTTCCATTTCGTTCTCTCAATTCGCCATGTTAATTGTTTTTCTTATTTAAAACTTTACCAAATTGTTTGATATAGGGGTCTAATACAATTGTATATCATATTTATTCGTTTAAATCATCAAATGAAATGTCACTGATACTGCCGGGTGTCATGCACGATATTAACCAACATCATACATATTAGCTCTGACCGCCATTTATCATTTAGGGAGTGATTTTCTTGCTATTTTGAGACGACTACATCCAACGGATATATTAATTCCGACCGTCGCTGCATTAGGTTGAATTAGATATATGTCAGAAAGTTGTCTTCATAAACAATAGTTACTACCCATGGATCATAAGTAAGATACCACCCGTCGGTGGCATTACGTTTCCTCAACGTCTAGTTGGTAAAAGCTGTTGCTTGGGTCAACATGTTTCTCTGTATCCGAAACAACGATATCGGGACGACCATTGGAAATATGTGCGCGATACAAAACACATGCGCGATAGAACCGAAATTTAGGCTAACTTTGCTAATGTACTTGCATGAGTTACACAGTTCACTCTTAAATTTTGACAACATAGATATATTCACTCCTTTGGTTTATGAGTCATACATTCTCCTCTCTGTGGTTTACTCCTGGCTGAAACATCTGGTTGAAGGGACCTACGGTGTAATGTAGTCATTATACTTTTAGACCATCACCTGGAACCTAAAGAAATACAATTGTGGTCGAATAACACAAAAGTTGTTGAGTATGCGTCTGATTTATAATGCTTTATGTAAATGGTTACGCTGAATATTGTTGCTAGATTGTTGATACAGTTGACTTAACGGTACGTGTCTACTTCGCTCCGGCAGACTGAGCTCGCACCAAGTGTAAATACGTACTTGGTATAGCGGGACGAAGATCTGCGCCAACCACAACAGATGACCAAATTACGAACGTTGGTATTGACAGCGACTATGCTGACCATTAACACCCAGGAGATCCTCTTCCGATAATTAACTGCTCAGCAAGAAAGACATATCGTGGTTAGAGACGCATATATCGACAACAAACAACAGTCGACAGGTTCCTGACCAAAATGACACAGGCCATAACCGAAAAGAAGACAAACCTGTAGTTCACCAGACATTGCTAATCTCAACTCGACTATGGCAGAATTGGAGCGAAAATCATCAACCGAAAACGTGCAGTCGATGATCACGAGAAAAGGAAAAACATAGAAGAATTATTGTAATCACATGCCAACCAAGTCGACTGTCTAGACAACTACTCTCGCAGAAATTGCATTGGAATTGACGGCATTCAAAAATTCCCGAACGAGGACTGGAAAACAACATAGGCAAAAGTACGAGACATCCTGAAAAACAAGATGCATTTCGACGACACGAAAATATAAATCGAGATTTAACAATCGAGATAGCCAATCGGATAATCAAACCTGATACGAACCGCCCCAAACAGAGGCCGACCATCATTAAACTTCTCCGCTTCAAAGACCGTGAGGAGACAATCCAGATTGTTTGTTGGGCTGAGTTGTGTGTCGTCCAGACCACTGGTGTATGTGGGAAGAGCCAGCGACTCATGGCTTGACTGTGATATAATAAATGACTTTTTTTAATCTTTGTCGGCTGTTTTCTGAAAACCATGTTTTAACTTGTTTTTGAAGAAAGATATCTCTGGAAGCAATTATTCTTGCCAAATTAGGCTAAGTATTTTTTCTCGGAAATTACAAATATATATTAAAAACAATACAGTTGTGCAATAAAATTAAATATGAGTATTGTATTGTAAGAATTATAATGATATCTTTGCTCAACTTGTAAAGAATGCCATTGATGCGCAATTCGCTAATAGTTGTTAAAATGGTGGTAATTTGTTTTTTATCATGGAAGCGGAGGGTGTGGCAGAAAACATTCAACATACTGTTTTACTCAGTAAGACACACTCTATAGTTTGGACAGAAAACATGCACTAGCTGTGCAAATTAAGACAACATGATCAAGCTGTCGTGTCTCACCGTAACGTTTGGCTGGTATGCTCTTGCATTGTTCTTAGACACATAGCTTTATTGTCACAACTGACACTTCCACAGGAGAGTTAATCGTCGACACGTGGATTGTAACGGCGTACAGTCACGATAGCCTAACCGTCCATATAGCTACTTCCTACATATTCCTTGATAAATAAGACGTGAAGGTGTACGATGAAGTTTCATGTCAAGAGCAGTAATCAATAATGATTAATTAATTAAATAGTTGGATACTATTAGCATGGTGGCCCGAGCGATGTCAATCAAGCCTGGTCCATGATGAATTTGTATCGTTTTTATTTGAAATAATCATATTATGTAGATATACATATAAATAAAATAGTATGTATTTGTTGTAAATGTATGAAATTATCATGGTACTATATATACGTATGTATAATGTTCGCAATTGATGCATGTGCTATGGGTCAAATAGATCGTGCACACCTTCAACAAGTTCCATGTGATTTCAGACAAACCCGTAGACGCTTCCCTAACAACAAGTTGCATCTTGACATAAAGTGATGCTCCTCACTTCAGCCAAGATAAAGCGGCAATGGTTGCCTGGTGAGCAGGCAGTCAGATATGTGAAACATCTTATTGTAGACAGGAGAAAGATAGAGAGGCTTCACTTACTGATGACACACTTAGGACAGAATCAGTGATGTGGTGGAAAAAACTTTAAGAAATGCATGCAGGAAACCTGTGAAATAGACATGATGGTAGAAAGACACTCTGCATGTGAACATTCTCATACTGATCATCATACGATGTACATCTATCCTGAATTTGTCTTGAATAAAATGTCGTACTGAGTGTATGTGTTCTCATTTGATTAATAGCAGAACCATTGTATTAAAACAGTTTGTGTGTTATATGAACAGGACGTTTACGATAAATGTGTAATTTCATAGAAGTGCATCATCTCCTTCCATTCTCTCCCACCCTCGGCTGTTCACCCCTGCAGTTTCCATGTCCCTCTTAGTACTTTCACTCCATTTTAATTTCGGCCTTCCTCTTCTCCTTCTACCAATCTCTTCTGTCTTTCATGCTATCTTTGTCACTCTCCTCAACCATTCTCTGTGTGTGTCCTGCCAATTGCATTCTGCTCCCCACTACCTTCCTTTTGAAGTGTTAATTTCTTGATTCCAATATTCTCTTAACTCGCCAATTTTGTTTATGTCTTACATATTATATTTACATGCATAATTAAACACATACGTAATTACACACATCCATCACGTGATACAGTCGCAACGCAGGAACACTGGTTTATAAAACAGTCTGCACAGCTTTCCGTTAACTCTGACTTCAACGCTAGATGAAGTAACTAGGGTTGATTAACTCTTTGTCGCAATATACACACATTGTTTTCTGATAATAACAGAACAGTCTATAAGATCTTGATATGGAGAGGTCAGACCACAGTGAAGAATTGCACTGGAGGCCATGTTAACGTTTCTTCTGATTATAAGAAAAATTATGAAATGCTCGATACTATGCCCGTCAATGTTCACAAAAATATCCATGTATTCATGCGCCCACGACGCCAATAGCAGAACAATTCCCATATATCCCTCCGCCTGTTAAACTCTTAAAATAATGCTTTATTTCAAAGCCACTAGCTTCTACAAACAAACAGGTGAATATGCCAGTTCAACTGCACGGTGTCATATCATATGAATTGTTTAATTTCACAAATCACAATTTAATACGCCCTACATTCGTATGAAATGACAATCAGGAAGGTCAACTGTAGTTTGAACCCAAGATGCTAGATGTGATGGTATGAAATGGGTTAATTTACACCGCTCTCCTACTCGCACGTGCACAATGGTCACTTAGCGGGTATGTTTAGTAATAACCTTTCGTGGTTTAGAAATTGTTCGCGAGATGGTGCCACATACCATCGAACTTTCCTAAAACAAGATTAGCCAACCACAATAAATTATATTTAATAACACAAAGATGCCTGATAATAAACATTGCTAACTTTGTTAGAATATTTCGCTAAGAACAGCACCACTTTATAATCTAATAATAAGTGCGACTTTACGTCTATACGTATTGTTGGCACATGACATGACGTCACTCGGAAACGCTTCGTCCATCGGCGCGCATTGGACAACTATTTTATTAGTTATAATATGTATTATGATGACTATTCCTGACATGGAGGCGTATTCAAATTTTCCTGTACGATATTAGTTTGAAGTTGCACAATATAAGGAAGTAGACGACAACGAATTTGCCAGATAAGTGACATTTGGCCTTCGTATGAAAGTCATTTGGTAAGAATTAGACGCAATCGCAATGTCAATGATTGGTCTTGAAAACAGTGCCATGTTATTGGATCTACCGCTGTTTACGTAATATGTTTGTTTTTCGTGTGGAATCGTTGTGGGTGAATGTGCATGTATCAGTGGAAATCAATTGTACCAGCAACGTTTATGCAGTCCCGCCATCTGCCAGGTGTTCTAGAACTACGCACACACAAACATTCCTGAAATATGGTGGGATATAAAGGTAACTGTTGATATAGCTTATCTATTCGCTTAGCACATAGCATGTAGATACAAAATCCGAACCATGTATCCTGGATGATGTGCAAAAACTTGCAAATGAGATAACAATGTTACGGTAATCGCAACGTGGCAGCACGTCCATATTAGTACCCGCCGGTGTCTTTGTGGTTCGGTATACAACATCTACGCAGAGCTTTTAAGCCACGCCCTGCGCGTTCGTGATTGGTTACCAAGAAGCGCCTGACGCATGTTTCACACGCCTTTCTGCACGTAGCGCATTTGTAATGTATCGAACTATAGTACTTTTAAAAAATAAAGCTAATTAGTTATAGTGCATGTAATAGCAATGCCAATAGTTGGATGAAATCTGAACATTAGCTAAACGCTCAATGGACACATTTCGTTGTGCTAATTCAGATTTATAAAGTGCTGATGGTGAAATAATTTATGTACCACAGAGTGTATATTTTCAGCTATCGCGCACCGGCATCAAATTCAACCAATTGAATTATCGCTTGGTAACGCGTTATAGACGTCACAGCGTATGCTTACGACAGCAACGATAGAGTCTTGTATGGAGTCTTCAAAGTATATTTATATTTATAATAGAACACGGAACACTTTTATGATATTCATACCCAGATAATAAACGACTTTGCATGCTTACCATATTATTATAATTATTATTGAGCGTCTGCTGTTGCTGCTGGTTTCTCGTTCTTGGCCACGTGGTAATAAATGCCCTGTTGTGGAAGATGTATGACAAGCCAAACTGGCCATTAAAGTAGGAATAACTAAAACGCGTTGAATGTTCTAGAAAAAAATTTGCGTTATATATTCACCACCTGTATTTGTGTATGTGTTTTATTAAGCACGTGAAAGAGCTAAGACAATCCCGACTTGTTGTAAAAGTTTAAATAATTGGAAAGTTATGACATAATCAAGAAACGGCCGATTGACGTTTATGCATTTATTTCGTTATTGTCAGTACGGCTTGCCAGAGATGCAGGTTGAATTTAACCGGTTTCCTCGTCTCGCGCAACATTGTTCGGACGGTCAATATTCATAAGTTTTTCACTCAAAACAACTGTTCTAATAATATATTTAATTTGCTTGATGAAGTAGCTGTTAATGAATTGGTATATCGATCTCTTGCACAAAATATTTATTCAGATATTTGTGAAAACGGCATATTCTATTAAGTAGGTTGGATTTGACGCCGATCGGGACAAAATTAATAGGCGTGTCGTCACTCACGACATATACAATAGTGATAAGAACATCACACTGCTACAAGACGTCGCCTGGCATAGCGTAGAGGATGGGTCGACTTTATGGTACCCATCTGTTGACAAGAACATCAAAGCTGCTGAGAACGAATTATCCAGCGACAGTCAATAAGGGAAACTGGCAATCATTCCTACCTAAGACTAGTAAGAATTTGCATCATCAAATACCTCACCTGGAATACACATATCCATAAGATTACAGCCTCAGCAAACCGTACTCTTGCATTCGTTAAAAACAAGTTGTACTCATGCCCTCAAACATAAACACAACTGCCTACACAACCCTTGTTCGTCCGCGTTTAAAATACTCTTCATCCGTATGGGATCCATATATTCCAACTACTATACACCCATGTCCTCATTAACAAAATAGAGATGGTGTAGATAAGGGCGGCACGCTTTAGTCACAATGATTACACATCCAGAGAAACGGGGGGGGGGTGTGTGCACGAAATGATACGGAACTTACACTGGGAACAACCAACCACCAGAAGAGCGAACACTCGTCTCAACATATTCACAAAACCATCAGCGGTCATTTATCCTTGACAGTCGGAAAGTTTATCCAGCCTCCGCAGCGTCAATCAAGGCATCTCGTCAGCTAAGCCATCTAAACCAGCAATAAATGTTAATACTTATCCTATTTTCCTAGGATAATGAAATATTGGAACTCGCAACCAGAAATAGTAACCAACACCACAGAACCCAAACAATTTAAGCAAGCTCTAACCCACTCAGTTCCAAGCCAACACGACGAAGCAGCAATTACTCCACGCACACCAACCATGAACATTTGACCTCTTATGAGTGTTCTATTCTACACAAAACAAGACAATCCAGCATTATGAAAGGCAACTATCTGCGATGCAGCACTGTGTTTGGGACACCTAATGGTTAAAGCATTCAGCAGACAAACCAACAGCGGGGCGGGGGAGGCGTCTTGAGCACCCCATATACTGCCAATCTCGCGTCGCGCCGCACGCGGAGACGACGAGACGGGGTCGTGCACATGCTCAGCTTGCGGACTTAAGCGGAAACAAAAACTTGCGTAGGCGACGCTCCTCAAATAATACATTTTTTAAATATCGAGACTTGCTCTAGACTCATTATTCAAAACTGCCCTGTTTGGTGACTGAAAAATCCACACACAGCGGATATAACGACAGGACCTTCTGGAGACGGTCTCGTGTCGAGTGCTTTATTTAGTCTCGTCGCCGTCACGTCGTGTAGTGTACGGCCGGCGGGCTAGAGGAAGATCTGTCTATTGTAGCGCCTATAGGCGAGGGGCAGAAAACCAGCCTGGCGTAGTGTGTGTGATGTGGTATCATTTGGGCAACCGAAAATTCGAAGGCAAAACTACCAAACAACTACAGAAATGCAAAACCGTATTAAAAGTCTGATTCAGATGTATCAGTTGAATGAATTTCTGCTGGTCAGGTTGTGACTCTCATTTAGATGCTGACTTGGACAGACTTGATAATCTAGTTGCTCGAAGTAAATGCTAGTCTTACTATTACTATTTTATTCCAACACATGTGAATCTTCAAACACTCCTATAATTATCTTTCATAATAATTACTCTAATAAAATACATGATTTACATAGCGCCATATTCACGCAGTGTTCTATGGCACTTCTGTGAATTTAGACTAAAGCTATCATAAAGAAGGTAACGTCTTGAATGTTTCTGGGGTTTCCCAAACTTCATGTAGCTGTAAATGTTACGGTAGTGTACTCTGTACTGATGGCTATCGTGCCTCGAGTCACGTCAGCCAGGGCCGTGGATCATCGCCTAGCGACCGGCCTGGAAGCCGGAAGGACAGCTGACAGAACTGATGTGCGTTAGGAATCCAAAGCTTTGTTGAGCTCAGCGCAGCGCAAAAATGGCCGATACTAAAAATGCAGCATCAGACGACGAGACAATAACAGTGACACACGTGACTGTCACGGCTGATGAGGACGGTGGTGGCGTTGATGCGGAGGAGAAAAATGTTGATGTTAGCGGGAGTGGAAAGGAGGATGTGTTGACAAAGCTAGGCCTGAACACGATCTATGTTTACGTATCGTCTGTGTCGCTCGATACAGAGGTGGGTAACGCGCATACGATCATATAGCGTAGTTTATATGCAGCATGCTTCGTCCGACAAATGTACTGTGTACACGCATACACGTGTGTGGGACTTGTACGTGCATCCGTTCATGTCATCGAATGGACGCGTTATTGCGTGATTTTCAAAATCGACGACTGGGAGATTCCTGCGGCTGGCATTTTCCTATTTTGGCGGCGGTGATATCTGAGAGCGGCGAGATGCCGTCGTGTGCGCCGCGAGGTGAACGGGTACACCACTGATCTAGTGGCGCCCACACGTTGAGATCGCACCGTGGCCCGTGTTATGTCCCGGTAATGTTGTTTAGCAAAGTGAGGCAAAACGGCAATTATAGGGACGTTATTTACGTGGGCTTTTCTCGAAGTTCCACTTAAGAAACTCAGTGTAATTTGTAAGACTAAGATATTATAAAGGAAGTATTTCATTGGATAGTAGCATTTCCATTGGACAGGTAACAAAATATTGTTAGTAATAGGAAATAATCAAAATGTCTCGACGTTGTATCAGGTATACCCAGTATTAGGACGATTGCAATTTATTGTATACATTAATGGCATGCATAAATTAAGTAAATCTTTTTTTTTATTTTATTTGCTGTCAATATAAAGATCCACAGCAGACAAAAAGATCGGGAACTCGTTCAGACAATGGCGTGATAATGGATTTTAATATCGCTACGCGAATGTAACCAACCGTTGTTGGTAAACACAGAAATGGAATTCATAATAATATGACACTTAATAGTGTAAAGCGTCCACTTGCTACAGTTAACACGGAAACAGTTGTTGAGAAAGACACACTGCTGTTTTTGATTCAAAGTCCAAAATATATGATATGCAATTTTTTTCTGGAATGTATAGTTTTAGCAGAATCGTCCACGCAATTGACATTTCCCCTTAGTTTTGACGGCATAGTTGCTGATATGTAATAGGAAGACGGAACGTTGTCATGTTGCACAACGGCGTCTTGCCGTCAATGTCTGGCTGGTATCGCATGGACTTGGGAATATATTTTAACAAGACAATGTTTAACAAGATTTGCCATCCAAGCCAAAGGCCCAGATGGCAAGTGGACAAGGAAGCCATTTGCTTATTAAGCGTATCTATATCCTTCTTACGATATGGTCTCCATGCGTGTATACAGTATTCTAAATCAGGTCTAACTATTGCTTTATAAAGAGGTATAATTAACTTTTTTCCCTTGTATGTTATGTTTCTTCTAAACAATCCAAGAATTTGATTACCCTTGGAAGCTGCAATACCACACTGCTCTGAAACTGTCATATCAGCGCTTATTGTAACTCCTAAGTCCTTTTCTTATATGAAATATTCCACGCGGACCTCTGCATTATGTTATCGTATTTGAACAATAGATCGTATCGTCCTTGAGTTGCGCACCAAGACACTCTTTGATGACACGATTCAGCCTCTCCTCTACCCCGTTGCGCTGAAGGTTTTTACAAAGCGCTGCGACGGTGTTCCATGCCGAGTTTCTGCAGGAACATTTCACATTCGTATGACACGAAATGTGGTCCGTTGTCGCTTTGCAGAAGGGTATTCCCCATCGAGAAAACAGTTATTTCAGGATCTGAATGATGGCGGAAGACGCCACCGTACTGGTTGCAGCTGTCTCTGGCCACTTCGAGTGTACACCGTGTACCACTACAAGAGATCTTTGACTGTGTGGTGCAACCTGGTTTCTCAGGCTACAAGGTATGGGTTGAAATGGTGGTTGTGTTGGCTTCATCGATTTTTCACACACTGTGCATCCGTCACAGTTTCTGAGGATAATTTCCATGTGGCAATTAATTGCAGGCCAATATACGGTATTGCGACATCGCTGCTTAGTTCGTACGATCCCTGGATGACCCTCGTGGGCCATGTGCAGTACCAGCTGTTGGAGTTACGTAGGGACACATACGTCATCGAACACAGAAAGTTCGTCTGTTAGCCGGAAGTAAGTTTCCAAGCCAGCAGGTGGGGGTCGGGGCCAATAATTCTGGGCGAAGTAACGGACTTGCGTGAATGTGACATTGGAAGAAGCAGCCTTCAACTCGAGTTGTGTAGCGAGGTTATCCAACTCGACTTCCATTACACAATCATCTGTCATCGACTTACACGGTTCCTCTTTGACCAGTCTGCTTAGAATAGCTGGTTCTTCGAATGTCAAAGTCATAGTGATGAAGGCGATCAGACCATTGGTATATGAGTGCCTGGTGATCAGTCCTTAACGTGAACTTTCTACCGAAGAGAAACACAAGCCAATGCTCGCATGCAAAGATACACGCCAAAGCTTCACGTTTGCCTGTGGAGTACTTCCATTCCGTTGCTGACAGCATCTTCAGAGCATATGCTACTGGACGTTCTTTGCCACCGGACACTCGCGACAATACAGCGCCACGGCCATTTCATGATGCATCTGTCATTAAGATCGTTTGAGCATCTGGGTCGAAGTGCGCAACAATTGGAGCAGACGTGATTTTGTGTTTAGGTGTACGGAACGCTTGGTCTTGCTCATCTGTCCATTCCCACGGGACATTTTTGCGGAGTAATCGTCTCAGTGTCTTGGCAGTGTCCGCGTAGTGGCGGACGAATTTCAGATGGAAATTCGTTGAGCCCAAAAACGACGCAACTTCTTTCGCACTGGTCGGTCGTGAAAGCTCCTCAATGGTCTTCACGTTTGAGTACACCCTGGGATGACACGTGGTAACCCAGAAAATCAATTGCCGTCCTGGCAAACTGACACTTGCCCGGATTCAGCGTGATGTGATACTCAGCCAGTCGGTCGAGCACTAGCTGTAGTCGATTGTTGTGCTCGTCATTCGTGCGCCAGTGTATGGCAATGTCATCTAGGAGGTTGATGCAATCATCTATTCCGCTGAGTACAGAAGATATGATCTTGGTGAAGAGAAGACTGTGGAGTGGTGGAACTCGACAGACAGTTCCTCAATCGCCGGCAAAAGATATTTATCTGGAATTATGGCCTTGTTGACTGATTTCAGGTCAACGCACAGTCGTACTTCACCAGGTTTCCGACATACGACGCCTAGATTCGATATCCAGGGTGGCCCCATGCTGCCGTGACGTAGTCCCCGTCGAGGCCGCTCGCCGTAGTCATGTGTCGTTCTACTTTACGAACCGGGGGGGGGGGGGCGACACAGGTGTCGTTCTACTTACAGAAGGGTTAATGTTAGACGGCTGCTAATACTTCAATCTTTACATTGACACTAGTTCCGATGTAGGCCTACACACGTTGTCCTTTAATATGTGTCACGGACGCAGGGATGTCTAAGACCCTCCCCTACATGGCCTAGGGGAGTATTGAGACCCCTAAGACCCCCGTATCCGCTGCCGGACAACCGTCGAGTCTACGGCACCGACAGACAGTAACAACATCAAACTAAATAACTCGCTAATAAACACACACACACACACGCATGCACGCACGCACGCACGCACGCACGCACGCACGCACGCACGCACGCACGCACGCACGCATGCACGCACGCACGCACGCACGCACACACGCACGCACGCACGCACGCACACACACACACACACACACACACACACACACACACACACACACACACACACACACACACACACACACACACACACACACAATGAAACCGAGGCTCGTGATGTCGCTTGTCAATCAATAATCATAACAAGCACTGCATTCCCTTATTGTATTCCATCGAATAATAATGACACCCGTCTACATAGCGTTTCTCGATGCACTATTTTGCAATTATAGTTAGTTCACATGAAAAAGCATACGTGTTTGTATATAAACAGAAAAGTAACTGACCACAATAATTGTGGTAGTTGCAAAATTAGTATGCAAAATATTTTGCGAGATTGCACCACAGTGTGATCTAGTTAATGGCGACATAATTTAGTTTGGTATTATCACGTCAGAGTCGATGTTCTAAATGGAGCAGTGACGCATACTATTATATCAATACTACTATCCACTATCGTTTTATCAGACATTTAACTGTGTGAGTCGCCATGTGAGACAAGCAGTTCCATGCTGTGTTAATGATCGCGAGGAGACGTCCATATCTGGCTGGTCAGTTTTGCATAGATATTATTAAAATGGACCTAGTCTTTTTTGTTCCTCATTTTTTAATTCTAGTTTATACAATTTCTAACGGTAAATATGCTACAATAATAAATATTAAAACAAGAAATATAATATTGTAAATTTATATGTAATTTGAGGTCGATACATTAAGATAATTGAAGCATATTAGTTATACGAAATATTACTTATAGCTAAATACGAGTTAGCCAATGATAATCGTCGTAAATTCCCTTTCACATTCACACAGCACACGACGTCAAGCCTGTGGATCCATTGCGCACTGAACTACAGAATGTCCCGCTTGGTTTTTGCAGCTGAAGGTACGACAGTGACGGGTCCTCGATGCGCTGGACAGCAAGCAGATTCCGTACCAGGTCGTTGACATTGCGAACAACCGGATGGCCAAGCGACGGATGCGGCACATGTCAATGGACGAGAACGCCGTGCCACCGAGGATATTCCACGGCGAAATTTACCTCGGTGTACGTCCCCTTTGTTTTAATACTTGCACTGGCATTCGTAATCCAGTTTTGCATTATGTAATAGCGTTCAGTTTTGCAGGAATATGACATTGGTATTAAACTGTCAATTATTGTTGTAGCATGGATTCATATTTTTCGTAAAAATGTAATCTTCGTTCAGATTTTTATTACAGAATTAAACGGCAAAATTGAACATACTCTGTAAATCATAAGCACCATGATTCATGAAAGAGATTGCGTTTAAGGTATCCTTGATGTGATGTCCGAAATTCATTATAATGGTGATGAGAAGACTAAGTGAGATTTCATGAATGAAGAAAGTACAATTCCGTTCTTTTTAAAACTAGTTAATATTGGTTATTTAAATTAGATCATTATTCATTTTAAATATGCTTCCATTCAACTGTTGATGATATCAGCTTACCTAGGGTGGTGAATTGGCTCACTACACGCGTTGCTACTAATAACTTGGTAAGATAATAATGGTCAATTGTTCAAATAACTTATTCGAGTAAGGTTGGTGTTAGATTTTTTGTGTAACAATTCTTTTGTTATTTATTTAAGGACTACTTCGAATTTCAAGAAGCGTTGGTTCAGAAACGTCTTGACGAATTTCTTACAAAACTGAGTCATTAACGAAGGTGGGCCTTCCTTGTTTCATCCTTGTTTCATCCTTGTTTCATTCTTGCAGCAGTGAAAATAGAACGTTCTAGTTGAAATCTGCGTTTACCTTAGAATAATGACAATCATCGTATTAGTTAATTCTACGGAGCCTAGTGTTAGCGAAGGTGTCGATGTATGTTTGGACATGCCACACATGGGGTACGGTTGGGATTTACTTAGGTAGACATCGACTCTTCAAACATAGCATGGTTGTTGTTTTTGTATCAACGTTACTACTATAAACAATACAAAATGCCATGCATACGAATTAGCCTTTATATTGCATTGACGTGCGTTTATATAGGTACATTCAGCAAATTTTAATAACATTACTGTGTAAACTGTGCTGTGTTGTAGAAATTGACAACTACGAGGGATGTGTCTACCAGGCGTCGGCCAATGATTCGTGGAGCGTTTTATTACTTTTACAAATGGAAAAACACTTACGTAACTATTAAACTCCTAATGACCTGTTTTATGTATACACTTAAATGTGCTGCATTACGTTAAGAGATTTCTGGGCTGCAATTATTCTGGCGTGGATTCTTTCTAAGGCAAACGAATGATGCAATTTGATCTCAACATTTTCTGACAGAAAATACATGAGGTACATTTTTGGGGGTTCATAAATACCTCATCTGAGTTTCGAAATAAATATGGATGGATGCAAACCTCTGTGGACCCGACTACCGAACTTGATTATTTTTCGTTGTCTCGTCACACTAAACCATTTATATACCATAGGTTGTAATGACCTTTGACCGTTGTTAGGAAGAGGCTCGTCAATGTCCACATACTAACATGTCTGCGTTGCAAACAGTAACTGTACAATGCTTTAAATGTTTTACATTAAATATTTTATTATGTGTTTTGTGAAGACACGGAATACGTGATTTGTTTGCAATTTGTTGTGTTATCTGAATATTCATTTTGTTTTGTTGTTGTATATGAATTATTAAATAGTTTGTTAAAAAGTTCTAAACTCAGGCTAATCACACCGTGGGTCGCCACAGCAAGTATGAAAGTAGTGAATGGTCCCACTGGTAACTGTAGTGCTAATCAGTCAAGTCAGTTATAAAAGGCCTATTCAGCTTGTCTAAATATGCATTTATAAATATAACGCACGCACTTACGCACGCAATCACACACACATAACAAAAGGTCCTGAAAACATAACCTGACAACGAGAGAGCAGACGTAGATTGGATGCCATGCTTTCTCAAGAGGAATAAGGGCGGATAATATCTGCAACACGGGCACAATTGTCGGGAAAACACAGTGACAATATTCGGGACAACACGGGCACAATTGTCGGGACAACACGGGCACAATTGTCGGGACAACACTGGGACAATATTCGGGAAAATACCGGGACACAGTGTGACATTCCGGACCAGAAATGTGAAGACCCATGAACGGGGTAACACCCTTTATAATTGTAATTATATACTATGTTGGAGGAAAACATAGCTGCCTTCACGACGCCTGTTTTTAATCTATCATCAAGAATAGAGTTTTTAAGTACACGAGACTGCGTTCACTGCGGATCATCATCCGCCAAAGAAACGATACAAATACGATATAAATGCGAGTCATGTCCCGCATTTTAAGTACGTGTAGGATATGGTGGGTCAGTGAAAGAGGGCCGGACTCTCAACTGAGAAGTCCGGGGTTCGGATTAATTTGCTCCCGTTCAAAGCTTAGGCAATTTCGTCCAGTTCCAGTTGCAGCTGTCAGCTGTGTGAATGAGCACTTGGTTTGAGACGGTGATTGAATTCCAGTGTTGAAATGATAAGAACGAGCAGCATTCGCACAGTAATTGCAGCGTAGCTGGATGCTACTAAGAAATGGTGTTTCTATGAACAGGTCTGCCAAGGGCGAAGTTATGGGCAACGAATGTTGCAGGGCGCTGTATAAAGTGAACGCTTCGCTGAAGTTAACTTGCACACTGTCCTAGAGTGTCCGTACTAGTGTCGCCCGCAGCCACCAGCACGGTTTTAGGGAACGTTTCATATCTTATGCCATGTGTCACCTAGCGAAATAGGCTACGCAAATGAATACAATAGATGCAACTGAACACGACACGAGGATACATCCATGGCCAACGAAAATGTCGAGGTGGTTATCATCGAAGATAAAAGTGGCATCACACTTGTATCAAACAAGGCTCAACCAATCGATCATACTCCAAAGAACGTAATATGGATTAAAATCGTGATATATCAGTAATGGGCTGTAATAGCAACTACATGTAAGTAGTTTCCCTAGCGAGAAAACTGGCGCTGTAAACGTACACAACCTGATTTCTTTTACGCGTTGATGTCGACTCCACAAATAACGCACTATTTACTTGGCAGGTGGTGACCTCAATGTCGCAACAAGACTGAGACGACTCGACAGCGAACTTGCCAATTCGGGCAATGTATTTACAGGAGAATGTGACGTCGCCAGTCAACTCGACGAATCGGTTCTTATTCATGGCGCCAGATGAACAACATAAAGAGAGTAACGCGATTACACTTTCCTTTCACATGTCTGCACAAGGCGGTACATTCTGGTGGGACCGGGCTCACGTTTCTCATTCTGATTGCTATTTGAGTCACAAAAGGTCGCGTCAACTAAGTTGTTCTGTAAACTTTTTTTTACATATGCCTATAAATAAATCATCAGAACAAAGAGCAATATTACTCACCGGTATTGAGGTAGCATAACAACTATGGTTTGCAGCATACCGGTCACACATAGCCAACCCTCAAGTGTAGGTCAATGTGTGATACTTTGGACATGGCGTGACAGGCGGACATTCTTACTTTCCCTTGAAGATTCCTGTTGTCTCTGCCGGTGAGGAAACACTAAACAGAACTAGGTGGCGCTGTTGTGTTCCTTCATGAGTGAACTCACTTACACATTGCAGTAGGTAAGTTCTAATAGCGCGGTATCTAGTCCGTGGAACCGCTCAAAGCGTTTTATCTTTCACCTATGGCAGACCTGTTCATTTGAATACTAACACGACTTCTCTGTGAAGCATTCAGCGACACCGCAGTTACTGCGCGAAGACTATTCATTCACACATATCCATGTATCCACCACTGTATATAGCCGTGTAATCATTTATATGGCTGAGTGAACTGAAGCAGCGTGGAGTGATCGAAATTATACAAGCTTCGAAACGGCAGCAATAGGATGATTCGTACCCACGTCTTGGTATATTTGGTTGTATAGTCTCTTTCAGCGGGTGACTAGATATCTCAATTTCTTCTTGAAGGTGTTCAGAATAGGAACTGAACGACTTCTTCAGGAAGTTTGTTCCAACAATCAATGACACGGTTTACGAAGAAGTGTTTACTGATCTCTGTACGGCAGTACGTCTTCTGTAGCTTTAAGCTGTGTCCCCGTGGATTGCTGCTACACTGATAGAAAGAAAATGCTCTTGGTTATTCCTGTTTAGGTCACTGAAATATTTATATATATAAGGTTTTATATTATCTTCCGATCTGCTTTCAAAGCATCGTTTAATTAGTCCTATGCGCAGATTTGCCTTTGTTGTAATATACTTATACTTCTACAACTTCTAATATTTCTCCACCTAATGTTTTTGCATAGTTAGTGCTTTGTCTTATTTTAAGTACTACATATTTAGTGGCATTGAAATTTAATAGCCAAGTGTTTGACCAAACTGCATATTTGTTTAGATCATGTTAGAGAGCTTCACAGCCAATGGAGAACTATTTAAGTAGAGTTTTTTGTATCATCTCGAACCATTTTAGCAGATTTACCATTTGGTAGATCGTTTACATGTTATAACAAACATAGTAAAGGAGTATGGTGGCTCTGTCGTGTACCTGCTAGGAAAGATTGAATACATAACAGCACTTTGCCTTTAATACCATAATATTGTCTTAATTTATATATCAATCATTTCTGAGGTACAGTATCAAAGACATTTGAAAAATCTGAGTAAATCACATCATCATTCAGCATTGTTAACTTGATTTGGGATCCGACATTCTATCTAATATGCTACTATGTCATTCTATTATGGAACATTACATCATACACACGATTAATATCTGACGAACGCCAGCACACAAGCAAAGCCTGCAATGTCATCTAGTTGGTACGTTAATTAAAAACACCCGCACCGCAGGCTAAGGCGGCCACCGCCGTCACGCGTGCTGCGTAGACAAGATTGAGTAGATATTTTGTGACACTGTGTAAGAGCAGTATGTAAGACAAACGGAGACATTGGTGCGTCTTGGTGCCGGACACATTTATCCCGTATTTGGTATGTTAAACACCTAGCTAAAAAACAAATATTTCTCTAGAACAAGATACTGTTAGTGCAGACCAAAGTAATAGATGGCTGGGTGAAGAAAAACTTACGCAGGTGTAACTAAATGCAGTAAGGAAACCGCAGACAACTAGAATGGGTGATTGGGTGTCACCGTGAAATTGAGCAGGGCGAGTGTTGTATTGTCGGTGGAAGTGGTGGGTGCAGTTGTAAAGGTGCTGAAAACTGAACCTGTAAGAATTATATCATGTTTTTCGTTTAAGCCAGTTAGTAGTCAACCCATTTTGTTGCGTGAAAGGGGCGGGTATGCCAATTTGCTCACAGCATGCCGTCAAGGGACGTTGTGTAATGTATATATCACTGTGTAAATGGCTGGTTTTCTAGCGAACTCTTGTGGTCGTCCAGAGTGCCAAACACATTCAAAGAAGACCAACGTTTTGACAAAATTGCAGATGGGTGGATTACATAGCCCAACAATGTAGCTTATATGATAAAATATGGCCTAATTGCTGAATCTGTTGCGGGTTAAACTTTCCACGGCGAGCGGGTTTAACACGCTAGATAGCACGGAAGAGGTTATATAGGTTAATTTTAATCCGCTCAACTTGAAAAGGGTATATTTGTGACATATGTCTAAAAGCATTTGGGGGTCAGTTATATACATTCTCAAGGATGGCATACTGGCAACATCTCGAGTGGCTTCCTGGGCCAAAGTGCCACTAACGTTGCAATAAATTCACACATGATAACGTCATGGAGTATACCCATAAGGCATCACTTCGTCTATTCTATCCAATTTAAATGGAAAAGGGTAGCACGCTGCCCTGTGACTTCTTCAGTTTCACAACAAGAGAAAAATTCGTCGAATTCAGAAACGACCTAACCCACATAAATGGATTCACTATGCAGCTATAGGTATTAATGTAGAAACAGACCCAGGTATAAACAGGTATAAACGGCGTATAAAAAAGCCAATCTTCATGAGACTTGATACGTCGTGAAAAAAGGGTAAACATAAACTGCATATACTTAGAGTTGTAGAAATAATAACTGTCATTTATTAATCCATGGTAATTATTTAATGTACACCAACTGTACTGGAAAGAAGATACATTGAAATCATAAGGATATATGATCGGATTGTATTTTATAACTACCATACGTAAATTGACGAGCATTTCGCTTGTTAAAAGTATGACAAAGTACACTCCTCCGGGGTCAGTAGGTACTAGACTACGACCCACTGTTGACATTTCGATCACACGATCTGTACTATCTGGCAGAGAACTCAATCAATATTATGTAAACATTCACTCCTTTCTTAGATCTTTCTGACAATGATTATGTTCTACGGCTAATTAAGGTGGCTTAGATGTTAGTGATGTAGATATCCACAGGCGTGGTTGACATTTTCCCATAAGACGAACAATTAACTTTGACGTCAGAGGAACCGAGCCTCCCTGACTCCAGTGTAAATACCAGGCGAAGCGAGACCATATACAAAACGACGTGGGCGTCCTCTCCGTGAATAGCAACAGAGACATGGACGTCGGCAACTACGCAATCTGTTGATAAACATTCGCTCTGAAGGTGCTGCTTCTGAGGTATAGTGTGTATGTCATTCCGTCGCTGAATGTCGACTCCGAACGATTAGGACACTCGAGTGGAGTTAGATTCACTGACAACGTCGAACCGTGACATTCAACGAGCGTCTCAGCTGCCAACCGTACGATCTTACAGTGAATCTCAACTTGACGTGAATGCTTCTTCTGCGTTTGCTGTTATCATTATCGGCATCAAAACATTTGTTTGTGGCTCTCGCTGACATTATTATAAGATGAGGTTAAGACCAAAGTAATAGATGGCTGGGTGAAGAAAAACTTACGCAGGTGTAAAAAAATGTAGTAAGGAAACCGCAGGCAACTAGAATTAATGACTGGGTGTCACCGTGAAAATGGGCAGGACGAGTGTTGTATTATCGGTGGAAGTGGTGGCTGCAGTTGTAAAGGTGCTGATAACTGAACCTGTAATAATTATATCATGTTTTCCGTTTAAGCCAGTTAGTAGTCAACCCTATTTGTTGCGTGAAAGGGGCGGGTATGCCAATTTGACCACAGCATGCCGTCAAGGGACGTTGTGTAATGTATATATCACTGTGTAAATGGGTGGTTTTCTATCGAACACTTGTGGTCGTCCAGAGTGTCAAAAACATTCAAAGAAGACCAACGTTTTGAAAAAAATGCAGATGGGTGGATTACATAGCCCAAACCTTCCACGGCGAGCGGGTTTAACACGCTAGATAGCACGGAAGAGGTTATGTAGGCTTATTTTACTCCGCTCAACTTGAAAAGGATATAGTTGTGACATATGTATAAAAGCATTTGGGGGTGGGAGTCAGTTACATACATTCTCAAGGATGGCATACTGGCAAAATATCGAGTGGCATCCTGGGCCAAAGTGCCACTAACGTTGCAATAAATTCACACAGGATAACGTCATGGAGTATACCCATAAGGCATCACTTCGTCTATTCTATCCAATTTAAATGGAAAAGGGTAGCACGCTGCCCTGTGACTTCTTCAATTTCACAACAGGAGACGAATTCTTCGGATTCAGAAACGACCTAACCCACGTAAATGGATTCACTTTGCAGCTATATGTATTAATGTAGAAACAGACCCAGGTATAAACAGGTATAAACGGCGTATAAAAAAGCCAAGCTTCATGAGACTTGATACGTCGTATATACCCATAACAATATTTAACAAGATTTAACACGATTGCCATCCCAAACAACAAGTTCCAGATGGCAAAGTGGACAAGGAAGCCATTGGCTTATCGAGAGTCCAACAATTTTCTCGTCTATGTGTAGCCCACCCTTATCAAATATCTGTCAATTCTATTTTTAAACATATTCACCCTACTAACATTAACACAATCATTTGGCAGTTTTTTCCATTCATTTATCACCCTCTGTGAGAAAGAGTACTTTCTCATGTCCAACCTACACTGCTCCTTAAATAATGCTGTTTTGTGTCCTCTTGTTCTACTGCTTTCTTTAAGTTTGAAGAACATATTCCTATCAACATCCTCATAACCGTTCACTATTTTAAATACTTCTATTTGGTCTCCTCTTAGTCTCCTTGTCTCTAGTGTTTTCAAACCACATTGTAATAAGCGACTTTCATAATTAATTCTCTCAATTCTGGAATCATTTTGGTTGCTCTTCGTTGTATTCTTTCTAGCTTGTCTATGTCCTTATTACGATACGGCCTCCATGCTTGAATACACTATTCCAAATGTGGTCTAACTATTGCTTTGTACAGGGGTACAATTAGATGTTTCTCCTTATACATGAAATTTCTCCTAATTAGCCCTGGAATTTGATTTCCTTTTGAAGCAGCAATCCCACATTGCTCTGAAACTTTCATGTCAGCACTAAATGTTACTCCTAAATCCTTATCTTGTGTGGTTCTACCTAGTATAGCATCCCCCATTTTATATTCTTCGTCCATGTTTCCATGCCCTATGTGTATACATTTGCACTTCCCAAAATTGAATAACATTTGCCATTTTTCTGACCATTTAACTAATTTATCTAGATCATCCAGTAAACTTTGTTTATCTGTATCATTTGTAACCTTTCTGAATACTTTTATGTCATCTACAAATTTGAGTACTTCGCTAGATATGTCATCTTCAAGATCATTTATATATATTAAAAAAGTATAGTGACTAATACTGATCCCTGTGGCACCCCACTCAAAACCGATTTCCAGTTTGAAATCTCACCGTCTACTATTATTCTCTGTCTTCTGTGTGTAAGCCACTTTTCTATCCAGTTGATTACATCATTACCTATACCATGGGCTTTTAATTTAAGTATCAATCTTTGGTGTGGCACTTTATCGAAAGCTTTCTGAAAATCTAAGTAGACAACATCCACTGGTGACCCGTCATCTACCCACTTTGTAATTTCTTCAAAAAAACACAAGGGATTGGTTAGACATGACCTTGCTTTTAGGAACCCATGTTGAGATGTATTTATTAAATTATGTTTTACAAGGAATTCCACCATGTGGTCTCTAATTAATGTTTCGAGTAATTTACATATAACTAATGTTAAACTCAATGGCCTGTAATTTTCTGGCTTGTTCCTCGATCCCTTCTTAAATAGTGGCGTAATGTTTGCTTATTTCCATTCTGATGGAACTATTCCTTCTTCTAGTGACAAGTTAAAAAATTTTGCAAGTGGTGTACTAATTTGCTCAACAATTTCCTTAAGCAGTTTTGGTGGTATCCCATCAACTCCAGGTGATTTATTATCTTTCATCTTCTTAATTTTGTTTGCTATCATTACAGGAGTTACAAATAACTGCCCTAAATGTTCTGATTTATTTCCCTCAAATTTAGTAAATAGAACTGGAAGTGAGCTGATATCTTCTGTGGTAAATACTCAGCTGATATACTTATTCAGGACCTCTGCCATTTGAAACCCCTCTAAAATTATGTTTCCCCTGTTGTTTTCCAGTGGTCCGACCTTATCTCGAACGTTCTGTTTACTCCTTACATAAGCATAGAAACTCTTGCTCTAATTTTTTATATAACCTGCCAATTTTTTTTCAAAGGTTCTTTTAGATTTTCTAATTTCAGTTGTAGCTAGGTTAAGTGCCTCTTCGTAATTTGCATAGTCTTCATCCTTTCTGGTACGCCTATGAACCCTCCACATAGTTTGCTTAAACACTATTTTTCTAATAGCTTCTTTTGACAAGTGTTCCTTTCTAGACCGTTTTCCTTGATTTTTCAAGGGAAAAAATTTATCGATGATACTCTCAATTTCATATTTTAGAATATTCTAACTTTCAACTGCGGTCTTATTCATAAGCATGTTATTCCAATCTAGCTTTGCTAAGTATTTTCTCATATCTTATAGTTACCTTTGTGGAAGTTTCTCCTATACGTTTTTTTATTTTTACTTTCTGATTTTACGTTGATGTCAAAATGTATTTGATTGGGTTACTGTTACCCAATGGTTCATGTATTTTTACATTGTCGATGAATTCTTTTTGTGATGATAAAACTATATCTAATACATTTTCTCCACTGGTTGGTTCTAACACGTGCTGAGTATGGAAGCTCTCCTGAATTAAAAATAAAAATTGTTGGTCATCACCTCCTGTAATCTCTAGATATTTCCATTGTATGTGTCCATGGTTAAAATATCCCATTATGATACATTCCCCTTTACTAACTTCCTTTATAGTATTTTGTATTTTTGTGTTATCCGCTTCGTTTATGTTTGGACTTCGGTAAACTAATCCATTAGTTAATTTTGAATTTCCTGAATCTATTTTGCACCAAACAGCTTCATCGTAATCGGCTTTGCTTTCTAATTTTATTTCATAAGCCTGAATGGATTCTTTAACATATAAAATAAATCCCCCTCCCCTTCTTCCTATTCGATCTCTCCTAAAAATTACGTATCCTATCAATCCTAATTCAGCATCTGTAATGTCTGTGTTGGCCCATGATTCGGTTATACCAATTATGTTAGGGTCAATATTTTCTACCATAATGTTTAATTCGTTTTTCTTATTTATTATACTCCTAGCATTTAAACACACGCATCTATAACCTGCTTCAGACATGTTTTTCGGACATTTTGTTATTGGCTTATCTGTACTAGCAGCCTCTTGTCCTGCTTGAGGCATCTTTAAGTAACCCCCCAGCGCTTCTAGTTTAAATAGCGTTGACTACCAAAGGCATCACATCGTCTATTATATCCAATTTAAATGGAAAAGGGTAGCACGCTGCCCTGTGACTTCTTCAATTTCACAACAGGAGACGAATTCTTCGGATTCAGAGAAGAGCAAACCCCCATAAATAGATTCACCTGCAGTTATAGGTATTAATGTAGAAACAAACCCCGGTATAAACGGCGTATAAACAAGTCCAGCTTCATGAGACTTGATACGTCGTATAAAAAAGGGTAAACATAAACTGCATATACTTAGAGTTGTGGAAATAATAACTGTCATTTATTAATCGATGGTAATTATTTAATGTACACCAAATGTACTGGAAAGAAGTTACATTGAAATCATAAGGATACATGATCGGGTTGTATTTTATAACAACCATACGTAAATTGACGAGCATTTCGCTTGTTAAAAGTATGACAAAGTACACTCCTCCGGGGTCAGTAGGTACTAGACTACGACCCACTGTTGACATTTCGATCACACGATCTGTACTATCTGGCAGAGAACTCGATCAATATTATGTAAACATTCACTCCTTTCTTAGATCTTTCTGACAACGATTATGTTCTACGGCTAATTAAGGTGGCTTAGATGTTTGCGATGTAGACATACACAGGCGTGGTTGACATTTTCCCATAAGACGAACAATTAACGTTGACATCAGAGGAACCGACCCTCCCTGAAACCAATGTAAATACCAGGCGAAGCGAGACCATAAACAAAACGACGTGGGCGTCCTCTCCTTGAATAGCAACAGCGATATGGGCGTCGGCAACTACGCAATCTGTTGATAAACATTCGCTCTGAAGGTGCTGCTTCTGATGTATAGTGTGTATGTCGTTCCGTCGCTGAATGTCGACCCCGAGCGATGTAAAGAACGCGATTAGGACACTCGAGTGGAGTTAGGTTCAGCGACAACGTCGAACGGTGACATTCAACGAGCGTCTCAACTGCCGACCTTACGATCTTACAGTGAATCTCAAGTTAACGTGAGTGCTTCTTCTGCGTTTATTGTTATCATTATCGGCACTAAATCATTTGTTTGTGGCTCTCGCTATCATTATTATTATTTTATAGGGTTAAAATTCCGGGGTGTCGATTTTACGAAATAACTGATGTGGACGTTTGGAACATTACTAGTTCGTAGTTACGTACAATTGTTTGCAACGCTAGGCATGTTTTCTACGATTGTTCCGAGTTACATGATCTACGTCAAATGTCAGCATCAGTTTCTTCGTCAAATCGACATTGGTACATGATTTTGGCGGCATAAAGTTGTATTCATCACTTGATTGGCACTGCCCTACCAAATCGTGACTGCCCTTTCTTCCGTGCAACACCGGGCAACTTAGTTAATTTTGACATAATTTATCTTTTGCGTTTCAACCTTGTCAACCGTGACTGCTTTAAATTTCAGACACTCCGACTTTCCAGTACTTTGGGTTTCAACGATGTCGACGCGAACTATTTTATGTTTCAGCTACAATCTGCCAGTCAGTCTTATTAAAATTTTTAATATTACTGCTCTTAGACGATCACTTAAGATTGTTTTATATAAACTGCTTTTAATGTAATCAGGAACTTTTGTAATTATGTTTAGTATGTACCGTTGTTTCTAAAGTTGTATCATGTTTCATATGTTCCACGCCGAATATTTTATATACAGAAGTCTTACATTTACTGTTTGGCTTTAATGTCTTATACTGACTGTTAAAATGTCTTAAAAAAATATATATATATACGTTGATTAATAGTGCGATATAAAACACAGAACACTCACTTCATATGGCACTATGTAAACGGTATGTATATTATTATTATTTATTATTACTAATTGTGCCTCAACAACGTTTACCATGTCCTGTCTTTTGTTTTGCAGCCCATCGCCACCTTTCAGCCACGTCGACCTTGTGCCATTTTGTGTTTCAGTCACGTCGAACATGTACTACTGTCTGTGTTTCAGCCACATCGACCATGTGCAAATTCGTGTTTCATTCACGTCGACAATTTACTAATTTTTGTTTCAATCAAGTCGACCATGTTCTAATTTGTGTTTCATCCACACCGACCACGTCCTATGTTGTGTTTCAACCACGTCGACCATGTTCTACTTTGTGTGATTCAGCCACGTCGACCATAATTATACTATTTTGTGTTTCAGCCACACCGATCATGTACTACTTTGTGTTTCAACCACGTAAACCATGTTCTACTTTGTCTTTCAGCAACGCCGACCATGTACTACTACTTGTACAGGCCCCGTGTCTACCGCCCGTTCTTCTGGGTGACCTCTGCCTTCACGAGTTACCCGCAGGACAGCGAGTCTCAGTACTCGGAGGAAACGGAGAAGACGGAGAAGCGGCCGCGGCGACGGTGCGGCGCGTGGTGGGTGGCGCCCTGCTGTTGTCTCCTGACGCTCTTGGCCACTGCTCTACTGCTCGGTCTAGTCGGGGGACTTGTCGTCCTTCCTGCTCTAGGTAGGCCATTTTATGAGATCGCAAGTGCGTAAAAGGGCTTATGAGCTGTATGCCCTATGAAGCATTGTTTTATTTCCGCATTAACTCAGCAATATTTCATTGACGTTCTATGAATCAACATAATGTACACCACAATATCTACCTGCACTTAGACCGAGTTAATTAATCTCCAGACAAGAAACCGAGCGCAGTATCTCACTGATATTCTACGAATCAATACATACAACATCGTATCTACACGCAGTTAGATCGAGTTTGTTACACGTCATACAAGAATCCGAGCGCAGTAGTTCATTAATGGTCTGTAAATCAATATATCGCTGTTGAAGAGACAAACCAATGGAAGTCCAGTGTTGCACCGACCCTAAAAATTAAAAGCAGTAGTTTTCACTTTTAAGTAGCATCACTATTTTATTATATATATATATATATATATATATATATATATATATATATATATATATATATATATATATATATATATATATATATATATATATATATATATATCTAATATAAAACAATTTCAACACAGAGCAGGAATACCTTTTTGACTTTTTAATTTCGCGTGACGTCTTTATTCGTAAATTGGACTCGATGATGTTTCTATAAACTTGTAAATATTTTGTCGAGAATGGCACAGAAACAGGCACACAGCGCAAGTACTTATATGAATAGAAAAAAAAACAAGTGCATTTTATTCAATGATTCAATTGTTGGAATTAAGTTTTTAGTTTTTGGTACTTGAACAAGTGCACTCCTTATTTCGAGACAAATTAGACACGAAGTTGCTGAAATAATAAAAACACTGTTACTGCTGTTCAAATCGCAACATACAATTCAGAAGAAGAAAAAATTTCAGCGGTTTTGTATAAAGAATTGCTCAAAGTAATCTTTACACGTATACAAGTAGATGTATAGTAACAAAAACTAATAGCGTCATGGAATGATTAGGCGGCTATTTTCTTGCAACTAGAAGAAACTGCTTGTACTGTTTCTGTAAAATCAACGTATCTCGGACGACAAGAGTAAAATAAATTAAAGTTATTTTATTCATTTAACACACTTACTTATACCCAACGTTGAGTGTACACATGATCTGAGTTGTGCATATATGTGTCTATTACACTAACTTCTAACAAGCAAACACATTTTTTTATTGTTTTGATTCTTCAAAAACATAATATTATATGTCGAAGAACAAAACAATAAAAGTTGTGAAAAATGTTGGGTGATAGACGTTAATGTAATTTCCAATCAACCATTGTGCTGATAAAAAAATAGTTTTGACTCTTCAACCGCGATTTACACCTTCGTATGTACATGCACTTGGATTGAGTTTCTTTCCTTTCAGCCAAGAACCAGAACGCATGGCCACGTTTTGACAACTCGTCGTTAGAGACAGGTCAAGGTCAGTAGAAAATTACACACAAACAAAGTAGTCTATGCAAGATGTTTTTATTTGACGAGAATATCCATGAAACCTTCCATATCCGTGATGAAATGAAATTTAAACTGGACGCTTGTGCCAGACAGCGCAGCAAATAAAACCAACTAAACGATGCGAACATGTTGGCCCTATCAAAAGGCAGAACATAATTTTTAATACATTGATAATTAGTTACACATAACACATTTGCGTAGATAATAAATCAGTGACACTAACCGCTGATTGTCTCAGTCTGGTCTGAGATATAACAAGTCATGCAAGTCTCTGTTAGAGACCCAAGAGCCAAATCACACCGTCGGTAGCTCGTTTACATCCACTGATTCTTCCTAAATCAGGTGTCAATTTCTGTCCGCCACCTTTGGCTGCCCTTCTTGCGTATGGCTAAGCAAAAATCAAATTTGCCTTAATCTTGGGCTTCAACATAACAAAATAATTTTTTTCCAATACAAAATCCTACAGTGTTAAAACGCGTTGTATTTGTTACAGCGGTGTGCGACACGAACTGTGCACAGTGTGTCACAACCGGACCAGGAAAATGCGACTACAATCACTGTAATTACGGCTACAGCTACAACAACGAATCACAGACTTGTGACGGTACGTGACTTCACCATATGGAATAATAGGTTAACTATGGAAACGACATCGTACCATATTACACAATAGACCAGTTTACGACATGAATGTTTTTTGGGACATCTTGGCTCAAACACAATAAGTAGATTGACCGGAATATTAATTACTTCAAGTCAATAAAGGGTTCAGGCAAGGCGAGTTTCGACTGGTTCCCTTACAGTCTCACTACATAAATTAGGTAAAAAACAACCGGTTGAAAAAGAAAGGCTGCAATAAGCACGAGCGGTCGCTGAAAAACACCAGAGCGCATAAATGTGCAGCTAGTACAGTTCCAGAAAAAAGGGCTTGCCGACGACGTCATCATGTTATGGGTTTAACAAGAAGCACGCTTCGTCACCGCTTCAATATCCGAACACATTCGTTGACGTTTAATTATGAAATTACTATGAATCTCGGTGCAATGCGATACTTAATTACGAACACTCTATCGTAAGTGCATGTAGACCTATTCATCTGATGTATTGCATTAGATAAAAAGCGGTTGTTGCAAACGCCTGTGGGCGAATACGACGCCCGCTGGCTGGGCTGTGAATGGTTCACCTATTCTCCAAAATGTTTGGTTGCTCACCAATGCCACCTTATGCATTAGTGAAAGATTGCATCGAGTACACACCCCCTGTGTTCTTTGTGAGTAGATGGGGGTCTTTTAGCACGAACTTTCGTACGTGAATATGTTATGTAGTCTCCACGCACGCACGTATTTGTATGTGATTTTGTAATAGTAAGTACATTTGGATTTATCCGTAAATAGCTCACACGACAAAGATGTTTGTGTATCGTAAGACCCAAATGTAGTCGTACTGCTTCAGTTCACGCTCGACGTCGAGTCCAACCACACAATAGTATGCTCACTTGATAACAAACTAACACATTGGGGAGCGGTGCGTAAACACAGGTCTGTGTGATGCGCCTATGGCTGTAGTGTAGTGTAGTGTATTGTATTGTAGTGTAGTGTAGTGTAGTGTAGTGTAGTGTAGTGTAGTGTAGTGTATAGTATGTAGTGGTTGCTTGGTACTCTCGCTTCCAATTACAGCCGCCAGATAACTCTTTGAAGTGAACAAGGAACGGTGGTACGAGATCTTGGGTCGATGACATAAAGGAGTGAACGGGTCTAAGCTTCACAGAGAGCCTGGAGGTGGCGAGGGACAACACGCAAATAAACTGCATTTTGCTATTTATTTGGCTACAATGCTGAAATTCGTGTTATTTGTTGCAGCGGTGTGTGACACGAATTGTGCACGGTGCGACACAAAAGGACCAGGAAAATGCGACGAAAATCACTGTAATGACGGCTATGATTACATTAGTGAATCGCAGACTTGTGCAGGTACGTTACTATATTGTATGATTTAATTATAAGAAAACGTGGATATCTTTAAATAATAGTGTTTTTTACAGAAAGAATGTTTTGTCCAAAACATACTGATACAAACACAATAAGTGGATTGACTTGAAGTCTTTCACGGAGATATGCGAGGCGACGCATATCATATTTTAAATGTAGTGTGTACATTTGTCTTACATTTCCTATAAAGTTTTGACAGCTTCACTGGGCGGCTATCTTTGTCATATGCTGTGTATTTTGGCGCGCAATGGCATAATGTGTTTGACAAAGTTATATAACACTCAACGTTAAGGCGTGGCATGTTATGTCATACTCACTATGTAGGTATTGCTTGGCCAACATAGTGCCAATTGTGTACATCTAGAATAATATGTTAATGATATAGGGCCTGCGTAGTACACATTAAATAACCTACAGTTTGTGATATCCGTCTACAATGACGCGTGCTCTTTGTTGTAGCCGTGTGCGGCTCGAACTGTGCGAAGTGTGTTACAAACGGACCAGGAAAATGCGACGTTAACCACTGCAATAACGGCTATGCCTACAACAATGAGAAGCAGACTTGTGACGGTACGTGACTTTATTATAAAACTTGACAATGTAAGCAGCATTGTTGCTTGCTACATAATGTTCCAATTTTCAAAATGAATGCTTTATTGAGGGTATCCTGACTTAAACGTAATAGGAGGGTTGACTGGCATATTAGTTATTTTAAATGACCATAACGTTCGTGAAATAGGCCTTACGACTAGGTCCCGTACATTTGCACTACACCAAATAATTACAGATATTAATAAGGATGTTTTTGCTCATTTTCTGTTTCAGCCACGCCAACCACGCACCATTGTGTTTAAGTGAAGATGACATGTACTACATTGTGTTTCAGTAAAATCGACAGTGCAGTATTTGCGTTTCAGCCACACCGACCATGTACCAATATGTGACTCAATCATGACGACAACGTGTTTTTTTTAACTACACCGAACATGCACTACTTTGTGTTTCAGTCGCACCGACCAAGTACTACTTTGTGTTTCAGCCACATCGATCACGAACTACTCCGCTTTGAGCCAAACCGACCATGGACCAATTTGAGTTTACTACTTTATGTTTCAGCCACGTTGGCAATGTGCTACATTGTGTTTTAACTACGTCGACAATGTAACTAATTCTAACTACGATTGTATTAGGCACGTCAACAGGACTGCAAGCATAAAGTGTATTCAATGTCACCCGAAATATTATCTGACTAATAAGTCGAATAGTGCCAACTATTGATGGAGTGTTTGCAGCTATACAAAAACTCAGATTATGATTTTATTCTAGCAAATACGTGAAGCTTTACACAATGATATGCGAGGCAAAGTAGATCATAACAAATTATATTAAATATTCATGAGTCATATGTATCATTTGATATGCATTTCGTATTGCGTTTTGTATGCTTCAGTATGCGCATTTGTATATCATATAATGTGTGTTTTGGCGTACAATAGCATTACGTGTTTAAAGCAAGTTATGTATAACAACCTGTGCTTAGGAGATGTAATATACAGGCTTGTCTCAGGGTTTTGAAGGGGGCTTCGAGGGTGCACATTCAGCCGGGAATTCTGGGATGATTTCTGAAAAATTTTACAGTTAAAAATAAAGTCTCTCAAAAAGGGGGATCGTTCGAATCCACCGAACCTCCCCTGGCGACGAGCATGTAATGTATTATGCCATAAAGTAGGTAGCGTGCCGTTTAATGCCGTATGTGTGCATCTATAATGATAATTATATAACAAATAAATATTCAATGACACTAAAATGCGTGTTATTTGTTGCAACAGTGTGCGATTCTAACTGCGCACAGTGTGTTACAAACGGAGCAGGAAAATGCGACGACAATCACTGTAATGACGGCTACACCTACAATAATGAAACGGAGACTTGCGACGGTGCGTGATTTTATTATTTAACTTGACTATGATTACCTGTTTCAGAATGTTCCTGTTTGTATAAATTAAATAACCTACATTTTGCGATATCGGTGCGTGATTTTTGGTATATAACTTTACTATGGAAACATTACGTTGCTTGTTTAGCAATGGTCCAGTTTATGAAATTAATATTTTAGCGAGAACGTCATGACTAAAAAAGCTGGAGGATTGACTGGTAGATTAATTGTTTTAAATGTAAAAAGTAATCGTGAAATGCGCTTTTCTACTATGTCCCTAGCATTGCCTTTACATCAAATCAGATAAATGCTGTTAAAGACGTATTAGCTGCTTTGTTTTTTAGCCACGCCACAATTTACTACTTTTGTTTGCAGCCACGTCTACCATGTACTACATTGTGTTTCAGCCAGGTCGACCATACAATATTATTACGATTGTACTACCCGTATCAACGGGAATTAAAACGAAACAATGTATCCAGTGTCACGTTAAATATTTCCGACCAAGGAAACGAATAGTGCAAACAATTGATGGAGTGATTGCACCTATGCGAAAACTTAGTTGTGCTACTTTGCTTTTCATCCACACCGACAATTTACCAAATATGGTTTCAGTCACGACGACCGTGTACTACTTTGGGTGTTTCAGCCACAACGACCATTGCTACATGGTGTTTCAGCCATGTCGAGCACGTAGTACTTATTACGATTGAATTACGCATGCCAATGGGAATGCAAAAGAAACAGTGCATACACTCTCACCTGAAATATTCTCAGGCCAATAATTAATCGAATAGTGAGAAGTATTGATTGAGTGATTGCACTAATGCAAAAACAAAATGTTTAATTCTATTCGGTCAGATACGTTTAGCTATTCACGGTGACATACGATGCGAAGCAGATCATATTTTAAATGTACATGTACTATGTACCTTTGTTGTACATTTCATGTAGTGTTTTTTATGTTTAAATGGTATGTGCTCTATGTCGTCTCCTGTGCCTTTTCTTGCACAATGGCGTTACGTGTATAAACCGACTTACGTAACACAATGAGTTTACGCGATTTAATATGCTATTTCGTAATGTAGGCAGTGTGCTGTTTAATGCCGCGTGTCATCTAAAATTATATTTATACGATTTACGGAGTAAACAGAAAATAACCTACTTTTATTTGCAATATAAATCTGCAATAATCTCAAAAGCATATTATTTGTTGCAGTGGAGTGCGACACGAACTGTGCTCAGTGTGGCACTAACGGGCCAGGGAAATGCGACGACAATCATTGTAATGACGGCTACAGCTACAATAATGAAACGCAGACTTGTGACGGTACGTGGTGTAATTATATCACTTGTCTATGGAAAAAACGGTTGCCTGTTTCATAATGTTCCAATTTACAAAATGAATGTTTTATTGAAGACATCTTAACTCTGAGACAACAAGGGAATTGACTGGTATATTAATTATTTTAATGAATAAAAGTTTCGTGAAATGCGCTCTTCGGCTAGGTCATTTACATTTTCACTCCATCAAATAAGTCAAATGATGGTAAAGAAGGTTTTTGTTACTTGGTATTTCAGTCATGCCGACTATGCATTAATGTCATGCTTCAGCCATACCCAACACGTACTCATTAATGTCATGCTTCAGCCATACCCAACACGTACTCATTAATGTCATGCTTCAGCCATACCCAACACGTACTCATTTGTATTTCACATTCAATCACGACCACCGTATATGTTATTGTGGATCAACCACAGTGACCACGGTCCATATACTACGTTGTGTTTCAGTCGCAACTACCGTGCATGTCTTTGTGTTTCAGCCACTTTTACAATGTACTGCTTGTACTAGTTATTACGATTGCATTATGCGTGTAAGCGGGAATACAAAATAAAACAATTTATCCAGTGTCAATTGAAATATGTTCCGACCACGAAATTGAAATGTGCCAAATATTGACGGGGTGTCTGAACCAATACGAAATGGTCACAGAGATACGGGGCGAAGCAGATAATATTTTAAATGTCCAAGTATTTTGTAGGTTTGCTGAACATTTCATGCAGTATTTTTTACACTTAATTGGCTTACGCTGTATGTAGTATCATTGGTTGTTTTACTGTGCGAATTGTATAATCCCACTGCTATAGTTGCCATTTTAATAAAATTATTATTATTGTTATTATTTTTATGTTCGTTTTTTCGCTCAATGGCAATATGGGGAATTGTGTAACACCATGTAATGCAATATGTGTAATACGTGTAATATGGCGAAGATCTATGTCATATGCTGTTTGTTTTGGCGCACAATAGCATAACGTGTTTACACCGAATTATAAAACAGCCTGGTTTAGGAGACGTAATATGTTTTGTCATAATGTAGGTAGTGTATTGCTTTATGCCACGCGAGAACATCTAGACGGATGTTATAAGATAAACATGGTACAATTTAAATAACCTGCATTTTACGATAAAAATCTTCAATACTGCTAAGATGCGTGTTTTTATTGCAGCCGTGTGCGGCTCGAACTGTGCACAGTGTGTCACAAACGGACCAGGAAAATGTGATGACAATCAATGTAATGACGGCTACACCTACAATAATGAAACGCAGAGTTGTGAACGTACGTGATTTTATTTTATAACTTGTCTATGGAAATACTATGGTTCCCTATTGCAAAATGATCCAATTTATCCAATTAATGTTTAGCAGAAGACATCCTTACTAAAAAAATTGAAGGATTGACCGGCATATTAAATGTTTTTATTGAATGAAATGTTCGTGAAATGCGACTTTCGATTAGGTCCCTTATACCTTCACTCGATCAAATATTTAAACATATTAATAATGTACGTAGTGTACTGTGTAATTCCATGTACGCACACCGAGAATGCTGTCTTTTGATACACGTATTATAAGTTAAATAACCTATACTTAACGGTATCTTTCTTAAAAAAATTTAATTTGCGTGTTGTTTTTTGCAGCAACGTGTGACACGAACTGTGCACAGTGCGTCACAAACGGAAACAGAAAATGCGACGACAATCACTGCAATAACGGCTACACCTACAATAATGACACACGTACTTGTGACGGTTCGTGATTTAATTATATAATTTGCCTATGGTAAAAACGGTTTACTGTTTCATAATGTTCCAATTTACAAAATAACTGTTTTAGAGAAGACATTATAACCAAAAGACAACACGGGAATTAACTAGTATATTAATAATTTTATTGAATAACATTTTCGTGAAATGCACTGTTCGGCTATATCGTTTATAATTTTGCTCCATCAAATAAGTCAAATACAGGTAAAAATATTTTTTTTACTTGGTATTTTAGCCATGCTTACCATTAGTTTTATGTTTCAGCCATACACAATTCGCATTCATTTGTATTTCACATTCAGTCACGTCCACCATGTATGTCATTGTGGATCAGCTGCACCGACCACGGCCCATGTACTACGTTGTGTTTCATTCACGACTACAGTGCATGTCTTTGTGTTTCAGCCACTTTTACAATGTACTACTTGTACTAGTTATTACGATTGCATTACGCATGTAAACGGGAATACAAACAAAACAGTTTATCCAGTGTCAATTGAAACATGTTCCGACCACGAAATCGAAATGTGCTAAATATTGACGGGGTGTTTGAACCAATACGAAATGTTCACGGAGATACGGGGCGAAGCAGATCATTCATATTTTAAATGTCCAAATATTGTGTATCTTTGCTGAACATTTCACGCAGTGTTTTATACGCTTAATTGGTTTGCGCTGTATGTAGTATCACACGCGTTTGTCGCATAATGGCAGCTGGGGGAATTATGTAACTCCACGCCTTTATGTAATGTAATATGGGTAACATGGCCACGATCTATATCATATGTTGTTTGTTTAAGCCGAATTATATAACAACCTGTGTTTACAAGACGTATTACGTTTTGTCAGTATGTAGTTATTGTACTGTTTTATACCAAGTGAGTACATCTCGAATTATATTTTTGTGAAATTCACTAATGCTAAGATGCGTGTTTTTGTTGCAGCTGTGTGCGAGTCGAACTGTGCACAGTGTGTCACAAACGGACCAGGAAAATGCGACGACAATCAATGTAATAACGGTTACACACACAACAATGAAACGCAGACTTGTGACCGTACGTTACGTGGTTTTATTGTATTACGTGTAAACAACATTGTTCCATGTTGCATAATGACACAGTTTACCCAATTCATGTTTTCAGAAGACATCCTTATTGAAACCCAATTGACCAGCATATTAATTTGTTTAGTGAATGAAGTGTTCGTAAAATGCGCCTTACATCCAGGTCCCTTATATATTCACTACATCAAATGTAGTGCGAAGCGTCAATCTGCAATGATGCTAAGACGCGTGTTATTTGTTGTAGCCGTGTGCGGCTCGAACTGTTCACAGTGTCTCACAAACGGACCAGAAAAATGCGACGACAATAACTGTAATGACGACTATACCTTCAGCAACGAAACGCAGACTTGTAACGGTACCTGATTTTATTATGTGATTGTCGAAGCAACATCAATGTATGTTGCATAGTCTTCCAGTTTAGCCAATGAAAGGTGTAAAAAATTTTTTTTTACACAAACACAATAAGAGGATTGACTGTCATATTAATTATTTGTAAAATGTTCATGAAAT
>BSQZ01000078.1:902500-944476 GCA_033239005.1 Lamellibrachia satsuma | reverse complement strand
ATGTCGTGGCGGCAAACTCCATGTCAACTTTTACATCAAAGAGGGACGGAGAAGAAGGGATGGGGATTTCTCTTGACGCACATGGCCAATCGGGCTGTGCATGTCTTGGCGGCAAACTCCATGTCAACTTTTACATCAAAGAGGGACGGAGAAGAAGGGATGGGGATTTCTCTTGACGCACATGGCCAATCGGGCTGTGCATGTCTTGGCGGCAAACTCCATGTCAACTTTTACATCAAAGAGGGACGGAGAAGAAGGGATGGGGATTTCTCGTGACGTGCATGGCCAACCGGGTTGTGCATATCTTGGCGGCAAACTCCATGTCAACTTTTACATCAAAGAGGGACGGAGAAGAAGGGATGGGGATTTCTCTTGACGTGCATGGCCAACCGGGCTGTGCATGTCGTGGCGGCAAACTCCATGTCAACGGATTCATTCATCAATGCCTGCTGACGTTTCGTAGGCCAACGTGGACCCATCAGACAGCTGAGCTCTGACCGCGGTACCAACTTCCTGGGAGACCGCTCTGAACTTTAGGCAGCTTTGGCTGAAACGGATGATGGAAAGATCACTGCAGAAAGAAAATTGTGTCTGGGTGGCCTTCAAGATGAATCCCCCTCACGTCAGCCACATAGATGGTGTCTGGGAGGGGATGATCCGATCTGTCAGGAATGTGTTGTCAGCCCTACTCAACGCACAAGGCGATCGATTGGATGACGAGCAACTGCGCACTCTGATGGTGGAAGCCGAAGCTGTAGTGAACGGCAGGCCGATTATTTACCCCTACACCACGGTTCGCGACTCTGGTGAGCCCCTCTCACCGAGTCAGGTTTTGACTCTTAACTCAAATGTCGTGCTACCACCGCCCAGGAGGAAGATATGTACTGCCGTCAACGTTGGCGTCTTGTTAAATTCATGGCCAATCAATACTGGAACAGGTGGTGTGAAGAATATTTACTGGCTCTGCAAAAAAGATCCAAGCAGCATACCAACCTTAAGACAGGCGACATTGTCTTGGTAAGGGATGAATGCACCACGCGTTGTTATTGATCCTTGACCCGCGGCAACCAGATCTACCCAAGCGAAGACTGCTTGGTTCACAAGGTCAAGGTGATGATAGGAAGTTTGACATATGATCTCCCAGTACACAAACTAGAACTTCTGTATGCACCTGGAAACGCCAACGAGGAGCCCAATTAGTACATCAACGTGTATAATAACATTTGTTTGCGGATATTGATTCAGTTTGTATCGCGTGTGGTGATCAAACTTATGTTTAATATATGTTAGGAAGTTTTTTTGTGAGCTACATTAGTCAGTGGTTCACTAAATTTAGACGAGCCATGTAATAAATATGTATACTGCTGGTGCAGTTATTGGTGACGCCGTCTGGTGGGTGCACGTTATTATTATTATTACTAGTATTAGTAGTAGTAGTAGCAACTTCAGCAGCAGCAACAGTGGTAGCCACCGCAGCAGCAGCAGCAGCTACAGCAACAGCGTATGTGACTCAACATCTCCTGGAACAGCAACAGCTGCAGTAGCAGCAACAGCAGAAGCAGTAGTAGAGGATATAGCAGCCATAGCAGCAGCAGCAGCAGCAGCAGCAGCAATAGCAACAACAGCAGCAACAACAGCGGCAGTGGTTGCGGCTGTAGCAGCAGTAGCGGCACTAGCAGTAGCAGTAGCTGTAGCAGTGTAGTAGTTGGAGCTTGAAGATTGGCAGAGGAAAATATTTGTAGAAACGAAAGGCCGGACGAACACTCAATGTTGCAGGCGAATCAAATCGAACGTCGAAGAATTAGAATAGTGGCGACAGGAACGTTCAGGCGCTTACACACACCTGATAAGTACCAGGTGACTTCCTGGATGTTAACTTCCTAATCAAATAAGCAATTTAACGCATCGTATTACAATAGCCACTTAAATTACTGAATACGTTCCCCCAACTGTTAAAGAAGCTACTACGATTATTTAGCTTAGAGCTACATTTTGATTCGTCTTCTATTGAATGTTGTTGAATTCGATAACCCTAAATAATAATCTTTGTAAGTTGCGGCGACAGGAAAGCTCAGACGCTATAACACACCTGATGCTTACTCCATGACTTCATGAATGTTAACTAACTCATCAAATAAGTAATTTGACCCATCGTGTTGCATTAGTTACTCAAATCCCGCCCGATTTCTGGATATTACATTGTCCTCTATCGAATTTACTTAACTAAATAATCTTTATGGCTGCGTTGTGACGTTTGATTCGCCCTGTATTGAATTATGCTGAATTCGACTGTCCTAAACGTTGTAAGTTGATATAATAATACTACCGACATTGTACAATAAGATACACCGCAATTGCTGCGTCATGCGTTCATGAATATTGATGAGCAAGTTATTGGTGTTCCGGAAGTCTACCATAAAGCTGTTTGTGTATAAAAGCAAACACAATGTTCGGGGAATGTGATTTTTGACTTGGTAGAGAATGTTTTATTATGCACGCAAATGGGAATACAACCAAATAATGCATTAAGTTTCACCTGAAATATTTATAGAAATATTCCTAATGTGATTGTACCAATAAATAATCAACTCAGTTTTTAATGTTTTTGTATCAAATAGGTCGCGTTTTTCACAGTGATATACGAGGCGAAAACGGATTATAAACCTTTTATCCGCCTTGGTCCATTGACCGGTGGAGGCCACCTCACTTAATATGTTTCCCCCTTTTGACAAGTCGATCGCGATATTCTGCTCCTGCTCCTGTGTCTCTGTCAGTGCAACTGTTCTAACCCATATGCACAAGCTGGTGCTACGTAGGCTTCCAACACTTTTTCATTTAGCTGTTTTATCAACTTCATGTCCCATTTAGTACCTTCCATCCTCCTCTATGTTATGCTGCTGCTCCTGCATGCAACCTCCTCTGTGTCTCCTTGTTACTTCCTCCGACCTCATATACTGTTCCGCCCAAATACACAAAGCTGTCCACTTGCTTAATTGTGTTCCGTCAATTACTGCATACAGGCGCTCTCCCTCTCCACCTATAATACAGTCTTCTGAAGATACAGTTGGAGGCCATGTTTTCCGAAGATGTTGTTCCATTCTTGCTATGTATGTAGTCCCTCCTTGTCATCTGGCATCCGTGTTAGGTCGTCAGCGTACAATATCTTTTTCAGTACTTCATGTTCCAACAGGTTTCCCTGATCAGGTTCATCACCACCATGAAACGCAGGGCATCAGAGCACTTCTCTGTCTGAGGCCTACATCTACTCCAGACTTTTCCTCAACGGTCTCCACCGCTGTTGGCTCCTCATGCATTGACGCTACTGGCGGTTTCTAGATGTAACACCTAGTTTATCGAATTAGATGTTGTTGATGATTAAAGTAAAACTTTGTCATACCTTGCTGATGCTTAATTAAGGGCAGAAACCTGAGCTCGTTTGCTACGGAAGGACATGTTGACAAAACGGAAATCTGTTTTGAGTGGGGTACCACATGGATCAGTATTAGGCCCTATACTGTTTTTAATATATATATATATATAAATGATTTGGAGGATGACATATCTAGCAAAGTACTCAAATTTGCAGATGACACAAAAGTATTCAGAAAGGTTACTAATGTTACAGATAACCAAAGTTTACAGGATGATCTGGAAAAATTAGTTAAATGGTCAGAAAAATGGCAAATGTTATTCAATTTTGGGAAGTGTAAATGTATACACATAGGACATGGAAATATGGACGAGGAATATAAAATGGGGGATGCTGTACTAGGTAGAACCACACAAGAAAAGGATTTAGGAGTAACATTTAATGCTGACATGACAGTTTCAGAGCAATGTGGGATTGCTGCTTCGAAAGGAAATCAAATTCTAGGGCTAATTAGGAGAACTATCACGTATAAGGAGAAACATCTAATTGTACACCTGTACAAAGCAATAGTTAGACCACATTTGGAATATTGTATTCAAGCATGGAGGCCATATCGTAAAAAAGACATAGATAAGCTAGAAAGAATACAACGAAGAGCAACCAAAATGATTCCAGAATTGAGAGAATTAATTATGAAAGTCGCTTATTACAATGTGGTTTGAAAACCCTAGAGACAAGGAGACTAAGAAGAGACCAAATAGAAGTATTTAAAATAGTGAACGGTTATGAGGATGTTGATAGGAATATGTTCTTCAAACTTAAAGAAGGCAGTAGAACCAGATGACACAAAGCAGCATTAGTTAAGGAGCAGTGTAGGTTGGACATGAGAAAGTACTCTTTCTCACAGAGGGTGATAAATGAATGGAACAAACTGCCAAATGATTGTGTTAATGCTAGTAGTGTGAATATGTTTAAAAATAGAATTGACAGATATCTGATAAGGGCGGGCTACACATAGATGAGAAAATTGTTGGACTCTCGATAAGCCAATGTCTTCCTTGTCCACTTGCCATCTGGAACTTGTAGTTCGAGATGGCAATCTTGTTAAATCTTGTTAAAACGTAATTGTTGGTAAAGGTCGTTTAATAATTGCACCGACAGAAAACATGTATATGCATATAAACGTGTATATCGATCAGATAACCTAACAGCCAACATCAACATACTCATCGTGGAAACAATGGTATACATGAATGTCGATGAAAGGCAGCTTATCATCTAACACGACCAATCCCATCGAGAGAAACAATTATTAAATGACAAGTGAAAGTAGCGAATGTGGGGCGGTCACCGAAACATGCAGATTTACATCAGCAGAAAACAAGGTAATGTTGTGAAAAACAAGTTGCGTAACCATTCATTATGGTGTACATTCAAACATAAGTATGCAATAAGACGTTCTAAAATCCCTTATGGGAGAACTCACATGAACGAAAGTGTGAAAATGCAAAGTGTCACACAGATCATGAAAATGCATTAAATCAAAACTGTATACAATAAAGCCTAGTAAACCTGTCTGGAAAAAAGCGTTAAAACACTGTGCCAGTTATCACAACGATCAACATATTGCATGAAGAAGGAAATGGTTAATACAAGATGCAAACTGCAAACACATAAGCGATATGACAATATTGAGTTATCCATACAATTCACATTCAGAAGCATACCAATACACGCGAACGAGACACATAACTCAGACAAAATAAGCTTTGAATCGTTTGAAATATTCAAATGCTTCATCACATATTATCGCCTAAGAAATCCAATTTCGTGCTTGTCAAATTTCGAAAGTTTGGCCGGCCGGGCCTGGGCCAAACATGAACGGTCTTGGACGGGCCTAGGCAGGGCCTGGACCTAAATTCTAGTTTGCGGGCCTTGGCCGGGATGGGCTTGAAAAATGGTTGCGGGCCTGGGCCGGGCCTGGATTCTAAATGCTATCTCGCGAGATTTAGGCGCAGCTGACTGCGCGTTGCTAAAGATTCGCCATAGTTGCTCTACGGACGTAGTTTGATCTGATGATTTGTTATTCGCAAGCCATTTGAGAAACGCGGGCCGTCTCCCGTAACACGTAATAGTAATGTATATGTGCAGTGTTGTATAACCGCCTACATATTGTGTCAGCAGATCCGATATGCAGCAAGTCGGGTGACTGTCTGAACGGGGGAACCTGCTTCCAGAACGTCTGCCACTGCACAGATTTCTACATAGGAGACCACTGCGAAACTGGTGAGAATATACATGCTGTATGTATTTAATAAACATATGACTGTTGCCTCATAAAATAACATGGCACATTAAAATGAAAATATCGGCGTTCGGGCGATACCACGAACAATATTATGGACTTTCGTTACCACAAGGTTATCGACAAATCTTTAGCAATTATAACCAATAATTTATATTCGTATGCTTAAGAGTGTTTTATCTCGTAATATTATGATGCATATAAGTGAACTTAATGTATTTGAATGAACGTGTCAAATAAAGTGTGTCATGTAACCAGAATAAACGATTAAACTAGACACAATTTGTACACCCGACTCGTCCCACGTCCCCCGGTCAATGTGCATCATTGTCCATATGTGCGTCATACATGTCGGTTTCTTGACGTACCCCTGTGCCACACAATGACGTACTATTGCATGTTTTCTGATGCACACCTTGGGACATTTTGTGTTTGGACAAGTTCAGCTGTTTGCATGTGCGAATAACTATTAAAATGAATGATCAAAGTTATGAGAACACAACAATTAATATGTAGCACTATATCGAGCGATCACTTCGAAACAGGTAGATAGCATTAATATATTATGCATGTTACAGTGAACAAAAATAGTCTCAATATGCTATATGTTACTCATCTGTACCTCGATTGGTTTTCTTGTTAATGTACCTTACATACAGTAGAGCGGGTGTAAGTGGGGGAAATCTAGTCGTCGACGTTGACTAATAGTCGTAATAGTTCGGCAGCCAAGTCCGAGTTTGGGGTTGGACCAACGGTTGAAACTACCGTTGCCATGCCAACAGATTGTATTACTGCGAAACCAGTTGAAACTACCATTGCCATGACATCAAATTCTACTACTGAGAAAACAACTGAAACTGAATCTACCGTTGCCCCGACAACGGAACAAACAACACCAGTGTGTAAGTAAAGTGCCCCGCAATGATATACCATACCTTTCAATACATTGGTGTTTCGCTCTTTTAACTTGCATTCCGTGTCACCCTTCGATTTATAGGCATACTACCTCAACATTGAACTAATTCGCCATGAATATTATTCGTTGTCCTGCTGGCGGTGCCGGGGAAAACAAGAAGCCGGCATTCGTCGCTAACGCAGTTGAATTAAAAATGCCGTTGACTCTCTGCTGTTTCTCATTTTGATTAGTTAGATACAGAGTACGTCTCATTGAGTCCGTGGTAAGTTTTACAACACATCACCACCAGAAAGAGGAACGACAGAACCATAATCCTCGGAATGCGAGAAGTGAAGTCTGGCGTTTTTCATTTTGTGAAAAATCAATCCTATCTACTGTGACACTGGACCAAGCAAACATTCTGTGTATGTGTGTGTGTGTGTGTGTGTGTGTGTGTGTGTGTGTGTGTGTGTGTGTGTGTGTGTGTGTGTGTGTGTGTGTGTGTGTGTGTGTGTGTGTGTGTGTGTGTGTGTGTGTGTGTGTGTGTGTGTGTGTGTGTGTGTGTGTGTGTGTGTGTGTGTGTGTGTGTGTGTATAATATGTTAGTATTATTGTTCAATTAATGACGTCATGTGTTTAAAACTTATGACGTATCCTGTGCATTTTCTCGCACAATGGCATTACGTGTTTAAACCGAATTATGTAACTTACTGTGTTTACGCGATTTAATGTGTTATTTCATTATGTAGGTAGAGTGCTGTTTAATGCCACGTGTCATCTAAAATTATATTTATACGATTTACGGAGTACATAGAAAATAACCTAAATTTTTTTGCGATTTAAATCTGCAATAATGTCTAAAGCATATTATTTGTCACAGCGGTGTGCTACACGAATTGTGCACAGTGTGTCACAAACGGACCAGGAAAATGCGACGAAAATCACTGTAATGGCGGCTACAGGTACAATAATGAAACGCAGACTTGTGACGGTAGGTGATGTAATTATATAACTTGTCTATGTAAAAAAAGTTTGTCTGTCTCATAATCATATGTTCTAATTTACAAAATGAATTTTTTACAGAAAACATCTTAACTCAGAGACAACAAGGAAATTGACTGGCATATTAATTATATTAATAACCAAGTCGACTGTCTAGACTACTATACTGTCTATACTACTCTCGCTGAAATTGCATCGGAATTAGCGGCATCCAAGAATTCCCGAACGAGGACTGGAAAACAACATAGACAAAAGTACGAGACATCCTGAAGAACAAGATGCATGTCGACGACACGAAAATAGAAATCGAGAGAGCCCATCGGATCAGCAAACCTGATACGAACCGCCCCAAACAGAGGCCGACCATTGTAAAACTTATCCGCTTCAAAGATTGTGAGGAAATAATCCAGAACGTGTATTTCGCTGAGTTGCTACTTGCATCGTTCTTAGACACGTAGCTTTACTATCACCACTGATTATTTTACAGGAGAGTGAACAAACATATATTAAAAAACAAAACAACTTCGATTAAAACTGTCCTACCAATTGTGAAATAAAATGCAATCTGAGTATTGTATTGTAAGAATTATAATGATAGCTCAACTTGTAAAGAATGGGATTGATATTCAATTTGCTAATAGTTGTTAAAATGGTGGTAATTTTTTATCATGGAAAAGGAGGATGTGACAGAAAACATTCAACATAATGTTTTACTCAGTAAGACACACTCTACAGTTTGGACAACAAATGTGTACTAACTGTGCACATTACGACAACATGATCAAGCTACTGTGTCAAACCTTAAAGTTTGGCTGAGTTGTTTTTTGTATTGTTCTTAGACACATAGCTTTACTATCACAACTGACACTTCTACAAGAGAGTGAATCATCGACACGTGGATGACCATGGCGTACAGTTACGATGGCATCACCCACATGTCAACATCACATTTGACACCAAACAAGGTAATTAATGGTCACTTTTGCGGGTATAAATCATTTTGTCATTTTGGTTTAGTTGGTATTTTGATATATTCTGCGTAATATACCAATGATTATAATCAATTTTACGTTGCGTGTGGCATAATGAAGGCTCCCTTTTATTATGCACCACGGCATGTAGGCCTATCCCATATGTATGTCGTGATCAACCAGGGTTACTGCAGAGTCAATCAGTACTGCGTGGGAAACTTCAACGCATATTAACATTATCTATTGCAATTCCAAACACAGTGCATTCTATCATAATATGAAGGTGCTTGTCAACTTCACAACAATGTACACTCCTGGTTCTATAGTCTCAAGACATATAAGTCAACATGTGTACCCTGTGCTTGCTGTAAACAAAATTGAAATAGGAACGACACAGTGAATTTTAATTTACTGTCCATAAATCTTCTTCCTACATATTCCTTCCTGCAGGTGTACGATAACGTTTTGTGTCAAGTGCAGTAATCAATAATGATTAATTAATTAAATAGGTGGATTCTATCAGCATGGTGGCTCGAGCGATTGCAGCCAAGCCTGGTCTTAGCAGGAGTCTCCCTGACCCATAATGAATTGCTGTCGTTTTATTTGAAATAGTCATATTCTATGCATATACAAATAAATAGAGAAGTATGTATGTTTTGTAACTGTATGAAATTGTCATGGTACGGTTGCCTGGAAAATGCTCTTTGAGAATCTCCTGCCGGTCCCAAGCCCGGATAAAAGAGGAGGGTTGGGTGTGGGGCCAGCGACCCCACCCCGTAAAAACAGCCTAGCTACGGAAACGGAAACAAGAGAGAAAACTGCACCGGGCGGTAGGAGAGAAGCAATACAGGCAACTGGACTTATGAAGGATGGGGACCAAACCCGCAAGGAAGTCTTCACCTCGATGGCGGATCTCCTTACACCCAAAACTTTTATCAACATCGGATGCTGGAATGTGAGAACACTATATCAGACAGGAAGACTGGCACAGGTTCTCCAGGAAATGCACCAATACAAAATCAGCCTTCTAGGTATCATGGAGGCTAGATGGACTGGAGCTGGAAAACGACAACTGGCGACAGGAGACACCATACTGTGGTCAGGCAGAGAGAACAACCAGCGTAGAGAGGGAGTAGCCCTGATCATCCAGAAGGAGAAAGGTAACACTCTTCTTGAATGGAAACCAATAACTGAACGATTTCTTTATGCTAGATTTAAGTCCTGTTACGCACCTACAGAGGAAGCAGAAAAAGAAGAAAAAGATAACTTCTACGACAGTCTTCAGTCAATTTTGGAAGACATCCCCAAACATGACGTACTAGTGGTTCTTGGAGATTTCAATGCACGAGTTGGGAGCGACAACACTAACAGGGAAAGGATCATGGGCAAACACGGAACAGGTACAATGACTGATAACGGCAGCAGATTGTGTGACATATATGGGGAGAATGACCTCGTGATTGGAGGGACACTATTCCAACATAAGACAATACATAAGCTGACATGGAGATCCCCAGACGGCAGAACTGAGAGTCAAATAGATCACATCCTTGTAAATGGAAAATGGAGACGCTCTCTACAAGACATCAAAACAAGGAGACTAGCTGATGCTGGCAGTGACCACAACCTGTTGATAGGAAAACTTGCTCTGAAACTGAGAAAGGCAAAGACAGGAGAGAAGAAGAAAGAGCGTTTTGATACCACCAAGCTACAAAACCCAGAAACCAAGCAACAGTTCACAATTGCTCTGAAGAACAGTTTTGATATTCTGCAGGAGGAAACAGAGATGACTATACACAGTTTCAACATGGCCATGGAGTTAGCAGGGAAAGCAGTGCTAGGCTACAGAAGAGCAAAGAAAGAGCAGTGGATTTCCACATCAACTTGGGACAAAATAGACCAAAGGAAAGGAATAAAGAAAAAGCTGCTCACCACAAAGTCCTCAAGACTCAAAGAAAGACTTTCAAGAGAATACTCACAAAAAGACAAAGAAGTAAAACGGAGTACCAGAGTAGACAAACGAACTTACATTGAAAACCTCGCAGAAGACGCAGAAGCAGCAGCAAGAAGAAAGGATATGAAGTCACTCTACCAAATAACCAAGAAGCTGAAAGGAGATACAGGTCCAAACCAGAATCTTCCACTGAAAGATGCAGATGGAAAGATAATCACAGTTGAGAAAGAGAAGATAGAGAGATGGAAGGAGCATTTCCAACAGGTTCTCAATCGTGCAGATCCACCCAGACTTGCAGACATCAAGGAGGCAGCAGATGACCTTGAAATCAACCTCGACCAAATCACTGAAGCAGAAGTCAGAGAAGTAAATAAAGCCCAGAAGAATGGAAAAGCACCAGGAAGCGACAGCGTCTGCGCAGAAATGCTGAAAGCAGATGAACAAGAAACACCCAGAATCCTCTGCCAGATCTTCCAGAGAATATGGGATGAAGAAAACACACCAGATAATTGGAAGACAGGCACAATTATCAAGCTACCAAAGAAGGGCGACTTGGGGAACTGTAACAACTGGCGGGGCATAACCTTGTTATCAATGACATGCAAGATTTTCAGCCGCATAATCCTGAAGAGAATATCAGCAGCTACAGATACAATCCTCCGCCAGGAACAAGCCGGTTTCAGAAGAGGAAAGTCATGCATCGACCACATTTTCACGCTACGGCAGATTTTAGAACAAAGCACGGAATGGAACAGTACGATCTACATTGCCTTCATTGACTTTGAAAAGGCCTTTGACAGCCTTCACAGAGAATCACTGTGGAGAATATTACGTCACAATGGGATCCCACAGAAGATGGTAAATGTGATCAAAATACTTTACACAGACGTCCAGTGTCAAGTCGCCTGTAACATTCACATGTCAGACAGCTTTAGCGTAAAATCTGGAGTAAAAAGGGATGCATTCTCTCACCATTTCTTTTCACCCTTGACATCGACTGGCTGATGATAGAAACCACCAAAAATGGAAACAGAGGCATCAGATGGATACTTACCTCGATCTTGGAAGACCTGGACTATGCAGATGACATTGGACTGCTGTCTAACAGGCACAAGGACATGCAAGAAAAGATGGACAAACCCACAAGAACAGCACCACAGATTGGGTTAAAGCTCAACACAGCAAAAACCAAACTGATGAGGATCAACAACAAGACAGATAACCCCATCACCATGAACAACATAAACAACAGTGAGGCTTTGGAAGACGTTCAGGACTTTGCATACCAGGGAAGCAAAATCACAACAGATGGAGACTCTGCAAAAGATGCCACGGCTAGGATCAGAAAGGCAAGTCAGACCTTCGCTATGCTGAAGCCCATCTGGAAATCCCAGCAACTGAGATTGGAAACAAAACTGAGACTGTACAATAGTAATGTTCTCAGTGTACTTCTCTACGGCTCCGAGTGCTGGAAACTGACAGCCAAGCTAGCACACAATCTTGAGACATTCCAAAACAAGTGTCTACGGAAGATCCTAGGAGTATTTTGGCCCAACACCATCACTAATGAAGAGCTGCACCGTAAAACAGATGCAACAGCCTTGACCACACAGATAAAGAAGAGACGATGGAGATGGCTTGGACACGTGTGCCGAATGTCACCTGGCGCACTGCCCAAGACAGCCTTACGCTGGACAGCAGATGGAAAAAGGAGACGTGGTCGCCCAAAAGAAACATGGAGACGTACAGTGGAGAGGGAGATGAAAGAATGCGGCCTGACATGGAACACCATCACCAAATGGGCTGCAGACCGACAGCAGTGGCGCTCTCTTGTCGATGCCTTATGTGCCACCGGGCACGAAGAGGACTAAGTAAGTAAAGTAAGTACGGTTGCCTGGTGTGCAGGCAGGCAGATATGTTAAACATCTGGTTATGGACAGGAGGAAGACCCAGAGGCTTCACGTACTGACGACACACACATAATCAGTAATGTGGTGGAACAAACTGTAAGAAATGCATGCAGAAAACCTGTCAAATAGACATGATTATAGAAGGACATTCTCCATGTGAACAATCATAAGATGTACATCCATCCTGAATTTGTTTTGAATAAAATGTCGTACTGAGTGTATCTGTTCTCACTTGATTAATAGCAGAGCAATTGTATTAACATAGTTTGTGCGTTATATCAACCGAAAATTGAAGATAAATGTGTAATTTCATAGAAATGCATCATCTCCTGCCATTCTCTCCCACTCTCGGCTGTTCAACCCTGCCCTTTCGAGGCCTCTCTTAATACTATTCCTCCATTTTAATTTCGGCCTTCGTCTTCTCCTTCTATCACTAACTTCTGTCTTTCATGCTATCTTTGTCAATCTCCTCAATCATTCTGTGTGTGTGTCCTGCCCACTGCATTCTGCTCCCCACTACCTTCGTTTTGAGGTGTTAATTTCTTCATTCCAATCTTCTCTTAATTCACAAATTTTGTATTTCTTATATATTATATTTACATACATAATAAAACACATACGTAATTACATACATACATCACGTGATCCAGTCGCAACGCAGGAACACTGGTTTCTGAAACAGCCTGCACAGCGTTCCGTTAACTCTGACTTCAACGCTAGATTAATTAATTAGGGTTGATTAACTCTTTGTCGTAATATTCACACATTGTTTTCTGATAATTACAGAAAAACGGACGAAAAGAAAACAAACCTATGAATATACCAGTTCAACTGCACTGGTGTCATATTATATGCATTGTTTAATTTCACATATCACAATTTAATACGCCTTACATTCATGTGAAAGGACAATCACGAAGGTCAACTGTAGTTTGACCCCTAGATGTTGGATGTGATGGTATTAAATGGGTTAATTTACACCGCTCTCCTACTCGCACATGCACAGTGGTCACCTAGCGGGTATGCTTAGTAACAAGCTTTCGTGGTTTCGAAATTGTTCGCGAGATGGTGCCACATACCATCGAACGTTCCAAAAACAAGATGAGCCAACCACAATAAAGTATATTTAACAACACGAAGATGCTTGATAATAAACACTGCTAACTTTGTTCGAATATTTCGCTAAAACAGCGACTTTACGCCTATTCGTATTGTTGGCACATAACATGACGTCACTCGGCAACTTTTAACTAGTTATAATACTTATTATGATGACTGTTTCAGACCTGGAGGCGTATTCCGACCTTCTTATGCGATATTAGTTTGAAGCTGCACAATATTAGGAAGTAGACTACAAAGAATTTGCCAGATAAGTGACATTTGGCCTTGATATGAAGGTCGTTTGGCAAGTATTAAACGCAATCGCAATGTCAAAGATTTTATTTAAAAACAATGTTATGTTATTTGATCTACCACTAGCTGGTTACTTAATAATTTATGTTTGTTTTTCGTGTGGAATCGTTTTGGGTGATTGTGCATGTATCAGTGGAAATCAATTGTAGCAGCAACTTTTATGCAGTTCCGCCATCTGCCAGGTGTTCTAGAACTACGCACAGACAAACATTCCTGAAATATGGTGGGATATAAAGGTAACTGTTGATATAACTTATCGATTCGCTTAACATATAGCATATAGATAGAAAACCAGAAACATGTGTCCTGAATTATGTGCAAAAACTCGCAAATGACATAACAATGTTACGGTAATCGCAAAGTGGCAGCACGTCCGTATTAGTACCGGCCGGTGTCTTTGCGATTCGGTATACAAAATCTACACAGAGCTTTTAAGCCACGCCTGCGCGTTCGTGATTGGTTACCAAGGCAAGGAACGCCTGACGCATGTTTCACATGCCTTTCTGCGCGTAGCGCATTTGTAATGTATCGAGCTATAGTACTTTTTAAAAATATAGCTCATTAGTTAAAGTGCATGTAATAGCAATGCCAATAGTTGGATGACATCTGAACATTAGTTAAACGCTCCATGGACACATTTCGTTGTACTAACTAAGATTTATAAAGTGTTGATGATGAATTAATTTATGTAGCATAGCATATATATTACAAAAATAAAAATTAACTTATACATCAGGTTGTTATGCTGTATCACTCTGTCCTAGTTGACGCGAACGCATTAAAATATTGTCCTAGTAGTTATTTGGAACATCATCAGAGTGTAGCCTAGCTGGCGACTAGAGAACAGAACATGGCCATGGACGTAGTGGTTTGTCCGTGCACAGAAAAAAGATCTCAGTATAATTGTCATTAAAACAGGTAAACCTTTTAAGCTTTATTGGTGACATGGACATATTAATGTTTCCAGCAAACAAAGAAACATTAAGTATTATTTCTTTGGAATATCAATCCCTTGCGCAAAATTTCGGCAAATTTGCATATGCATGGCATATTTACCACCGCTAACGATACGGAAGTATTAAAATGTCATATGTTTTAAATAATGTAGGCTGTAGGTTCGTACAAAATGCACGATGCACATGTCTCGTATAATATCAGTCATATACACAATTGTTTAGCGCTATAAAGGCGGTGCCTATATTAGACCACTTACTTTCAAAGCATTTATTTCCTAATTGTCAGTACGGCTTGTCATATATGTAAGTTGAATTTAACCGGTTTCCTCGTCTCGCGCAACATTGTTCGGAAGTTCAATTTTAATTTTTCATATTGTCACTCAAAACAACTTTTCTAATATATAATATTTAAATTGATGGATGAAGTAGCTGTTAGCGAATTGGTATATCGATCTCTTGCACAAATTGTTTCTTCAGATGTTTGTGAAAACGGCCTATTCTATTAAGTAATTTGGATTTAACCTGTATACTGGGACAAAATTGATAGGCGTGTCGTCACTCACGACATATACAATAGAGATAAGAACATCACACTGCTACAAGACGTCGTCGGACAAAGAATAGAGGATGGGTCGACTCTATGGGACCCATCTGTTGACAAGAACATCAAAGCTTCGGTGATCGAAATATCCAACGACAGTCAATAGGGGAAACTGACAACCAATCCTACCTAAGGCAAGTAAGACTTTGCATCATCAAAGACCTCACATGTAATACACATATCCATCAGATAACAGTCTCAACAAACCGTACTCTTGCAATCGTTATACACAACCTGTACTAATGCCCTCAAAACATAAAAACAACTGTCTGCACAACCCTTTGGAAACTCTTCTTCAGTATGGGATCCATATATTCCTACTAGTATACACCCAAGTCCTCATTAGCAAAATAAATGTAGAGCAAATAAGAGCGGCACGCTTTTGTTACAATGATTGCACATCCAGAGAAACGGCGTTTGTGCACGAAATGACAAGGAATTTACACTGGGAACAACCAACCACCAGAAGAGCAAGCACACGTCGAAACATATTCCACAAAGCCATCAACGGTCATTTATCCTTGTCAGTCGAAAAGCTTTTCCAACCCCCGCATCGTCAATCACGGCATCTCGGCAGTAAAGCCATCTATACCAGCAAGAACTTAAACACTTCTCCTATTTTCTTAGGATAATGAAATATTGGAACTCTCAACCAGACACAGTAACCAACACCACAAAACCCAAATAATTTAAGCAAGCTCTAACCCACTCAGTTCCAAGCCAACACTACGAAGGAGCAATTACTCCATGCACACCAACTCTGACCTTTTGACTCCTTATGAATGTTCTATTCTACACAACACAAGACACGACAATCCCGCATTGTGAACGGCAACTGTCTGCGATGCAGATCTGTGTTTTGGACACCTAATGGTTAAATCCTTCAGCAGACAAACAACGCTCACCAACATGACCAGGCTTTCACCACGTCACATCACAGATCTACTAACAGTGTTAATATTTATTCCCAAATGCTTTCAGATTGTGGAAAAAATACACTCTAGAATCTGTACACAGACTTATTGATAGACTATTTTTGGTCGGTGTTGAAGCACGAAAGATATTATGTACTCACAAAACCGAATGCATTATAACCAGGCTACAACTACACCACCCACTGTCATTGCAGGGCTCTCATTCTTCCACAATACACGCGACGTGTGTACATGCGCACAGTAAATCTATCCCAGGCGATAGAATCCGAAGCCCAGTTGCTGATCATTGCCTCCCGTGCAGACCGCCGAACACTACACGACAACGCGACGCAACGTGACGTTGTGGGTAAATTTTTAATAGAGTCTAATCGTGTCGCGTCGTGAGCCACCGTACATGCGACGACGCGGACTCGACGTGAACGAATTCATGGACAACACGACCCTAGCAGTTTTTGCAAACTCACCAAATGGCGATGACGAAATGCAGAAGGACTGATGAAAAGTATGTGGGTGATACCCTGGGTGGAGAAGAGGCGAGAACATTTTTTTAAACAATTTATTATTTGAAGTAGCCAGCGATGGTGAACTGCTATGCAATTTATTTCAATGATTCATGTTAATCAACTTGCATTCCTTCTCCTCCTGCCACTATGAAAGCAAAAAAGGCGCCCGAGTTGGTAACTCGTAAATTCAACTTGTTGAACTCTATTTACCTGTCGTGAATTCTCGTCATTGCGGTAAATATGAGCGCACGGTAACGCAGCACAAGACGGATTGTCACTGCGACAAGTTACCCGATTGAACACATGCGTAGGCCTATAATTGGCTAACTGTGTACGACGAGTCGGAGATCGTCGTAGAGTGTGGTACATTGTACGACAATTATATAAGACTATCGCCGACAAATCTTCGTAGAAAACGAACATGTTCGACTTATACGAAGATCCACGACAAAAATCTCGTCCACGACGACCGTAAACCAGTCGTGAAGCGCTGCGCATTTAAGCAGGCTGCGCTCTTTACAGACTGGTCACCGACGGGGCGGTGACGCGTTTCAGACGAATGGAGGAGGGCAAACTGGTCATCGACGAGGCGGCGACTCGTTTGTGACGACTGGAGGGGGGGCGTCTTGAGCACCCCGTATACTGCCAGTCCCGTGTCGCGCCGCACAAGGAGAGGATGAAACGGGGTCGTACACATGCTCAGCTTGTGGACTCAAGCGGAGACAAAAACATGCTTGGGAGACGCTCCACAAATAAAAAAAAAATTATTCTCGAGACTCGCTCGAGACTTATTACCAACGCATCGGCGCCAGATCAAAGCTGCCCTGTTTAGTGACTAAAAACCCCACACAATGCCGAGATAACGACAGGACCTTCTGGAGTCGGTCTCGTCTCGAGCGCGTAGGCAGCGAGTCTCGTTGGTGTGCGGCCCGCTTTATTAAGTCACGTCGCCGTCTCGTCGTGTAGCGTACGGACGGCGGGCTAGAGGAAGATCTATATGTTGTAGCGCCTATAGGGCAGAAAAACCACCGGGCGTATTGGTGCGTGATGTGGTATTTTTGGGGCAACCGAAACTTCGAAGGAAAAACTACCAAACAGCTACAGAAATGCTAAACCGTGTTAACATTAGACGTCTGGTTCAGATGTATCAGTTGAATGTATTTCCGCTGGTCAGATTGTGACTCTCATCTAGATCCTGACTTGGACAGAAATGCCGTCAATGTCAGGCTGGTAACGCATGGACTTGGGAATATATGAACCATTCCACGCGGGCCTCTGCATTATGTTATCACATTTGAACAATATATCATATCGTCCTTGAGTTACGCACCAAGTGTCTCTTTGATGACACGATTCAGCCTCTCCTCTCCCCCGTTGCACTGAGGGATTTCCCAAAGCGCTGTTCCATGACGAGTTTCTGCAGGAACATTTCATATTCGTATGACACGAAATGTGGTTCGTTGTCGCTTTGCAGAAGCGTATTCCCCATCGCGAAAACAGTTCTTTCAGGAGCTGAATGATGGTGGAAGACGCCACCGTACTGGTTGCAGCTATCTCTGGCCATTTCGAGTGTGCATCATGCACCACAAAACGAAATCTTTGACTGTGGGGTGCAGCCTACACCTCGCCTAAAATGTCGACTTGAATATGTTACCATGGTTTCTCATGCTATAAGGTATGATTGAAGTGGTGGTTGCCATCGTGCGCGCCGCGAGGTGTGCGGGTACACCACTGATCCCGTGGCGCCCACACGCTGAGAACGCGCCGTGGCTCGTGTTATGTCCCGGTAATGTCTTTTAGCAAAGTGAGACAAAACGGCAATTATAAGGACGTTATTTACGTGGGCTTTTCTCGAAGTTCCGCATAAGAAATTATGTGTAATGTTTAGGCTAGCGCATCAGAAAGGAAGTAATTTATTGGATAGTATCATTTCTATTGGACAGAAAACAAAATGTTAGTAATAGGACATAATCAAAATGTCTCGAGGTTGTATCATACATATCCAGTGTTAGGACGATTGTTATTTATAGTATGCATTAAATACATGCATAAATTAACTAAATATGATTCTTTTATTACCTGTCAATTTAAAGATTCACAGCAGACAAAAAGATTGGGAATTCGTTAAGACAATGGCGTGATAATGAGTTTTAATATCGCTACGCCAATACAACCAACGGTTATTGGTAAACACAGAAATGGAATTCATAATAATATGACACTTAATAGTGTAAAGCATTCACTTGCTACAGTTGACACGGAACTTTGTTTTTAGGAAGATCCACTGCTGTTTTTGATTCACACATGCATGCAATTTTTGTTCGACTGTATAGTTCGAGCAGTATCGTCCAAGCTATTGACATTTCCCATTAGTTTTGACGGCATAGTTGCTGACATGTAATAGGAAGAAGGAACGTTGTCATGTTGCACAACGGTGTCTAGCTGTTAATGTCTGGCTGGAAACGGATGGATTTGGGAATATATAAAGCATTCCACGCGGGCTTCTGCTTTATGTTATCACATTTGAACAATATATCGTCTCCACTCCCCCATTGCATTGAGGGTTTTCACAAAGCGCTGCGAAGGTGTTCCATGCCGAATTTCTGCAGGAACATTTCACATTCGTATGACACGAAATGTGGTCCGTTGTCGCTTTGCGGCGAGAACACGGTTCTTCCAGGATCTGAATGATGGCGGAAGACACCGCCGTACTGGGTGCAGCTGTCTCTGGCCACTTCGAGTGTACAAGTGATCTTTAACTGTGGGGTGCAGCCTGCACCTCGCCGAAAATGTTGACTTGAATATTTTGCCATAGTTTCTCAGGCTACAAGGTATGGGTTGAAGTGGTGGTTGTGTTGGCTTCATCGATTTTTCACACACTGCGCATCCCTCACAGTCTCTGAGGATAATTTCCATGTGGCAATCAATTGCAGGCCACTATACGGTATTGCGACATCGCTGCTTAGTTCGTACGATCCCTGGGTTACCCTCATATGCCATGTGCACTACTGTCATATGTTGAGAAAAATCCCTCAGGCGGATGCAAGGGGTACGCCTAGAAGTGTTTCTGATAAAGAAGATCGTTCAATATCGACGTTTTCGCTCCGATATCCATAATAAGTGTCACTATTGTTAGCAGGGGGTCTCAGTTCAGTCAGTCATAGTCATATGTCGTGGGGGTGGGGGCGACAAAGGTGTCGTTCTACTTATAGAAGGGTTAATATTAGCCGGTTGCTAATACTTCAGTCTTTACGTTGACAATAGTTCCGATGTAGGCTTATATACGTTGTCCTTAACCGTAATATTTGTCACGGACGCAGGGAGGTCTAATACACTCCTCTAAATTGCCTAGGTGAACATTGAGACACCTAAGATCGCCTAGGAATACAGGCAGAGGCAGCATAGGCGATATTCATCCACCCTCATCGCCAAATTTGTTGGGCTGCAATTATTCTGGCGTGGATTCTTTCTAAATCAGACGAATGATGCAATTTGATATCATAATTTTTTGGCAGAAAATACATGACGTACATTTTAGGGGGTTCGTAAGTAACTCACCGGAGGTTCGAAATAAATATGCATGGATGCAAACCTCTGTGGACCCGACATTGCTACCGAACTGGATTTTTATCGTTGTCTCGTCACACTAAATCGTTAACACACCACTGGTTATAATGACCTTTGACCGTTGCTAAGAAGAGGCTCGCCAATGTCCACATACTAACATGTCTGCGTTGCAAACAGTAACTGTGCAATGCTTTAAATGTTTTGTATTAAATATTTTATGATGTGTTTTGTCAAGACATGAACGCTTGATTTGTTTGCAGCTTGTTATGTTATCTGAACATTCATTTTGTTTTGTTGTTGTATGTGAATTATTAAATACAATTATGTTGCTTGTACATGCGTTTTCCTTCAATTTTTGATGCGCAGGCCACAATGAGAGTGTTGGGTTCTAAACTCAGTGGACCCAGGTTAATCACACTGTGGCTCGTCACAGGACCGCCTAGAAGTAGTGAATGGGCCCACTGGTAACTGTAGTGCAAGTCAGTTAAGTCAGTTATGTAATGCCTATACAGCTTCTTTAAATGTACATTTATAAATGTAACGCACACACGCACGCATGCACACACAAAAGGTACTGACGACGAGAGAGAAGACGTAGATTAGCTGTCATCCTTTCTCAAGAGGAATAAGAGCGGATAATATGTGCAACACGGGCACAATTGTCGGGACAACACCAGCACAATTGATATTGTGGTCCAGAAATGTGATGTGATATTCCGGTCTAGAAATGTGATGACCCAGGAATGAATTAACAATATTTTCCTAGCGGAGTAATTATGTAATATGCTGGGGGGAAATGTAGCTTCCTTCACGACGCCCGTTTGTAATCTGTCATCCAGAATAGAGTTCTTAAGCACACGAGACTGCGTTCAGTGCGGATCGTCATCCGCAAAGGAAATGATATAAATGCGACTCCTGTCCCACCTCTAAGTACGTGTAGGATACGATGGCTCAGTGATAGAGGGTCGGACTCTCAACAGTGAAGTCCGGGGTTCGGATTCATTTGATCCCGTTCAAAGCTTAGACAATTTCGTCTAGTTCCAGTTGACGCTCACAGCTGTGTGAATGAGCACATGGTTAGCGACGGTGAATGAATCCCAGTGTTGAAACGATATGAACGAGCAGCATTCGCACAGTAATTGCAGCGTGGCTGGATGCTTCTAAGAAATGGTGTTTGTATGAACAGGTCTGCCAGGGGCAAAGTTATGGGCAACGAATGTTGCAGGGCGCTGTATAAAGTGAACGCTTCGTTGACGTTTACTAGCACACCGTCCTAGAGTGTCCGTACAAGTGTCGCCCGCAGCCAACAGCCATGTGTCACCTAACGAAATAGGCTACGCAAATGAATACAATAGATGTAACTGACGATACATCCATGACAAATGAAAGTGTCGAGGTGGTTATCATTTAAGATAAAAGTGGCATCACACTTGTATCAAACAAGGCTCAACCAATCGATCGTACTTCAAAGAACGTAATATGGATTAAAATCGTGATGTATCAGTAATGGGCTGTAATAGCAACTACATGTAAGTAGTTTCCCTAGCGAGAAAACTGGCGCTGTAAACGTACACAATCTGATTTCTTTTACACGTTGGCACCACAAAAAAACGTACTATTTACTTGGCAGGTTGTGACCCCAATGTCGGGCAATGTCATTACTGGAAAATGTGACGTCGTCAACTCGACGAGTCGGTTCTTATTCATGGTGCCAGATGAACAACATAAAGAGAGTAGCGCAATTACACTTTCCCTTCACATGTCTGCACAAGGCCGTACATCCTGGTCGGACCGGGCTCACGTGTCCCATCCTGATTGCTATTTGAGTTACCAGGTCGCATCAACTAAGTTGTTCTGTAAACTTTTTTACATATGCCTATAAATAATTCATCAGTACAAAGAGCACCACAACAAATGACAATATTATTCACCGGTATTGAGGTAGCATAATAAATATGGTTTGCAGCATATCAGTCACACATAGCCAAACCTTAAGTGTGATACTTTGGACAGGGCGTGACAGGCGGACATCGCCTAACATTCGGCATCGTACTTTCCCTTGAAGATTCCTGTTGTCTCTGCCGGTGAGTAAACACTAAACAGAACCAGGTGGCGCTCTTGTGTAACTTCATGAGTAAACGTACTTACACATTGCAGTAGGTAAGTCCTTGTAGCTCGGTATCTAGTCCGTGGAACCGCTCAAAGTTTTACCTTTCACCCCTGGCAGACCTGTTCATTTGAACACTAACTCCTCTGCACACAGCCGTGTATTCGTTTATATGGCTGAGTGAACTGAAGCAGCGTGGAGTGAAATTATACAAGCTTCGAAACAGCAGGAAGACGAACCTAGTCTTCTAAACTTACCTTGCATTTGGTTGTATAGTCTCTTTCTGCCGGTGGCCAATCTTCTTTAAAGTGTTTGCAGTAGGAGCTGAATGACTTCTTCAGGAATTTTGTTTCAACAATCTATGACACGGTTTATGAAGAAGTGTTTACGGATCTCTGTACGGCAGTACCTACAGAGATCCAAACTGCAAGCTTGTTTAGATCATGTTAGAGAACTTCACAGTAAGTTAATGTAGAACTATTTGCGTAGAGTTTTGTATCATCGCCAGACACTTTGGCCGTTGTATTGACTGAGTCGGGTAGATCGTTTACATATAACAAACATAGTAAAGGAGCCTTGTGCCGTCTACCTGCTAGGAAAGATTGAATCCATAACAGCACTTTGCCTTTAATACCATAATATTGTCTTAATTTATATATCAATCATTTATGAAGTACAATATCAAAGACTTGAAAAAATCTGAGTAAATCACATCAGTTTCACCACTGTTAACTTGATTTGTTATACTTCATTCTAACTAATATGCTACTATGCCGTACTATTATGGAACATTACATTACACACACGACTACTATTTTACGAATGCCAGCACCAAGGCAAAGCCAGCAATGCCATCTCTTTAGCAAGTTAATAAAAAACACCCGCACCGCAGGCTACGGCGGCCACCGCCCTCACGCATGCTGGGTAGACAGGATTGAGTAGATATGTTGTGACACTGTGTGAGAGCAGTTTGTAAGACATCGGAGACATAAGTGCGTCTTGGTTCCGGACACATTTATTCAGTTTTTGGTCTGCTAAACACCAAGCTGAAAAACAAATATTTCTCTAGAACAAGATACTGTTAGTGCAGACCGAAGTAATATATGGATGGGTGAAGAAAAACAAACGCAGGTGTAAAAAAATGCAGTAAGGAAACCGCAGGCCACTAGGATGGGAGATTGGGTGTCACCGTGAAACGGAGCAGGACGAGTGTTGTATTGTCGGTGGAGGTTATGGCTGCAGTTGTAAAGGTGCTGATAACTGAACCTGTAAGAATATATCATGTTTTACGTTTACGCCTGTTCGTAGTCAACCCTTTTTGTTGCTTGGAAGGGGCGGTATGCCAATTTGAATACAGTTGTGATGCCAGCGTGCCGTCACGGGACGTCGTCGTTGGAGCTAGGAAAGAAGCTTGTATAATGTGAAACTTCGCTAAAGGTTTATTGCATACTGTCGGTACAGCCACCAGCACGGTTTTAGCGAACGTTTCATATCTAATGCCATTATAAGAGATGGTTATCATAGAAGATAAAAATGTATCAAACAAGGCGCAGCCAATCGATCATACTTCAAAGAACGTAATATGGATCAATATATTGATGTACAAGTAATGGGCTGTAATAGCAACTACATGTAAGTAGTTTACCGAGCGAGAAAAATGGCGCTGTAAACGTGAATGACAATATCATTCACCGGTATTGAGGTACCATTAAAACAAATGTGGTTTCCCGAATACCGGTCACACGGAGCCAAATCTCGGTGTAGGTCAATGTATAATAATTTGTATATGGCGTGACAGGCGGACATCGCCTAAACTTCGGCTTCGTACTTTCCCTTGAAGATTCCTGTTGTCTATGCCGGTGAATAAACACTAAACAGAACGAGGTGGCCCTGTTGTTTACCCTGATGATTGAACGTACTTGCACAGTCATGTAGGTAAGTTCTTATAGCTTGGTATCTAGTCTTGATGAGTGAACGTACTTACACAGTACAGTAGGTAAGTTCTTGTAGCTTGGTATCTAGTTTTGATGAGTGAACGTACTTACACAGTACAGTAAGTAAGGTCTTGTAGCTTGGTATCTAGTTTTGATGAGTGAACGTACTTACACAGTACAGTAAGTAAGGTCTTGTAGCAACTACATGTAAGTAGTTTTCCGAGCGAGAAAAACGGCGCTGTAAAGGTGAATGACAATATCAATTACCGGTATTGAGCGTGGAATGAACGAAATTATACAAGCTTCGAAACGGCAGCAAGAGGATGATTCGTACCCAGGTCCTCTATACTTATCTAGTATATTTAGTTGTATAGTCTCTTTCAGCAGGTGACTAGATACCTCGATTTCTTCTTGAAGGTGTTCAGAGTAGGAGCTGAACGACTTCTTCAGGAAGTTTGTTCCAACAATCTATGACACGGTTTATGAAGAAGTGTTTACGGACCTCTGTACGGCAGTACGTCTTCTTTAGCATTAAGCTGTGTCCCCCCAGATTGCTGCTACACTGATATAAAGAAAATGTTCTTGGTTATTCATGTTTAGTTCACTGAGATATATATATATATATATATATATATATATATATATATATATATATATATATATATATATATATATATATATATATATATATATATATATATATAGGTTTTTATATTATTTTCCGATCTACTTTCAAAGCATTGTTTAATTAGACTTATGCGCAGATTTGCGATTGTTGTAATATACTGTATGTGGGTGCATGGTTTTAGGTTTTCACAGGTAATGATTCGTAAATCCTTTTGTTCTTCTGCAACTTCTAATATTTATAGTCCTAATGTTTATGCATATTTAAGGCTTTGTCTTATTTTAAGTACAACACATTTATTTTTATTTAAGTTTAATAGCCACGTTTTTGAAAATTGGGGTATATCATCTTTGAGAGCTTCACCGTCAGCTAATGTAGAAATATTTGAATACAGGTTTGTGTCATCGGCAAACATTTCGGCCGTTGCCTTGAATGAGTCGGGTAGGTCATTTACCTATAACAAGCAAAGTAATGGCTCTAGAATGGAGCCTTGTGGAACTTCACTTCTTACAGTTTTCCATGATGAATGACCATTACCTATGACCACCCTCTGCCTCTACCTGCTAGGAAGGATTGAATCCATATCACCACTTCGTCTTTAATACCATTTTGTCTTAATTTATATATCAATCGTTTATGTGGTGCAGTATCAAAGGCCTATTAATTAAAAATCATCAGTTTCAGCACTGTTAACATTTGGAACCCGACGTTCTAACGAATATGCTACTGCGCCCTACCATTGTGGACAATTGCACACATGATTAATAGTTGACGAACGCCAGCACCAAGGCAAAGCCTACAATGTCATCTATTTGGCAAGTTAATTAAAAACACCCGCACCGCAGGCTAAGGCGGCCACCGCCGTCACGGATGCTGCGTAGACAAGATTGAGTAGATAATTATGTTGTGACACTGTGTGAGGGCAGTTTGTAAGACATGCTGATACGTTGGTGCGTCTTGGTGTCGGACACATTTCTCCCGTATTTGGTCTGTTAAACACCTAGCTGAAAAACAGATATTTCTCTAGAACAAGATACTGTTAGTGTAGACCAAAGTAGTAGATGGTTGGGTGAAGTAAGAACTTACGCAAGTGTAAAAAACGCATTAAGGTAACCGCAGGCAACCAGGATGGGTGATTGGGTGTCACCGTGAAACTGAGCAGGGCGAGTGTTGTATTGTCGGTGGAGGTGGTGGCTGCAGTTGTAAAGGTGCTGATGACTGAACCAGTAAGAATATATCATGTTTTACGTTTAAACCAGTTAGTAGTCAACCGTTCTTTCGTACTTTGTGTTGTGTGAAAGGGGCCAATTTTAACACAGCTGTGATGCCAGCATGCCGTCACGGGATGTCGCATAATGAACGTTCGAGCGAGGAAAGAAATTGGTCTGCGTTCAGGTCGCCTCTACGCTGCGACGATAACAGCAACAGTTGAAATTATATATCGCTACTGTAAATAGTAGGTACGGTTAACACACGAGACACTTGTTGTTCTGCGAGTTGCATCATGGGACCATTATGTCGACAAGCCGCGCCTGTTTGTAAAGGAAACAGCAACAATGATAAAAAATAAGAGACGTACTTACTGAAAATATATGACTGTGTAAACGGCTCGTTTTCTAGCGAACTCTAGAATGACAAACACATTCAAAGAAGACCAATGTTTTGGCAACATTGGGTGATGAGTGGATTACATAGCCCAGAAATGTAGCTTATATGATAAAATATGTCGTAATTGCTGAATCGGTTGCGGGTCAAAATTTCCACGGCGAGCGGGTTTAAGACGCTAGATAGCACGGAAGAGGTTATATAGGCCAATTTCAATCCGTTTAACTTGAAAAGGGTATATATTTGTGACATATGTCTAAAAACATTGGGGGGGTTCAGTTACATACATTCTCAAGGATGGCATACTAGCAAAATATCGAGTGGCATCCTGGGCCAAAGTGCCACTAACGTTGCAACAAATCGAGGAATGAATTCACACGGCATAACGTCACGGAGTATACCCACAATGCATCACTTCGTCTATTCAATCCAATTTATATGGAAAAGGGTAGCACGCTGCCCTGTGACTTCTTCAATTTCACAACAGGAGACGAATTCTTCGGATTCAGAAACGAGCTAACCCACATAAACGGATTCACATGCAGCTAAATGTATTAACGTAGACACAGATCCAGATATAGCCCAGTTTCATGAGACTTGATACGTCGTATAAAAAGGGTAAACATCAACTGCATATACTTAGATTTGTGCAAATAATAACTGTCATTTATTAATCCATGCTAATTATTTAATGTACACCAACTGTACTGGAAAGAAGATACAATGAAATCATAAAGATACATGACCGGGTTGTATTTTATAACTACCATACGTAAATTTACGAGCATTTAGCTTATTAAAGGTATGACAAAGTACACTCCTCCGGGGTCAGTATGTACTAGACTGGCAGATGACTCAATCAATACTATGTAAATATTCATTCCTTTCTTAAATATTTGTGACAAGGATTATGTTCTACGTCTAATTAAGGTGCGTAGACATCCACATGCGTGGTTAGCATTTTGACACTTTCCCATAAGACGAACAATTAACGTTGACATCAGAAGAACCGACCCTCCCTGACACCAGTGTAAATATCAGGCGAAGCGAGACCACTTTCCAAACGACGTGTGCGTTCTCTATGTGAATAGCAATAGAGACACGGGCGTCGGCATCTACGCAGTATGTTGATAAACATTCGCTTTGAAGGTACTGCTTCTGAGGTATAGTTTTTATGTCGTTCCGTCGCTGAGGGTCGACGCCGAACGATGTAAAGAACGCGATTAGGACACTCGAATGGAGTTAGGTTCAGCGACAACGTCGAACGGTGACGTTCAACGAGGGTCTCAGCTGCCGACCTTACGATCTTCTAGTGAATCTCAACTTAACGTGAGTGCTTCTTCTGCGATTATTGTTATCATTATCGGCACCAAAACATTTGTTTGTGGCTCTCGCTATCATTATTATAACACAAGGTTTGGGTGTAATGTATTGCTATAATTATTATTGCTATTATTATTATTATTATTATTGTTGTTATTATTATTTATAATGTAAAATAATTTGTGTCCTTGTTTGTTTGTCTGTCTCTGTCTGCCTATTTCCTAATATCTCCGTTAGTTTTGCACGCAAGTTGTTTACATTTTATAGGCGTGCTAGGGGGCCCATTGGTATGTCTCTAACAAAAATCCGGGGTGTCGATTTTACGAAAGAACTTATGTGGACGTTTGGAACAATAGTAGTTCGTAGTCACGTACAATTGTTTGCAACGCTAGGCGTGTTTTCTACGATTGTTCCGAGTTACATGATCTACGTCAAATGCAACATCAGTTTCTTCGTGAAATCGATATTGGTACATGATTTTGGGAGCATGATGTTGTATCTTTCACTTCATTGGCATTGCCCTACCAAAACGTGACTGCTTTTTCTCCCGTGCAACACCGGGCAACTTAGTTAATTTTGACATAATTAATGTTGTTGCGTTTCAAGCTTGTCAACCGTGACTGCTTTAAATTGTTAGACACACCGACTTTCCAGTACTTTGGGTTTCAACGATGTCGACGCGAACTATTTTATATTTACAATCTGCCAGTCAGTCTTATTGAATTGTTTAATATTACTGCTCTTAGACGATCATTTAAGATTTTCGTTTTATATAAACTGCTTTGAATGTAATCAGGAGCTTTTGTAATTATGTTTAGTATGTACCGTTGTTTCTAAAGTTGTATCATGTTTTATATGTTCCACGCGGAATCTTTTATGTACTTACATCTAACATTTATTGTTTGGCTTTGATATCTTATACTGACTTTTAAAATATATGGTACTATATAAACTCTGTGTATGTTATTATTATTTATTATTACTAATTGTGTCTCAACAACGTCTACCGTGTGCTGTATTTTGTTTTGCAGCCCCATCGCCACCTTTCAGCCACGTCGACCTTGTGCCATTTTGTGTTTCAGTCACGTCGAACATGTACTACTGTCTGTATTTCAGCCACACCGGCCTTGTGCAAATTCGTGTTTCAGTCACGTCGACCATGTACTAATTTGTGTTTCAATCACGTCGACCATGTACTAATTTCTGTTTCAATCACGTTGACTATGTACTAATTTGTGTTTCAGCCACACCGTCCATGTCCTATGTTGTGTTTCAACCACGCCGACCATGTCCTATGTTGTGTTTCAACCACGCCGACCATGCTCTACTTTGTGTGATTCAGCCACGTCGACCATACGTATACTATTTTGTGTTTCAGCCACACCGACCATGTACTACTACTTGTACAGGCCGCGTGTCTACCGCCCGTTGTTCTGGGTGACCGCTGCCTTCACGAGTTACCCGCAGGACAGCGAGTCTCAGTACTCGGACGAAACGGAGAAGACGGAGAAGCGGCCGCGGCGACGGTGCGGCGCGTGGTGGGTGGCGCCCTGCTGTTGTCTCCTGACGCTCTTGGCCACTGCTCTACTGCTCGGTCTAGTCGGGGGACTTGTCGTCCTACCTGCGCTAGGTAGGCCATTTTATGAGATTGCTAGTGCAGAAAAGGGCTTATGAGCTGTATGCCCTATGAAGCATTGTTTTATTTACGCATTAACTCAGCAATATTTCATTGACGTTCTATGAATCAACATAATGTACACCACAATATCTACATGCACTTAGACCGAGTTTCTTAATCTCCATACAAGAAACCGAGCGCAGTATCTCACTGATATTCTACGAATCAGTACATACAACATCGTAACTTCACGCAATTAGATCGAGTTTGTTACACGTCATACAAGATTCCGAGCGCAGTATTTCATTAATGGTCTGTAAATCAATATATCGCTGTTGAAGAGACAAACCAATGGAAGTCCAGTGTTGCACCGACCGTAAAACTTAAAAGCAGTAGTTTTCACTTTTAAGTAGCATCACTCTTTTATTTGATATATATATATATATATATATATATATATATATATATATATATATATATATATATATATATATATATATATATATATATCCAATATAAAACAATTTCAACACAGAGCAAGAATGTTTGTATTTTGATTTTTGAATTTCGCGTGACGTCGTTCTACGTCGTAAACTGGACTCGATGATGTTTCTATAAACTTGTAAATAATTTGTCACAAGCACACAGCTCAAGTATTTATATGAATAGAAAAAAAACAAGTGCGTTTTATTCAATGATTCAATTGTTGAAATGAAGTTTTTGGTACTTGAACAAGTGCATTCCTTATTTCGAGACAAGTTAGACACGAAGTTGCTGAAATAAAAAAAACACTGTTACCATTGTTCAAATCGCAACATACAATTAATAATTTTTTTTCAGCGGTTTTGTATAAAGAATTGCTCAAAGTAATCTTTACACGTATACAAGACGATATATACTAAAAAAACTAATAGTGTCATGGAACAATTAGGTGGCCATTTTACTTGCAACTAGAAGAAACGAGTTGCACTGTTTCGGTAAAATCAACGTATCACGGACGACAAGAGTTTATAAAATTAAAGCTATTTTATTTATTTAACGCACTTAGTTATACCCAATGTTGAGTGTACCCATGGTCTCAGCTGTTCATATATGTGTATATTACACTAACTTCTAATATATAAAAAAATGTCATTGTTTCGATTCTTCAACAACATATATGTCTAGGAACAAAACAATACAAGTTGTGAAAAATGTTGTGTGATAGACGTTAGTGTAATTTCCAACCAACCATAGTGCTGATAAAAAAACTTCCATTGTTTTGACTCTTCAACCGCGCTATACACCTTCGTGTATATACGCACTTAAATTGTGTTTCTTATCCTTCAGCAAAGAACCCGGACGCATGGCCACGTCGAGGCAACTCGTCGTCAGAGACAAGTCAAGGTCAGTAGAAAATCATACAAAACCAACGTTATCTATACACGATGTCTTTATTTGACCAGACGATCCATGAAACATTTCGTATCCGTGATGAAATGAAATTTAAGGTGGACATTTTTGCGAGACAGCGCAGTAAATAAAACCAACTAAACGCTGCGAATATTTTGGCCCTATCAAAAGGCAGAACATAATTTTTAACACATTTATAATTAATTATAAATAACACATCTGCGTATATAATAAATAAGTGGCACTAACCGCTGATTGTCTCAACCTAGTGTCAGATATAACAAATCATTCATGTCTCTGCGAGGACCCAAGAGCGAAATCGCTCCGTCGGTAGAACGTTTGCATGCACTGATTTTTCCTAAATCAGATATCAATTTCTGTTCGCCACCTTTCGATGTCCTTCTTGCGTATGGCTAAGCAAAAATCAAATTTACCTTAATCTTGGGATTCAACTTAAATAATTAATATTTGTCTAATACAAACTAAGTGTCAAAACGCATTTTATTTGTTGCAGCGGTGTGCGACACGAACTGTGCACGGTGTGTCACAAACGGACCAGGAAAATGCGACTACAATCACTGTAATGACGGCTACACTTACAACAACGAATCACAGACTTGTGACGGTACATGATTTTTACCATATGGAATAATAGGTTAACTATGGAAACGACATCGCACCCTATTACATAATATACTAACACACAAGTTTACGACATGAATGGTAGATCCTGACTCAAACACAATAGGTAGATTGACCGGAATATCAATTTGTTCAGTTCAATAAAGAGGCTAGGCGAGTTTCGATTGGTTCCCTTACAGTCTCACTATATTATATAAGTAAAACAACCGGTTGAAAAAGAAAGGCTGCAATAAGCACGAAAAACACCAGAGCGCATAAATGTGCAGCTAGTACAGTTCCAGAAAAAAGGGCTTGCCGACGACGTCATCACGTTATTGGCTTAACAAGAAGCACGCTTCGTCACCGCTTCGTTGACATAATTGTATATCGCGGCAGCGAAAAACGCATCAATATCCGTACACATTGGTTGACATTTACTTATTTGTATGTTATTTTGTAATAGTAAGTACATTTGGGTTTGTCCGTAAATGGCTCACACGACAAAGATGATTGTGTATCGTAAGACCCACATTTAGTCATACTGCTTCAGTTCACGCTCGACGTCGACGTCGAGTCCAACCACGCAATAGTATGCTCACTTGATAACAAACTAACATATTGGGGAGCGGTGTGTAAACACAGGTCTGTGTGATGCGCCGATTGCTGTAGTGTAGTGTAGTGTAGTGTAGTGTAGTGTAGTGTAGTGTATAGTATGCAGCGCTGGCTTCGTACTCTCGTTTCCAATTACAGCCGCCATATAGCTCTTTAGAGCGAACGGTTGTACGAGATCTTGGGTCGATGACATAAAGGAGTGAACGGGACTAAGCCTCACAGAGAGTCTGGAGGTGGCGACGAACAAAACGCAAATAAACTGCATTTTGATATATATTTTGCTACAATGCTGAAATGAGTGTTGTTTGTTGCAGCGGCGTGCGATGCGAACTGTGCACGGTGTGACACCAGCGGACCACGAAAATGCGACGACAATCACTGTAACAACGGCTATGATTACATTATTGAATTGCAGACTTGTGCACGTACGTTATTTTATTGTATGATTTAATTATGGAAAACGTGGATGTCCTTAAATAATAGTGTTTTTTTACAGAACGAATGTTTTATCCAGAATATACTGAAACAAACACAATAGGTGGATTGACATGAAGTCTTTCACGGAGATATACGGGGCGACGCATATAATATTTTAAATGTAGTGTGTACATTTGCCTTTCATTTCGTATAATGTTTTGACCGCGTCATTGGGCGGCGATCCATGTCATATGCTGTGTGGTTTGGCGCAAAATGGCATAATGTGTTTGACCAAGTTATATAACACTCAATGTTAAAGCGGTCTAGCATGTTATGCCATACTCACTATGTAGGTAGTACATGGCCAACGTAGTGTTTATATGTTTATGATATAGGGCCTACGTAGTACACATTAAATAACCTACTTTTTGCGATATCCTTGTACGATGATGCTTAGACGCTTGTTCGTTGTTGCAGCCGTGTGCGGCTCGAACTGTGCGAAGTGTGTTACAAACGGACCTGGAAAATGCGACGTCAAACACTGTAATAACGGCTATGCCTACAACAATGAAAATCAGACTTGTGACGGTATGTGATTTTTCTTATATAACTTGACAATGTAAGCAGCATTGCTGCTTGCTACATAATGTTCCAGTTTACAAAATTATTGTTTTATTGAGGGTATCCTGACTCAAACGCAGTAGGAGGGTTGACTGGCATATTAGTTATTTTAAATGAACATAATGTTCGTGAAACGGGCCTTTCGACTAGGTCCCGTACATTTGCACTACACCAAATAATTATTTAACAACGGTTGCCTGTTTCACAATATTCCTGTTTGTATCAATTAAAAAACCTACATTTTGCGATATAAATCTGCAATAATGTCAATAGCGTATTATTTGCTGCAGCGGTGTGCGACACGAACTGTGCACAGTGTGTCACTAAAGGACCAGGAAAATGCGACGACAATCACTGTAATGACGGCTATATCTACAATAATAAAACGTATACTTGTGACGGTACGTGATTTAATTGTATACCTTGTGTATGAAAAAACCAGTTGTCTGTTTCATAATGTTCCAATTTACAAAAGGAATGTTATACTGAAGACATCATAACCCAAAGAGAAAAAGGGAATTGACTGGTGTATTAATTATTTCAATGAATACAATTTTCGTTAAATGCGCTTTCGTCTAGATCGTTTACATTTTCACTTCATCAAATAAGTCAAGCGATGGTAAAGAAGGTTTTTGCGACTTTGTGTTTCAGCCATACCGACCATGCACTAATTTTATGCTTCAGCCAAACACAATACGCACTTATTTGTATTTCACATTCAGTCCACCGTGTATGTTATTGTGGACCAGCCACACTAACCACGGTAAATGTACTACGTTGTGTTTCAGTCACGACTACAGTGCATGTCTTTGTGTTTCAGCCACGTTCACGATGTACAACTAATATTAGTCATTACGATTGCATTACGCAAACAAACAGGAATACAAACAAAATAGTTTATCTAATGTCAATTGAAATATGTTTCGACCACGAAATCAAAATGTGCCAAGTATTGACAGGGTGTCTGAACCAATACGAAATGTTCACGGATATACGGGGCGAAACAAATCATATTTTAAATGTCCAAATATTGTGTGGCTTTGATGAACATTTCGCGCAGTGCTTTCTACGCTTAATTGGTCTGCGCTATATGTAGTATCACGTGCGTTTTGCCGCACAATGGCAGCATGGGGAATTTTTAACACCATGCGTTTATGTAATGTAATATGAGCAACATGGCGACGATCTGTGTCATGTGCTGTTTATTTAAACCGAAATATATATATATATATATATATATATATATATATATATATATATATATATATATATATATATATATATATATATATATATATATATATATATATATATCAGCATGTGTTTCAATAACTGCATTTCGTGATATCAATCTACATTTTACGATACAAATCTTCAATACTGCTAAGATGCGTGTTGTTTGTCACAGTGGTGTGCGGCTCGAACTGTGCACGGTGTGTCACAAACGGACCAGGAAAATGTGACGACAATCACTGTAATGGCGGCTATACTTACAGCAACGAAACGCAAACTTGTAACGGTACCTGATCTTATTATGTAACATAACTATCGAAGCAACATGGGTGTATGTTGCACATTGTTCCAGTTTAACCAATGATATGTTTACTGAATACATCCTTACTCAAACACAATAAGATGATTGATAAATATATATATATATATATATATATATACATTTATCTATGTGTATGTGTGTGTGTGTGTGTGTGTGCGTGTGCGTGTGTATGTGTGTTAGTTTGTACATGTATGATGCGTGCATGTTTGTGTATGGGTGCATGTGTTTGCGAATATGTGTGCGTCTGAATAGGCTACTTAGCAAATTATATATATATATATATATATATATATATATATATATATATATATATATATATATATATATATATATATATATATATATATATATATATATGGACGCACACATACGCACGAACACACACGCAATATAGTGCGCGCAAGCACGCACACACACACACACACACACACACACAAACACACACACACACACACACACACTGACGCGCGGTAACATACATGTAAACTCACACATTGACTGACACATTCTAATACAGACCCATTTATTTTCACTTTCTTGCGAACATTCTCACTCACTCACTCACTCACTCACTCACTCACTCACTCACTCACTCACTCACTCACTCACTCACTCACTCACTCACTCACTCACTCACTCACTCACTCACTCACTCACTCACTCACTCACTCACTCACTCACTCACTCACTCACTCACTCACTCACTCACTAACTCACTCACCCACCCACCCACCCACCTCCCACCCCACCTGTATACGCTAAAATATGTAATTTTGAGCTGGTCTGATGAAATATTATTGATTAATTCGATTAATTATCCGTATATAGTTGCATGCAACAATATATATTTAACGTGCAGCAGTGTACAATTTTGGTATTACTTACTTTCACTTTTACATAATTTATGGCTGAAAAAATGATTATGGTTACGACAACAGAGCCTACCACCGAGACAACAGCTGCAACTACCGCTTCCATGAAAACAGAACCTACCACCGAGACAACAACTGAAACTACCGCTGTCCCGACAACAGAGCCTACCACCGAGACAACAACTCAAACTACCCCTGTCCCGACAACAGAGCCTACCACCGAGACAACAACTGAAACTACCGCTGTCCCGACAACAGAGCCTACCACCGAGACAACAACTCAAACTACCCCTGTCCCGACAACAGAACCTACCACCGAGACAACAACTGAAACTACCCCTGTCCCGACAACAGAGCCTACCACCGAGACAACAACTGAAACTACCGCTGTCCCGACAACAGAGCCTACCACCGAGACAACAACTGAAACTACCGCTGCCCCGACAACAGAGCCTACCACCGAGACAACAACTCAAACTACCCCTGTCCCGACAACAGAACCTACCACCGAGAAAACAACTGAAACTACCCCTGTCCCGACAACAGAGCCTACCACCGAGACAACAGCTGAAACTACCGCTGCCCCGACAACAGAGCCTACCACCGAGACAACAACTGAAACTACCGCTGCCCCGACAACAGAGCCTACCACCGAGACAACAACTGAAACTACCGCTGCCCCGACAACAGTGCCTACCACCGAGACAACAACTGAAACTACCGCTGTCCCGACAACAGAGCCTACCACCGAGACAACAACTGAAACTACCGCTGCCCCGACAACAGAGCCTACCACCGAGACAACAACTCAAACTACCCCTGTCCCGACAACAGAACCTACCACCGAGACAACAACTGAAACTACCCCTGTCCCGACAACAGAGCCTACCACCGAGACAACAACTGAAACTACCGCTGCCCCGACAACAGAGCCTACCACCGAGACAACAACTGAAACTACCGCTGCCCCGACAACAGAGCCTACCACCGAGACAACAACTGAAACTACCGCTGCCCCGACAACAGAGCCTACCACCGAGACAACAACTGAAACTACCGCTGCTCCGACAACAGAGCCTACCACCGAGACAACAACTCAAACTACCGCTGTCCCGACAACAGAGCCTACCACCGAGACAATAACTCAAACTACCGCTGTCCCGACAACAGAGCCTACCACCGAGACAACAACTGAAACTACCGCTGTCCCGACAATAGAACAAACTACAACACCAATGTGTAAGTATTGCAAGTTTCACAACCGTAACTTTCAATGCATTATCTCAGCAATAAATGTTACTCCTAATTCGTTTTCTGTTGTGGTTCTACCTGGTATAGCATCCTCCATTTTATAGACTTCGCATTTACACTTCCCAAAATTGAATAACATTTGCCAGTTTTCAGATCATTTAACCAATTTATCTAAATAGTCCTGAAAATGGCGTTTATCTGTATCATTTTAATCTTTCTCAATAACTTTGTGTTATATTTGCCTTTGGTGTAGTTTTTCCATCGTTTTTTAATATCTATTCCCTGTTTTTATATTTTTATATTGAAATGGATCTGGTTATGATCACTTGAACCCAAAGGTTCGTGTACTTTAACAGTGTCAACTATTTAATTTTGAGAAGACAACATTAAACCCAACACATTCCCATCAAGTGCCAAGACGTGTTGAATAAGACAACAATCCTGTGTTAGAAGTAGAAACTGATGGTCGTCTCCCCGTCCCTCTCTAATGGTTTTCACTGTATATGACCATGGTTAAAATCACCCGTTAACTAAGTCAGCATCTACTCTATCTTTACTTGCCCATGATTCTGTAATACCTATTAATTGAGTGTCAATGCTACCAGAATGTCTAACTCGCTTTTTTATTTACTATGCTCCTGGCATTTAATCATACACATTTAAGTTCATTTTCCAAAATAATTGGTAAACATGTCTTTGGATGTTTATTTGTACTCCTGTTCTCTGTTAGTGCCCCCTGCGCATCTAGTTTAAATAATTTAAGGTACCTTGTCCCGGACAAGCTCACACCAAAGAACTTCAGTCCCCTTCCCGGTCAGCCCATCTCTCATGAAAAAGTCATCTCTCCCCACGAAGTTTTTAACCGGATGTCTACGAAGCCCACTCCGTCCTCCATACTTCCATACGTCCCTTCTGTACTTGTGAGTTGATACCATCCACCTACTGTCCCTGTACTCCTGACCACTGCCTCCCATTACTGGTAATATCCCCGACAAAACAATATGTCCAATCAGTGTCTCTTTAAGTGCCTTTTCTAACCTCCTGTACTTTCCAACGATGGATGACGTTCCCTCCTTCTCGGCATTGTTCGTTCCCATATGCATAAGAACACCCCCACCCATGCTACCACCATTGATTTGTCCTGTCTTTCCTGCTATATCCTCTATTTGTGCCTGTGATATGCATGCCGTGATATCCTCTCCTCTGTGTCCGACTTTATCTACTTTCCTAAAGATTGAATCCCATGAATACCCGATCTTTCTCACCGTCTGCGAAGCTCCTTTTCTGCCGCGTCACTCGTTTGCCATTCTCTTGCTGCACGCTCTGCCTCTTTCCATCCGCTATCTTGTGCTCATACTGCTTTACTTTATTACTGACATCTCTTTCCCTTCCTCTTGTATTGTCAGCCTCCCATGGCAATCCCTCTCCACTCACCCGTTTACCTCTCCTTTGCTGCACACTCTTCCTTCTCCCATCTTTCTTCTTCTGTTCTACAGTTTTCTCTTATCCTGTGTTACAACACAACACCACCACACCGCGGAAAGACGGAACAGCAGTCCTCGCAATGTTAGGAACCACAAACTCGTATTCAACTTAATTTGCTTCGCTCGTGTTATTTTATAATCATTTCACGAAAAATCAAACCTATCTAGAAGAAGAATTACATATCTAGTATCCACTGCGATTAAGCATAAGAACAAAATGTTAACGTAAGGTCGAATGAATGTTATGCGAATGTACCATCAAACATCTATTCTGTGTCAGTTTCGGTAAATCTAAACCACATATGACTTGTCGAATTGTGACCCAGAACTTTACTGACGTAGTTACTTATAGTCCACTCGCTGTCACTCTGGTTCATTTGTTAAAACAAATCGATTGTTACGTGGAAATGTATCATTGTTTGTATCACATAATAGTTAAAAAAATAAACTTTGTCTGAACACAGGGTGTTATTGCTGCCTACGTATGTGGGAACATAATATTAGTGTTATCTTTCAATGAAGGCCTTGATGTATTAGTGACTTGTGACTTGTTTCAACAGCTCCGAATTGCACCACGTCGAGTGACTGTCAGAACGGGGGAACCTGCCATAAGAACGTCTGTCACTGCACAGATCAATACATCGGAGACCAATGTGAAATAGGTAGATAATTGGTAGATAATAGGTAGATGATGTGTTTTTATTAAGCGTTGCCGGTAAACATCACAGCAACGCAAAGTATGTCAAATACAAAAAGAAACGTTATGTCAGAAAGAGGACTAGTTTAGTAAACAAAAGCCAAAATATGTTACACAAGTTGAGTTTGGACGCAAACAGCATGACTATATCATATTGGCTAATATAGGAATAGGTGTATTCAAATATATGTTCATATGGCGAGTGAATATTGTCAGGTTTTCATGCTAAACTACTGATCGTCTAGTTTATGAAGCACGCGACATATTGAGACACATTGATTACACTCGTTCTTAACAGCATGTTGTTAATCGGTTATTACAATTTGTGCCAATATCACTAATCGATCAGTGAACAGAACAAACGAGTTAATTTGTAATTATTGCACGAGTGCATCCAATAACCGTTTGGAATATCTTCCGACTAGCCGCCTACGTGTCATTTCACAGACAATTAACTTTTTGCAGAGTTCAAGTGTACGACAAACGCTGACTGTCTCAATAGCGGTACATGTCCTGCGGTAAACGGTGCCTGCGACTGTACTCCGGGTTACGTCGGCGCCAACTGCGGTAAGTGGCGACCTCTCGTGAACACATCGTAACGCTATCATCTGTTTAATTTGCACTGTAGTTCTCTGTGACATGTTGCATGGGCTTCCGCGGGGGGAGAGGCAAGGGGCACTTGCCCCCTGGATCTATATTTTTTGGACGTATATTCGTGAGTTCAAAGTATATGTTAAATTTACATATATATATATATATATATATATATATATATATATATATATATATATATATATATATATATATATATATATATATTGTTTTTGCTCGCCTCCTTTTTCCTGTAGTCCGGGGTGAGGCTGGCACTGATACCGGTCTTCCATTTATGTTTCCCCTTCTTCTTCATAAGTACTTCCGTTTTACTATCGTCTCCACCATTTGTCTCCACTCCCCTCTATCCCTCGCCCTCATTCTCCATTCCCCTCCCACTCCCACTAAGTATCTGTTCATGCAGTCTCGGTCTTCCTCTTCTCCTTCTACCTTTCCACTCTCTTCGTCAATGGGAACCCTTCCATTCTTTCGACATGTCCAGCCCGCCTTAGCTGGCTACTCACCAACTTCCTTGTGAAACTCTCTTTAACACCAACTTCTTCTCTCAACTCATCCATTCTTCGTTTGACGATTTTTTTCACTCCCACAATTCTTCTCGCCCAGCTATTCTCGCAAACTTGCAGTTTCATTTGTTGTTTTTCTGACATCGCCGTGGTCTCCATGCCGTACAGTTATGCTGGTGTTATGCATGAGTTAAGAAACTTTCCTTGTAGGTTTCGAGAAATGTGTCTATCTCCCATCACTCCTTCAACTTTCCTCCACGTACTTGCCCCATCTTGTACTCTCCTGCGGATTTCCCTCTCCGTGCTGCCGTCTCCCCGCAAACCGCTCCACCCAGATATACAAAGCTGTCTCGTTGGTTAAGTTTTTTCCCATGCAGTCTTATATCAAGATCTTTTTTCTGCTGTCCAATCCAAAACACCTCCGTCTTCTCTAGATTTACTCTCAGTTCATATTTATCAAAGATTTCTTTCCAATCTATCAATCGCTCTTGAAGGTCTGCTTACTACTGTCAGGTCATCGGCGTATAAAAACTTGCGGAGAATGTCCCTTGTACTCGCCTTCTGCAGATCACCTCCACTACTGCAGTGAACAACAGTGGACTTAGGGCACTACCCTATATATATATATATATATATATATATATATATATATATATATATATATATATATATACACAATATAATATATATATATATATATATATATATATATATATATATATATATATATATATATATATATATATATATATATATGTATATATATATATATATATATATATATATATATATATATATATATATATATATATATATATATATATATATATATATATATATATATATATATATATATATATAACGTTATGTGTAATAAATAAAATAAAATAAAATAAATTAATTATTACAATGTTTTTCATTATTGAATATCATTTGCCTGTAGAATACAAAAAACATACGGATCTGACGGATTGTCACCCAATATTTGACATAATTATATTTGACAAAGAAAATATTCAATTTCTGTCGTACCGAAAAACATTAGTTAAGTTCATGTCTTCATGATGTTTGCAGCTTCGAAGTACAATTGTGACACACGAAATCCCTGCTTCAAGACGAACACGGACGCTCACGGTTTCTATTTTGAGCAACCGGATCCACACAGGTACATCCAGTGTACCGCCGGCGGCATCTGTTATGACATGCCATGTGGTACCCTCGTGTTTAAACCGGCCACTCACACTTGCGGCTAAGCGAGTGACAGCGCCGACATAGTTGAATGGCAGACGTTTCGATAACGTCGTATGTGACTGAATTTATCCCTGAATTAGTTCGCGCTTGAATTGGTCGTGAGTGATGATCCGAGTCAGGATACTGATGCTGATAAAAATCAACAATTATCAACAATTATTCTCATTTCATGCATTATACATGCAGCGTTTACAGCAATTGCAATGTTTGACCGCGGAGTACGTCATTGTATCAATCAGGAAACAGGAAATATTTATTCGTCCCTAAGACAACAAAACAAAGTATTCAACACAAAAAACATACAATATATTACATCTAAGTCGACATGAGAAAACGAAGTGGTAAGAATATACAATACCGTCTGAAAATAAAATATAATGTCACATAAGGGACGGGACACTCCTACTAAGACTAACAATTATTCGCTGTCTTAGGAGCCACCTTGTCGATTAATTTCACCCATTATTTATATAATAATAAAACGAAAATCCCTAT
>BSQZ01000078.1:890000-897500 GCA_033239005.1 Lamellibrachia satsuma | reverse complement strand
TGAAAGTAGCGAATGTGGGACGGTCATTTGTCCCAACATGCATATAGACATCAGCATAAAACAAAGCAATGCTGTGAAAAAGAAACTGTGTAACCATTACGTATACATTCAAATAAAAGTATGCAATAAGACGTACTAAAATCTATTATGGGATAATTCAATGAACGAAAGTGTTAAAATGCAAAGTATCACATAAACCACGTGAATGCATTGAATAAAACCTATATACAACAAAACCTTGTAAACCCATCTTTGGGAAAATACTAAAAATAGAAAGCATTAAAGCACAGTGCAGATTATCACAACAATTGACATGCTGCATCAAGAAGGAAAGGGTTAATACACGATGCAGACTGCTTATCATAAACACATAAGCAATATAACAATATTTAGTTATGCATACAATCCACATTCAGATGCATGCCAACACCCGCGATCCAGACATATAACTCAGACAAAATGAGCGTTGAATCGTGGGAAATATTCAAATACGTCATTACATGTTATCGCCTAAGACATCCAATTTCGTGCTAGTCAAATTTCGAAAGGAGAAAATAAAGCAGTTTCAACACAAGAGTTGTGATTAATTTCCTGTCGTTTTCTGGTACAAAGGCTGGTGTGAACTGGAAATTTGGTTCGCACCCGCACCAATAATTATTGCCTCATTTTATGCGCCGTCGACATTCCTTTTTAATGCCCGTATATTTGGCACATTGTGTAAGTTGACGTTGTGCAGAGACGCCCTTCCGCACTCACAATACTGGGAAATAAAATTACTGCTGTAGAAACACTTACATGTCGGCATCCAAAGAGATTTTAAAGTAGGCGGGACATAATATATATGAAGTGAAAACATCGTTCACCCTCAGGTAATGATTGTTTCTTCTGCTTCCTTTGTGAATACAACACAGCCGTCATTGCTTGATCGATGGGGACGGTCACACGTCGACCGGTTGGAGCAGTATCGTCGTGACGCATCTTTTTCATTTGCATTATAATTATCTGTGACTACTTAGTTAAACATTCGATCAAGATCACGGCGAGAAGGACATATGTGAAATGTGGATGAAATTGGCGTGGAGAGGTGCGGTAGTGTATTGGTTAGCACATCGGCTTTACTTGGCAGAGTAGTGAAGTCAAGACCCGGACCGGGCTTGGGTATGTTTGGTGTTAAAACCTGGCTCTCAACATAGGGGATAGTGTATCCCTCGTGGTTCGGATGCTCACGTTAATGTCGGTCCCGTCTCATTTAATCGGGGACGTAAAAGAACCGCTGAGGACGACATGCACCTTGGCAGTGACCATCCTCAATGGCAGCATAGAAACGTCGGCATGGCGATGATGTTCTGTAATAGGCTGGCTAGTTGAATGCTACATCGAAACACAAAACAATTGAAGTAACCACAACATACAGAATAGTCAATTAATAGAACGTTGCCGAGTGCTGAAAACATCTAAAGCAACTAGAATGGACAGTGTTATTTTTAAACAATTTACAGAAAGCAGGAGTCATATTGAAGAAATATAGTTTCCAGTGTTTCTATGAATGTTTTGTTCAGCAAATTCGCAAACCGTGTAGAGTAATTCCGTATTTCATTATTTAATCTCATTTGCATATTCAAAACAAAAATATATCTGATGGATTGTCTTCCAGTATTTGACATACTTACATTTGACTATGGAAATATTCAATTATTGTCGTATCGACAAACAGTATTTAACATTGTGTCTTCGTGTTGTTTGCACCTTCGAAGTACAGTTCCAACACACGGAATTTCTGCTTCAATGCAACACGGACGCACACGGTTTCCATTATGAACAACCGGATCCACACAGGTACATCCAGTGTACCGCCGGCGGCATCTGTTATGACATGCCATGTGGTGCCCTCGTGTTTAAACCGGCCACTCACACTTGCGGCTAAGCAAAGTGCCAGCGTCGACATAGTTCAACGGCGGACGTTTCGATAAAGCCATATGCTACCGAACATATCCCAGAATTACTCGTGTTTTATTTTGGTATACTTACTTGCACATCCACCAAGGTCGTGAGTGATAATCCGAGTCAGGATATTGATGTTGATAATAATCAACAATTATCAACAATTCTCACTTCATGCATGATACATGCAGCGTTTTTCAGCAATTGCAATGTTTGACCGCGGAGTACACCAGTAAGTAACATTCTACATATTAATGTGTCTATAACACCGCTGTGATTCAATATATCCAAGAGTTGCGTCGTGACTTATAACCATTGTGTTCATGCGTGTATAACGTTGTTAATTTATTTCGGTGAAGCTACTAGACAGTTTATTTTTATCATTATTAGGCCGTATTATTATTATTAGGAGTAGTAGTAGTGGTAGCAGCTTCAGCAGCAGCAGCAGCAGTTGTAGCCACAGCAGCATCGGCGAAGGCGGCAGCGGTAGCGGCTGAGGAAGTAGTAGCGGCAGTAGCTACAGCAGCCGCAGTAGCAGACGCAGTGACAGTAGTTGGAACTTGAAGAGCGTCAGGGGGGAATATTTGTAGAAACGAAAGCCAATACTAACACTCGTGGTTGCTGGCGAACGTCGAATAATTAGAACAGAGGCGACAGGACGCTCAGACGCTTAGACACACCTGATCCCTACTGCATGACTTCATGAATGTTAACTCCCTCATCAAATACGTAATTTGACGCATCGTATTACATTAACCATTTAAATGACTGAAGAAGATCCCCCAACTGTAAACGTGCTTCTAAACAAAATAACCGTAGTTTCTTCATGACGCCATTGATTCGCCCTCTACTGAATTTTTTTGAAATCCTAACGGATTGTTGTAAGTTCACAGTACTACCAACATTGTCCATAGCAATGTCATTGCTGTTCCGGAAATATGCTATGAAGCCGTTTGTGCGTAAAAGCGAGTACACTGTTCGGGGAATGTGATTGTCGACTGGGTCCCTTACAGTTTAACAACAACAAATTATAAAAATTTTGGTAGAGAATGTTTATTTACTTCTCCATCTTCCGCCCTTGTATATTGAACGGTGGAGGCCACCGCAATTCAAATGTTCCGCCCTTTCGATAAGTTGACTGCCTCGATCGCGATCTTCTGCTTCTGGTCCTGCTCCTGTGTCCCTGTCAGTGCAATTGTTTTCACCAATATGCAAAAGCTGCTGCTCCGCAGGCGTCCAACACATTTTCATTTAGTTGTTTCGTCACCTTTGTGTCCCACCTAGTACTTTCCACCCTCCTCTATGCTGCTGCTCCTGCTTGCAACCTCCTCTGTGTTTCCTTGCTACTACCTCCTCCGACCTCATATACTGTTCCGTCCAAATACACAAAGCTGTCCACTTGCTTAATTGTGTTCAGTCAATTACTGCATGCAGGCCCTCCTCCTCTTCACCTATCATTCGGTCTTCTGAAGATTCAGTCGGAGGTTATGTTTTTTCAAGATGTTATTCCGTTCTTGCAATGTTTGTAATTCCTCTTGCCATCAATGTTAGGTGGTCAGCATTGTGTTGAAAAAATAAGGCATTACAACACAAGAGCGGTGACTAATTTACTGTCCTTTTCTGGTAGAAAGGTTGGTATAAATTGGATGTTTGGTTCACACCCGCAACAATAATTAGTGTCGTACCCTATACGCCTTCGACTTTCCTTTTTTATTGCCCATATATTTGGCACATTGTTTAAGATGACGTTGTGTAGAGATGCCCGTCCCATGATCAGTGAGAGAACGCCCTTCCTCAGACACTTACAAGTTGACACCCAAAGTGATTTTAAATTAGGCTGGAAGTAGTAGATGATAAGTTAAAAAAATTTACACCATTAGGCAATGGATGCTTCTTTGGCTACTTTGTGAATACAACACAGTTGCCAGCGCCTTGATCGATGGGAAAGTCGCGAGTAGACCGGGTGGAACAGCACTGTCCAGACGCAATGCATAAATACTGGGGTTTTGTAAAGTTCTACGACTGTCTGTACAATTAACAATCGAGAAGAAAATACTGCACCAGCAATGGCAAGCATGATGACGTCTATCCTGGTCACTCTTGTCGTCTTCGTTCAAATTATCGAGCCTTCGCTCGGTGGGTGCGCCTTCGGTCAGTACGTTTTTCGTTTTTTGCTTCATGTTTATGTCAAAGTCATTGTTGTCTACGTAAACATTGTCGTTGTAGTTGTCGTTGTCTTTTGTGACTTTCTACTGAGACTTGTTTGGGTTGATTCAACATTCCTTCGACCTGAGGCACCATCAACAACAGTAAGACGGCCGGTTTTGTGAAGCCGGTATGTCGAAAATAAGTGTCCTTCGGAGTCCGGCCGAAATTATCTGCATTTCTCATTCTGAAATTTCCCTCAAAACTGTATATCCTTCTTCCTTTTAAAATGTGCCATTATTTATTCGTAACACAACATAATGTGGTTAAGACAATTTCAGAAGCAATACATTTGACTTTTTTAATTTTGACGAAATAGAGTTACGCACTCTCTCGGTTCATGAGCGTTGTTGTCAATCGTTAAACAGTTCTCTTCTCTGCGCAGTCGCTTACCTTCTCATGGCTTGACCACCGGGTAGGATGCACCTATGATGTTTATTGTGTTAACATTAACTTGTGAATGCCAGACTAGGGGGTCGGAAATGAAAACGAACCCATTTGTTTCTTAATAAATGGATGGGCCGCCACCGCTTTTGGGTTGGGAAGATACGCATTAGTTTAAACATCTTAATAGTAATTTATCTAACAATCACATATATAATCTTGCAGAATATCTATTTTATAAATCGATGGCATAGTACTATAATAGCAGCTGGCGAACGCTAGCGGCTGGTTCTGCTGAGCGCCAGGATGCGAACAAGTCTTTGAGACGATGAACAGTCGAAACGATTTATTATCGGTTCATATGTGTCAACCGTGACTGGTGCACAAACGGAACTCCCCTTTGAAACCGGCAGACATTGATTGCATTTCGCGCGACTTTGGCACAGGTGACTGCGCACTGCTAAAACATTCGATGTAGTCGCTCTACGGACGTGTTTTTAACTGATGCTATGTTATTCTTTAGCCATTTGACAAACCCGGGCCGTCACCCGTAGCACGTAATAGTAATGCATTTGTGCAGTGTTAACGAATGGTCCTGGCGTTGACACCTATCGCGAATTCTTAACTGCAAAAGGTCCCCCAAATAACTTAAAATTCCTCCATATTGAACATTGATGTATAAGCTCCTACATATTGTGTCAACAGATCCAATATGCAGCAAGTCGATTGACTGTCTGAACGGGGGAACCTGCTTCCAGAACGTCTGCTACTGCACTGACTTCTACATCGGTGACCACTGCGAAATTGGTGAGAATACACACGTTGTGTGTACTTAATAATCATGTGACTGTTGTCTCATAAAATAGTATGGCACATTAAAATATAATTGTTTTTGTATGAACAGGTCATTTGATACAGTAGTTTATGGGGTCAACAATATGTTACGAGTCAATTAATTATAAAATTGCTGGTTACCGTCAGTCTAATCGTTTTGCGGCTAAGCGTAAAACGGACATTGACGGACCTTGAAGCACCCGTCGTTCACACGTGTGACCCTCCAAAGTTGGAATTTGAGGTACTACTGCGTCATTATTTATATGGACATGTCGCACCTTTGACGTAAGTTGACCGGATGTCGTAGGCTGCTGGTGCATAATGTACACAACATCAGCTCTACAAGTGTGAATAGAACACTGACACTTCACTTATTTCAGTGTTCCAGTGTAAGAGAGACGCCGACTGTCTCAATAATGGCAAATGCACCAAATGTTCTCCGGGCTTCAAAGCGACCTGTGACTGCGCGTTGGGCTACATCGGCGCCAACTGTGGTAAGTAGCGTCCTCTGGTGATCACTTCTCTAACAACGCCGTCTTCTTCATTTACTGGATGCAATAGCTCTCCGCACACATTTACCTTCGATCAACAACTAGGCAAGAACTGGATATGTAGAGAAAGGCATGGGGAATATAATGTATAAATGTCCAGATGTCCATAAAACGTAATTTTCATCTCAAATTGACAGTCACTTAATGTTGTTCAGACATGCTCACGATGTTGCGTGATTCTTGTATTAAAAATATATTCAAATAACTAATTCCCAACTAACTGATACTTTCATCAGTGACATAATGACGCGCAATTGATTCTGATATGACAGATTTGTAATAACAATTTGCCCAATATATAATTAATGATAAACCAACGGCGGCGTGAGATGTGTCTTGATGACATTTGCAGCTTTCAAGTACAGTTGCGACAAGACAGGTAGATGACATAAACATATTATATAGTTTAAAAAGAACAAAAATATGCTTAATTTGCTATATAGTACTAAATTGTATTGGTTTTCTTATTAGTGCATATATGTGTGACTCAGCAAATTTGGAATATATATTTGGAATATCTATATATTATATAAATATATATATATATATATATATATATATATATATATATATATATATATATATATATATATATATAGTTTTACCATTGTAATAAACAATTTAATTGAAACTACTGTTGAGTCGACAACAGAACAAACAACGCAAACGTGTTAAATTAGTATTACAAGTCTCCTGCAATGACATACGATAACTTTCAGTACATTGGTGTTTCGCTCTTTTTACTCGCTTTCCGTTTCCCCCTACAGTTGTTATGCTTCATTTAACTAATTCGCCATAAATATTAATGCGCATATCTTGAACGCATATTCTTGGTATTGCGGTTACATAATTTATGGCAGAAACAACGATTATTGGTACGACAACACAGCCTACCACCGAGACAACAACTGAAACTACCGCTGCCCCGACAACAGAGCCTACCACCGAGACAACAACTGAAACTACCGCTGCCCCGACAACAGAGCCTACCACCGAGACAACAACTGAAACTACCGCTGCCCCGACAACAGAACAAACTACAACACCAATGTGTAAGTATTGCTAGTTTCCCACAATGGTGTACCGTACCTTTCAATGTATCGGTGTTTCTCTGTTTTGACCTGAATTCCGTTTTGCGTACGATTTATAGGCCTACTCCCTCATCATTGAGGTAATTCTCCATTAATCTTATTCGCCGTTTTGCAGGCTGTGCAGGGAAAAATAAGAAGCCGTCATTACTTTAGACGTAATATGAGGCGGTAACGACATTGTCGTTGACTTTCTGTTGTTGCGCATTTTGATTTGTTAGATATACAGTACGTCTCAGTGAGTCCGTCGTAGGTTCTACAACACTTCACCGCCAGACAAAGGACGCAATCCTCGGATTGCTAGAGGCGACGTCCGGCGTCACAAACTCGCACTTAAAGCTCCGCCCTCCGTCCTTGCTTTGCTATCATTTTGCAAACCTATTTAGTATCCACTACCAGGCCAGTAGCGTGGCTGAATTTTTTTGGTGGTGGTGTTTTTTGAGAGAAAGCGGAACTATTGGGGTCAGGGAAAATTGTTATTTTATTCGGATGCCATT
>BSQZ01000078.1:675000-885000 GCA_033239005.1 Lamellibrachia satsuma | reverse complement strand
ACAACACGATAAACAAGTAGTAGCAATTTGAATACAATATGTTGGTGTACAGACAACCAGAGTAGACGGTACAGGACAGGAGTTGTATTGCCTCGTCTCTTTGTCCTAGTAATGAGATGTGATGTTGACTTCTGAACCATCTGCAACTTCCGCAGCTACGTCTGAGGCAGACCATATAACATCGCGGTGCCGTAATCCAGGCGCGACATTACTAAAGCGTTTACAATGGTTTCGCATGCATTTGTGGTCAGACATCTCGTAATCAATGTGATGCTATGGAGGTGACAATATGCCACCTGGCAAACACGACTCACTTGATTAATAGTGCTATCGAGTAGAACACCGACGTCCCTGATAAACGACTTCGACGTAACGGCGCAACCACATATATCAATGACTTGATCAACAGAAAGCTGAACACATTTTCGATTGTTCGCTGTGGATATGATGATTGCTTCAGTTTTGTTCTCGTTAAGTAGAAGATTATGGCATCACATCCACGCCTTTACATCGTAGTTGTAGCAGCAGCAGCAGCAGCAGCAGCAGCAGCAGCAGCAGCAGCAGCAGCAGCAGCAGCAGCAGCAGCAGCAGCAGCAGCAGCAGCAGCAGCAGCAGCAGCAGCAGCAGCAGCAGCAGCAGCAGCAGCAGCAGCAGCAGCAGCAGCAGCAGCAGCAGCAGCAGCAGCAGCAGCAGCAGTAGCAGTAGTAGCAGTAGTAGTAGTAGTTGTTGTTGTTGTTGTTGATGTAATAGTAATAATGGTGCTGGTAGTAGTAATAGTAGTAGTAGTTGTTGTAGTAGTAGTATTAGTAGTAATAGCAGCAGCAGCAGCAACGCAATATTCGGTCAGTGGCCGTTGTGAGATGGGCTGGATGACCACGGGGAAATTCCACATTCAACTGAGTGTCGCAAGTATACATATGGCATAGGAGCTAGTAGTAATATTATTAATATTATTATTATTATTATTATTATTATTATTATTATTATTATTAGTAGTAGTAGTAGTAGTAGTAGTAGTAGTAGTAGTAGAAGTAATAGTGGTAGTAGTGGTTGTAGTAGCAGCATAAGCAGCAGCTGCAGCAACAACAGCAATAAAGCAACACTAGTAGAAGCAGCAGCAACAGCAGCAGCAGCAGCAGCAACAGCAGCAGCAACAGCAGCAGCAACAGCAGCAGCAGCAGCAGTAGTAGTAGTAGTAGTAGTAGTATATAAATAGAAATATAAAGCAGCAGTAGTAGAAGCAGTAGCAACAGCAGCAGTAGTAATAGTAGTAGCCACAGCTGCAGCATCGGCGGCGGCGGCAGCTGTAGCGGCTGAGAAAGCAGTAGCGGCAGTGGCTACAGCAGCCGCAGTAGCAGACGCAGTAGCAGTAGTTGGAACTTGAAGAGCGTCAGGGGGGAATATTTGTAGAAACGAAAGCTAGGTCGAACTCTCGTGGTTGTTGGCGAACGTCGAAGAATTAGAACAGAGGCGACAGGACGCTCAGACGCTTAGACACACCTGATCCATACTCCATGACGTCATGAATGTTAACTCCCTAATCGTATAAGCAGTTTGACGCATCGCTTTACATTAACCACTTAAAATGACTGAAGAAAACCCCCCACTGTAAACGTGTTTCTAAAAACAATAATCCTAATTGCTTCATGAAGGCCCTATGTTGAATTTTTTTGAATTCGATATTCCTAACGAATTGTTGCAAATTCATATCATGATGCTACCAACATTGTCCATAACAATTTCATTGGTGTTCCGGAAGTCATTGTAATCGTTTTGCGGCTAAACGTAAAAAGAATATTGACGGACCTCGACGCACCCCTCTTACGTATTTGTTACCCACCATAAGTTGGAGTTGGTTGGCGGGCAACATCAGCTCTACGAGTGAATAAAACACTGACACTTCACTTATTGCAGCATTCCAATGTAAGAGAGATGCTGACTGTCTCAATCAGGGAAATGTACGAACTGTTCTCCGGGCTTCAAAGCGACCTGTGATTGTGCGTTGGGCTACATCGGCGCCAACTGTGGTAAGTAGCGACCTCTCGTGATCTCTTCTCTACCAGCGCCGTCTTCTTCATTTACTCTGTGCAACAGCTCTCTGCACACATCTACCTTCGAGCAACAACATGGCGAGAAGTGGATATGTAGAGAAAGGCATGGCGATTATAATGCATAAATGTCCAGGTGTCCAGAAAACGTGATTCTAATCTCAGTCGGACAGTCACTTAATGTTGCTTAGATATGCTCACGATGTTGCGTGATTCTTGTATTAAAAATTTATCCGAAAAATGAATTCTTAACTGATTGATAATTTCTTCAGTGACATATTGAAACCAGTTGGTTGTGTTGTGACATAACATGTGTATAATAATTGTTGTCAACTGTATAATTAATATGCGTCTTCTTGACAGCATTCAAGTACAGTTGCGACAAGAAGATACGCAGAACATCGAGCGACTGTTTCAACGGAGACACCTGCCATGACAACATTTGTCGCTGCCGTGATCAATTCGTCGGGGATCACTGCGAAACAGGTCGATAACAGTAAAATATTATGCAAGTTATAGAGAAAGAAAAATATATGTAATTTGCTATGTATTACTCGTCTGTGTCTCAGTTGGTTTTCTGGTTAATGTGTGTGTGTGTGTGTGTGTGTGTGTGTGTGTGTGTGTGTGTGTGTGTGTGTGCGTGTGCGTGTGCGTGTGCGTGTGCGTGTGCGTGTGCGTGTGCGTGTGCGTGTGCGTGTGCGTGTGCGTGTGCGTGTGCGTGTGCGTGTGCGTGTGCGTGTGCGTGTGCGTGTGCGTGTGCGTGTGCGTGTGCGTGTGCGCGTGCGCGTGCGCGTGCGCGTGTGGGTGTATGTGTGTTTCCTATATGTGGGTACAGGTATTGATTTCACGGCTAAACTGTTCCACCACACTGTAAAGTCGCAAGGTCCTTTTGTCAGAAAAATACGCTTCAAAATAAAACTGAAACCTATTAACTGATTTTCTTATATTTTTTTTTATTTTTACTCACAAAATAAGTAGGATATTGTGGTGCGTTGAATTGTTTGTTGATGATACTGTTTAGTATTTTCCAGGTACCCATTACATTATTGTTGTGCTTCTCTAGCAACTCGCTGTAGTCAGTTTTTTAAGAGCCCCTTAATACAGATGTCTCTTTGTTTTTATATGTTTTGCACTTTAATTCCGCTTCAGAAGATTGAAATATAGTAAATGCTTCGTACAGCCTCTTTTTCTTTGCACAAACGCGTTTTATTCCATTGGTGAATTTTTCTTTAGTACTGTTTTCATTGTGTAATGTTTATAAAACAAAAGTATAAATATGTGTTGGAATAATTGACATTATTAGTGTTTAGAACATCATCCTAGGATTAACATTTTTACTGTTTTCTAAACGAAGCTAATCTGTCTTCATTTATTAATCTAACACGTTTAACCTCTTTTTTAACATTTCTATTTACTTTATATTCACATGTTGCAAAACTTGGTATGTGATCACTAATGTCATTAAGTAGAATTACATAAACTAGGTGATTTCGGAGTTCGTTAGTAAATATATTATCGATTAGCGTAGCTGATATATCTGTGATTTAGTGGGCTTATCAATTACAGGGTAAAGGCCTAAAATGTACATCATATCAAGGATATGCTTAGTATTGCTGTGGTTGTCACGTTTTAACAAGTCTATATTGAAATCACCATATACAAGTATTGCTTTGGGCGACTTGGCGCCCTATAAAAGACTTTCTATTTTCTCACAAAATGTCTCTAAGTTTGAACCTGTTGTTCGACATATACAGTTGATAATAACATTCGAGTAATTCTTTGTAAATCTTTTCAATGAAACGCATTCAAAGATACGTTCTACTTTCATCGATTTGGGTTCATGCAATTTGCAAGACAGCTCTCTAATTGTGTATTCCACACCACTACCTCTCCTATCATCCTAGTAATGTGATAATCATTGTAACTGTTTATATTATAGTCACTGATTAGGTCTGGTTGAGCCGATGTCTCAGATATGGCGACGATATAAAATTGCAGATCAAGCTCTGCGAGGTAGTATTTATTTTTTAAAGTTAGCTTTAAGACTTAAGTGTATCAATGACAATCCCTTCTCTTTGCTAATGCTGTTTTTGAATTGCGTGTCAGTGTAATATTCACATTATGATGCAAATTTGTTGATGTAGACATTTTTTTCTGGGTGAACGTCATTTTCGAAACCAAACGTTTTGTCATCAGAATAGGGTCTTCACTTTCAACCGATGTCCATCATATCTAACCTTTATGAAGACGCAGCAATGCTATGTCCACGCACTGAAAAAAATTCCTCTTTTCAATTGTCTAGCTTGTCGGAACAATTCACTATTGTACGACGGCAGGTAGTCGCTTATGTAAATGTCTGTACCTCTAAACACACGTCGTTACGGCATCGGTTCACCTTTTTTTCTGCAGAATGTAGTTGAACGATGACCGGGCGATTCCCGTGTCGACACGTGGAATTGGGTATTGGCATACGCAAGCTCGACGAACTGACGACAATCGCCTCCGATTTGCTCTCGTTGAGAACAAGCCCATTATCACAGAGCCACGTGTTTACTTCTCGAATGGAGGCCTCCGTTTGGACAAGAGCATCTGCGTGCGCGGCTTATGGAACGTCGACGTATAATTCGAAAGTCGACGTAACATCAGCGATGATGTTTTATGTCGTGTCGGATGAGTTTTCCCCTTTCATTCGGTCTCCTGAAAATTCAGTCGGAGGCCATGTCTTCTGAAGATGGTATGCCATTTTCCTTGTCTTCTGTAGTTCTCCCTTGCTATCTACCACCTATGTTAGGTCGTCAGCAAACAGTATTGTATTCAATACTTTCATTGCACTGGACAGAACGTCATTGCTGGATCATAGTATTCTAGTGGTAGACCGTTGGAAGCGTGGGAAATATTCAAATGCGTCACATATTATCGTCTAAGACTTCCAATTTCGTGCTAGTAAACTTTCGAAAGAAAAACAAAGCAGTTTGAAATCAAGATATTTGATACACGGTTAATACACGATGCAGACAGCTTATATGCTTACGTGCAATATGACAAAAATTTAATTATACATATCATTCACATTCAGATTCATAGCAATTCCAGCGACCCAGACATATAACTCAGACAAAATGAGTTGTGAATCGTGGGAGAAATTCAAATACGACATCATATTTCTTGCTTCTAAAATTTTTAAAGAAAAAAACTAAGTAGTTTCAACACAAGAGCTGTGATTAATTTACTAACGTTTTATGGTACAAAGGTTGGCATGTATTTGACGTTTGGTTCACACCCATATCAATTGTGTTTGCCTCATTTTATACGCCTTCGACACTTTTTTCAATGTCCATATACTTTGCTCATTGTGTAAGCTGACGTTATGTAGATATGCCCTTCCCTACAGGAGAGAGAGAGAGAGAGAGAGAGAGAACGCCCTTCATCACTCGCAATACTGGAAAAAAATTAACGAATGCCGTAAAACCACTTACAAGTTGACTAACAAAGTGATTTTAAATTAGGCGGGGCATCATAGATGATAAGTGAAAACATTTTACACCCTCAGGTAATGGCTGTTTCCTCTGCTTCCTTTGTGAATACGACACAGTTGCTGCGCCTTGATCGATGGGGAAAGTCGCACGTAGACTGGTGGGAGCAGTACCGTAGTGACGCAACGCTTAAATGTTCGTGTGTCGCAAAGTTGTACGACTGTCTTCGCAATTAACGATCGAGAAGAAACTATTGCATCAGCAATGGCCAGCGTAAAGACGTCTCTCCTGGTCACTCTTGTCGTCTTCGTTCAATTAGTCGAGCTTACCCTCGGTGGGTGCGTCTGTACGTTTTTCGTTTTTTATTTCATATTTGTGTCAAAGTCGTTGTTATTTACGTAGACATTGTCGTTATCATCTTTATTGTTTGCGACTTTTATGTGACTTTTGACTAATATCTGCTAATGTTATTGTTATCGAGGGATTGAATAGCTTGGTAGTGAATCGTCCTGCATGTTCCGCCCTACAATGGCTTATTCTCCCTGAATATAAGCCCTGAGACTTGTCTGGACTGACTCAAAACTTCTTCGACCTTGGGCACCACCAACAACAGTAAGACGGCCGGTCTCGTGGAGCCGGTGTGTCGAGAATACCGGTCCGATTTCTTATTCTTAATTTTATTCCAAAACGTTAAATTCTTCCATTGTAAAAAAATTGCTTTGTTTATTCGTAATGCAGTATAATGTTGTTAAGACAACTTCATTAGCCGTAAATTTGAACCTTTTGCATTTCGATGAGACAGAGACAGAGTTACGCACTCAAGTTCAAGAACGTTGTATTCAATCGTCATGCAGTTCTCCTCTCTGCCGAGTCGCTTACTTCTCCTGTCTTGTCCACCGAGTAGCAGGGAGCTATGATGTCAAACTTATTTTTTGCATGTCAGATGAGGGGAGTCGGAAATGAAAGCGAATCCAATTGTTTCTTAATAAATGGATGGGCCGCCGTCGCTGGTAGTTCCTACATTAAATATCTCAATAGCGTGTACAGCTTCTCTAAAAATCACATATGTAATCTTGCAGAATATCTGATTTACAAATTGATTGCATAGCACTGTTACACCAGCTGGCGAACGCTTGCAGCTGGCTCTGCTTAGCGCCAACGCCAGGATGCGAATAAATTTGCGTGAAGACGAATAGTCGAACATGATTTATCATCAGTTCATATGTACCAACCCTGTGTGGTGCACACCAGTAAGATGCATGTTCAAACGGAGCTCCCCTTTGAAACTGACATACACTGATAGGATCTCGCGAAATTTTTCATAGTTGCTCTACGGACGTAGTTTGAACTGTTATTCGCATCGCAAGCCGTTTGAAAAACCCGGGTCATCTCCCGTAACACGTAATGGCAATGCTTTTGTGCAGTGTAGACGCAAGGTCCTGATCATGATTATAGTCCTGGTCTTAACGGCAAAGGTCCACCTAGTAACTTCAAATTCCTCCATATTGTACAATGCTGTATAGGTCCCTACATATTGTGTCAACAGATCCAATATGCAGCAAGTCGAGTGACTGTCTGAACGGGGGAACCTGCTTCCAGAACGTCTGCCACTGCTCAGATTTCTACATCGGAGAGCACTGCGAAACTGGTGAGAATATACACGTTGTACGTATTTAATAAACATATCACCATTGCATCATAAAATAATATGGCGCATTAAAATAGAAATGTCGGCGTTCGGACGATAACTTTCGTTACCACGATAAAGGTTGTCGCCTGATCTTTAGCAATTATAATCAGGAATTTATGTGTACGTTTCTAAAAAACGTTTTATCTCGTAATATTTTGATGCTAATACGTGAACTTGATTTGTTTAAATGAACGTGTCAAATAAGATTTATATAAATATCGCCCGATATGGTCGTTTATTGGGTGTTGTAATACTTTAGAGTCAATTAGTTATAAAGTCGATAGTTGCCCTCATTCTAGTCGTTTTTAGGCTAGTGATGGACCTCTACGCGCCCCTTATATATTTTTGTGAGACAAACAAAGTTGGAATTTTATGTACTATTGCGTCATTATTTCTATGGACATGGCGCACCTTTGATGCACATTGCCCGGGGGTCGGGGGGTTGTGGGGTCGTGGGGTGCAACATCAGCTCTACAAGTGTGAATTAAACACAAACACTTCACTAATGGCAGCGTTCCAGTGTAAGAGAGACGCCGACTGTCTGAACAATGGCAAATGCACCAATTCAAAGCGACCTGCGACTGCCCGTTTGGCTACATCGGCGCCAGCTGTGGTAAGTAGCGACCTCTCGTGATCACTTCTCTAACATCGTCGTCTTTTTATTTCCTGTGTACAATTGCTCTCTGTGATGGAACACACGGTTTCCTTCGATCAATAACATAGCAATAACTGGATATGTAGAAAAAGGCATGGATAATATAATGTTTAAATGTTCAGGTGTCCACAACTCGTGATTTTCACCTTAACGTGTCAGCCAGTTAGTGTTGCGCAAGCATGCTAACGATGTTGGGTGATTCTTGCATTAAAAGCATTTCCGAATAATTAATTGTCAACTGATTGATACTTTCTTCAGTGTTATATTGACACGTAGTTGGTTGTGGTCTGACTAATTTATAATTATTTTTGCCAAATATATAATTAATTATACACCACTGGGGGTGATACATGTCTTCTTGACATTTGTAACTTTCAAATACCGTTGCGACAAGAAGATATGCAGCACATCGAACGACTGTCTCAACGGGGGAACCTGCCGTGACAACGTCTGTCACTGCCCAGGTCAATTTATCGGGGGCGACTGGGAAACAGGTTTATAGGATTAAAGTATGCGTGTTATAGAGAACCAACATATATTTAATGTGCTATGTAGTACTCACATACACCTCACTGTGTGTTTTGTTTAATGTACTTCACATACAGTAGAGCGGGTGTATGAGGACAAATCTTACATTACTCATGATCATGTTGAGCCGTGTTACACCTCTTTCTTGATGACATGATTTATATTCTGGCCAAGCCATTCCCATATCCCACAAAGTCGCAAGTCCCATTTTTTTTAAATATACGCATAAAGATACAATTGTAAAGCTTTTACCAAATTTTTTAAAGCTTTTACCAAATTTTTTCGTTATTTTCGGCACAACTGTGACCTATTAATCAAACTAAATTGTTTTATTTTGTTCTGTTAGATCTATTGACATTATACGTGATCATTGTGAGCCATGCTGCACCTCTGTGAGGTGGAAAGTACTGATTTCCTAGCCAATCCATTCTCCCTTCCTATGCAGATGGGAGTGCCTTTTTTGTTATAAAAACAGAGCCTACCACTGAGACAACAATTGAAGCTACCGTTACCATGACAACAGAGCCTACCACTGAGACAACAGTTAAAATTGAAAAAAAGCGAAACTACCGTTGACTCGACTACTGAACAAACGACAACACCAATGTGTAAGTATTGCACGTTTCCCGCAATGATATACCCTTGCTTTCAGTACATTGGTGTTTCGCTCTTTTGATCTGCATTCCGTTTCGTGCTACGACATGAGTCCGTGGTATGTTTTACAACACATCACCTCCAGACAGAGGAAGGACAGAACCACAATCCTCGGAATGTTAGAAACGAAGTCCGGTGTCACAAATTTGCAATTTAAAGCTCCGTTCTTAGTAAAGCAAATATTGCTTGTCTTTTTATGACTATTTTGCGAACACTCAAACCTATCTAGTATACACCACGACAATGGACCAAGTAAAAATTCGGCGAACAATAGCAAAGGCAGGTCGCCTATATATACTATTTTATAATTTGAGGCTATTTCAGACTTTAGGATGTACCCAATCTAATGATCAAAGTCAGATTTTAACAAAAGAGTGCATTTCGCGTTCATTAAACCGACTGCGCTTGTTACTTAGACCGTTCACACTGTACGTTGTGAGCATCAACGAACACGATTCACACTGTACGTTGTGAGCAGCAAAGATCCTGATTCCTGAAGGGCTAAATTAATTGAGGAGGCAGTTTGAACGCGTGAGTTCTGGGGAATGTCAATTACGGTCGAATAATCCTGTTAATGAATACATTCGTGGTTGTAGGCGATGATGCCTAAAGACGATATGTTTCCGTAAAGTTGAATAAATGTAACGCGAATAGTCCATCAAACATGTATTCTGTGTTAATTTCAGTAAATCTAAACCACACATTGCTTGTCGAATTGTGACTCAAAACTTTAGTAACGTAGGTACAAATCGTTACGTGGCAAGTTATTAATGCTTGCATAATGTATTGTTTATACAAATATTATATTAGTGTTATTCTTAAATGAACGACATCATATATTAAATACTTACGACTTGTGTCAACAGCTCCGAATTGCCAAACGTGGAGCGACTGTCATAATGATGGAACCTGCTACATGAACGTCTGTCACTGCACAGATCACAACTTAGGACACCACTGCGAAACAGGTAGATAATGAGTTAATACTATGTTATACACATAATATGTTTACTGTCACAAAAAGTGATATTGTGTGACCAATTAATAGCGAACGTACGTTTAGCTGTGCAGCTGTTGGCGCAGTGCTCTTCGGTGTTCGTGCAAGTTCGAAATCTATATCAATACAATCACAACATAGCAAGGAAACTGAATTTATGTTTGATAGCTATCTAGATAAGGCGCATCGAGAGATTAATGATATGTGTCTGTTATGTTAATACCCCGGGATTCTAACCGTCTTGTCTGTGAAATAAGCGACATATTAAGACATGTTCATGTGACACATTCTGAACAGCTTATTATTACATGCGATTACAATTTGAGTTAATACATATGATTAATCGTCCAGCAGAAGCAGTAACAGTAGCGGTAACGACAACAGTGGCTTTAGCGGCAGCGGCAGCGGCTGCTTCAGCAGCAGTAGCTGCGGCAGAGGCAGCAGCAGTACCAGTAGAAGTCACCGACGTTTGAAGAGAGCCTGAGGAGAATATTTATAGACACGAAAACCGGGAGTAGCATTCGCGGTTGCCGGCGAATCAAATCGACCGTCGAGTAATTAGAATAGCGGCGACGGGATCGCTCAGACCCTTAAACACACGTAATGCCTACTCCATCAATTCCAGAATGTTAACTCCCTAACCATACAAGCAATTTGATGCTAATGTTTGCTCATAGCTTCTTTTCGATTGTCTGTTTTCAGTCCTAGCTGAATTAAGTGCATGTTTGTAATTTGTGTAGTCTTCTTCCTTCCTGGTACTTATATAAAACATCCACATGGTTTACTTGTAGGCTATTTTTCGAATAGCTTCTTTCAGAAGTGTTTCTTTCTAGACCGTTTTCCTTGTTTTTCAGGGGAAAAAATTTATGAACGATACTCTCAATTTCATATTTTAAAATGTTCCAACATTCAATTGCTGTCTTATTCCTCAGCATGTTATTCCAATCTAGCTTTGCTAAGTATATATTTTTTTTACATAGTATGGTATACACATAATATGTTTACTGTCACAAGAAGTAATATGCTGTGATCAATGAATCGCGAACATACATTTAAGTGTACATTTGTTGCCGTAGTTATCTTTGTTGTTCGTTAAAGTTGGAGATCATATAATATAATTGCATTATTGAAAATATATCATTACAATCACAACATAACAACGAAATTGGATTTAAATGCTTGATAACTATCTAGATATGGCGCATCGAGAGAGTAATCATATGTGTCTATTTTCTTAACACCCTGGGATTCCAACCGTCTAGTTTGTGAAGCAAGCGACATATTGAGACTTGTTCATGTGACACATTCTTAACAGCGTGTTATTAAACGGCGTTTACATTTTGAGTTAATACATATAATAAATCGTCTAATTATTGCACGAATGAGCCCAACAACAAGCTAACCGCACACATGGGTTATTTAACATATAATTAACTTTCTGTAGCTTTCCAATGTGAGAAAGACGCTGACTGTCTCAATAACGGCAAATGTCCGGGCAACACACAGGCCTGCGACTGTGCTTCTGGCTACGTCGGCGCCAACGGTGGTAAGTGGCGACCTCTTGTGAGCACTTCGTAATATCATCATCTTTTTAATTTACTCTGTGTAGTAGTAGCACAGCGACTGCTACTAATCTTACACTAATCCAGAAAGTGTATGTTTGTTATGCTACTTGCATCCTGGGCGCTAAACTTTCATGGGTTCAACTACGACCCCAATGCAATATCGTCCCAGTTTTCTTTTTACGAAATACAACCCGCTGTTATCTTTATCCCGTCGTGCATTGGCTAGAACGTGACATGTCGAATAAGGCACGGAGATTGTTATTTCTGCCTCCATGCAATTCATACTAAAATGCTTCAGATAATCAACATTAATTTGGTTTTAATTGCATTATTTAACATATTCGCATAGCATTTTAAGATTGTTAACCAACGTTTGGCATACTTGCATTTGACTTTGAAAAGATTCAATTATCGACAAGCATTACAAAAATTATAATGTTATGTTTTCCTGTTTTTTTGCAGCTTTGGTGTACAATTGTGACACACGGAATCCATGCTTCGAAGAGAACACGAGTGCCCATGGTTTCTATTTCGAAGCGCCAAATCCATACAACTACATCCAGTGTGATAACAACGGCAGATGCTTTCTTAAGTCTTGTCCTGCGGGGCTGGTGTATATACCGGCCATTCACGTTTGCGGCTTCACCAAGTGATAACAACGACACAGATCAACGATGGAATACTCCAGTCCATGACATGTCGGAAGTCACATGTTACTCAACATATCACTCAGTTGTCTTGTGCTTGAACTGTCGTCACTGGCTGTAATAAATACCATGAAGCATCATCGCTGATATCATTTGTATTTTTATATTTACTTGTTAATAATAATACCACCATTTAAAACATTAATTATAATTATTTCCATTAAATTAATTTTCAAACTGAATTAACTAATGTGAAAATTGAACAACACTTGTTACTTCGTGCATTATACTTGCACAATGCTTAACTACAAAATAAAAAAATATAAATATGAAAAAAAGTTAGACATTTGTAATGCGCCTTGTATCCGCTCAAACGCGCCAACACTGTTAACATAATAAATAAAATAAGTGTAATATTAGTAAAAAAAAGGTAAAATGTGTTAAATTAATAATTAGTCATTAAATGTCACTGCTACTTCTACAATATTGTTATAAAGACCGTACGAAAAATGTGTTTTGAAAGCGGCAACGAGGTTCGCGTCTCTCACTGTAGCAGGCAGGGCAGTACGCAATGTCGGCCCAGCCACAGAGAAGGAGTGGCAACCATAGCATTCATAGTGGTATAGCGGGATAGTCAACAAACTCTGGTCGACGGATCTCGGGTCGACGTGTACAGTGTTAATAGTGACGAAATATATTCAGAGGCGAGATAGTGCTCAATGTGATAAAATGATAGTAGAAACTTGAATTCAATGTTTCACGAATAGGCAGCCAGTGCATAGCGATCCATACAGGAGTGATGTGTCCTCGTTTGCAGGTTCCGGTTATATTTCAGTGTTATTCCTGTTGTTGTTTTTATTAAATTTGTCCTGCAAATAATTCGCACTAGTTATTAAATTAAATGTTTATTATATTATAAATATAAGAATGCTCAACTGATGTGAGTTATTATCGCAAACCACTTTTGTAACAAACATACATACAAAAAGTGATAGTATCGTTCAGATCAATTACATTATATCAATTCCAAATACACACCAATTACAAAATACAATTCACGTTCCACTTAAAAAACTACCATGACCAATTATTCCGAAATAACAACTGTAATTATTAATTCCATATAGAAATACTAATAATATAATATATATAAAATATTTCTATTCCGCTAAAATCATCGGGAGACCCAAGCTCGTCAGCACAACAAAACAAAACAAAAGTTCATAATGGATTAGTAGTTCCATTTGTAAACAGTTGGATTGGTACGCGGGTAGCTATGGAGGATAAGAAATTTTAAACATATCGGTTTTTAGTTTACGGTGATATTTTTTTTTATATTTTCCTACCTGCTTAACAATAGCAGGGAGTGAGTTACATAGAATCGGTGCAACAACTAAAATAACTCCTAGAAAAGTATGGCAGAGTTCATTCTCCTTCTCCATTTTCGATCGCCGTGATCGTCTTTTCTTCTTACGTCGTTGGCTTGTCAATGTGATCGCGAAGGCATCTATTGCTTCGAAAAGGGTGATGACGCTCGCGCCAATGAGCAGCCCCGTCGAAATCCCTATGTCACCTGTAACACGTACGAACAACTGTATTAATATATCCCGTCTAAAAATGTTCACTCCACAAAGTATAGAAAAACCTTCTGCGAATAGCTCGAAAAATAATATATTTTGCAACTATTTATTTTTACGATTTAAATTGTTTGACTTAAAAGCGATTATATACGTGTATTTAATTACTTTTATTGTTCACAAAACAGCTTTCACCAACCTATTGCGAGTTGCCCACTCCTCCCACAGGGAGGAGTGGGCCAAAGGGAGGAGATGACCACGGGAAGGAGTGAGCCACAGGGACAAGTGGGCCGCAGGGAGAAGAGGACCCCAGGGATGAAAGGGCCACAGGAAGGAGAGAACCACAGGGAGGAGTTTGGAATCTCCAAAGTCTACGTCACACGAATCGTTGGGGCCATTCCCACGTTATGCACCTGTCGTGGAAATCCGCAGAGCGGGAATTACTTGAAAAGTGAATGAATGTCATACTTTCACTTAGATGTAAAATTTTCACCTGAACTTTCTGATGTGATTATTCTTTAATGATTAAAGATCTAGAATAAGTAAGTAATCTACTTATGTAAATCATGTGTGGTTTCATGTTTGAAGCAGTTGTTTGATTTTATCTATAAAACAATTTTCATTGTACGTTAACAAAAACCCAGAAGGGAGGAGTATGCCATTAGATCAGAGGGGGCACTTCAGGATTCGAAAACACGAGATATGAATTTTTTTTTAAATTTCTATAGAATAATTACATTATTATTTACACGTAATTTATTTCAGATAGAACAATCATCAGTAAATTGCGCCTTTCAGTTCCTCAAGAGCAAGCTAGACAATTTTGGCAAACGTCTTCTGCTGATACGTTTAAAGCTACCAATAGTGTATTCATTGGTCGAGAAAGTGTACGAAAAATAGCAATGAAATGAAACATTCCATCACAACGTTTTAACGCTGTGTAAAAAGAACTAAAACATGCTTTGTAAATAGCTCAAAGCTACTAAATTCACCCACGCACGTACCCACACAAACACACACACACACAAACACACACACACCCACGCAAGCACGTACGCATGTATGCACTCACACTCACAACATGAATTTGTAAATTATCAATTTCGTAATAATGTAATTACAATATATCGATTGTTTTATTTGCACGGCACTTTAAAACTTGTTCCGAATGGAGAACGAATGACATATCAACTAATTTAGTCGGTGTGACAGACCTACTGTAGCAGAAGTTTCGCTGTGTATGCTCAGTTGCTTGGACATAACAAATACAAAGTAGACTTGTAGAGACGTGTCTTGTTTTGTCGCTATGGAAGACACCAGCTCTGCGATTGATGCGTCGCCGCAGCGCAGTGCCGCCGGAGAGGAACGAGATGAGCGAAGGAAGCGGTGGGGTCCTGCCTTAAGGACGTTTTGTGAAAATACCACATTTCACGGGCTGCGAAACGTAACTGAGTCGACAAGCAACGCTCGCAGGTGAGACAGTTCCTGCAGTCTAAAGGCCCGTTAACATGAGCGATTTGCATCAGATTTCGAACTTATCTGATATTGTTAGAAATTGCGAGAAAGACATATATACTAGAGCCGATCACAACGAGTTCTTCGCAAACGTGCGTCAATCCCCATGTGTTATGAGTGGACGTTATCTTTCATCAGCTGCCGCAAAGCGTTTGGAAACGTGATTTCCTTTGAAAATAAGACCAGCTTGAGTCGTCAGTTCCTATGGGAAGCTGAAATAATGCATCAACGAAGTATGGAGATCGTGTTTCTCCCCAGGCGATCCCTGTAAAATTGCACGTTTCATGGCCTGGACTATTGAATTGTTGTTAGACGATGAAGACCTGAGTATTCTGGAAATTCAAGAATCTTACAATAAGAACCATCCTAAGGTAAGGTAAGGCAACGTAACGTAACGTAGCGTAACGTAACGCAAGATAGTACATCCATAGCCTGCTCCCATAGGCTAGGCAGCAAGTGTGTGTGGCAGCCGGCACTTCTGCCGGTTGATACTTCATGTAGGAATATATTAAATAATTTGGCCATGCCATTTTGAAGCGCTTCCAGTTCTTGGTGAGTTGACCTGCGTCCATTATTAGCTTGGATGGAAACGGACCATTCTTTATGACCGTTGACATAGCTGTGATGCTACTAATACTGATGGCGCACAATATCGGTACTTCGCCGTCGCCAGTTTACGGGCCGCTTGCTTCGAAATCCGAGACTGACATGTTTTTATCGCTCACTGGCATTTAGCCGACGAGTTGCGACGATCCTTATGTAACGCTTGGCATGCACTGTTCTGTGACTACTTATTCGTGTTTCTTCACCGCCGTAACTGCCGCCATATTTCATTATGTATTTGTCTAGATATGTTGTGACAACGTCGAAATTAGTGGTAGCGAACGTTTTAATGTAAAAGGTATCAAACCGGGTAGAGCGGCTAAGGCCATTTACGGTTATACACTACATGAATGATGTAACAGCTGCAAAGTATTTTTTTATTTGACTCTAATAAGCGGAAGACGTGATTCTGTTAAGCGGCCCTTTTTGACGCGAAGGGAATATGGAATGATTCCGTTCCAGCCATTTTGATTCTAATAAACGTATAGTTTTGTTACCCTTGATTCTGCTTAAAGTAGGCCACATTACCTGGACAGGAGACATGTCTCTGGCAATTGACCTTAGCTGCGATGCATTCGTCGAATGTGTCCGGTTCTGATATCTACAATAGTGTCAATGTGTATCAATACCACTTGTACTCGTTGGGTGGCGGCATTGCAGCATTTTGTCTTACAGCATAACTGTTACTAGTGGCATATTTAGGGGGAGGTAATTGGGTCGTATCCCTCCGTATTTCTCCGTTGCGTCCCTACATGGTAAACTAATGGGTGACTAAGCTTCTCTCTGGCCGCCCGCTTGGCCGCCGCCTTTGGGAGATCCTAAGTACGGCGCTGGCTCAGGGAGTCTAATACTTTTAATAATTTAAAAATAATTATCAGTAACATCAGCCTTGAAAAGTTTTGCCTGTGTAATTACGGTGAAAAAGTGTGATACCTGTTATATATATATATATATATATATATATATATATATATATATATATATATATATATATATATATATATATATATATATATATATATATATATATATATATATATATTATTGCGCGAACATTGCGATCAAACTGCGTTCTTTGGAAACATTCATTTCTCGTCCGAACATAAAGAGAATACCAAATAAGTTTGTTCACACTTTCATATTTCGGAAGTGATCGGAGCTACACGTGTGACTCTCAACATGATGTTTGCAATCGTAGACAAATCACAACACAATTGAAACAACCCAGCGAGCATGTTGTCATGGCAACATGACGTCACGATTCGGTGCTCTGTAGTATTGGTGTCAACATCTGGTGTTCGAAATGCCAGAACGTTCTGAAGAAAAAGTGGAAAGTGCAAATGAAAGTTGGGAAAAGTCCTCCTCCACACAACTTTCAGCTTTATTTCGTTGTTTTTATCGTCTTATTTTGAAGGGTCGCAATTTTCCTGTGAAGTCTCGTTAGCCGTAAAATGTGAAATCATTTGATACCAAAGAAATACAATATGCCAAGAAAGCATCCTGTGCAAGAAATAGGTCGATTTTAAAGTGAAAGTGTTGTTATATGAAAATCGGAACATTTCGTCCAAAAAACGGGTAAGGGGGACCAAGGGGAAAAGTGGTATTTCCCGCATGACAGCGGTAATGTTGACATCTATACAATACGTAGGTTGAAAGTCGCTAGCGCGCTGCCTTTTTTTCCCGTGTAACAAAGGACAACTCGATCAGTGCGCCTAATAAATAAACCCATACGTGTTGTCGTCCACCAGGGCAGTGCAGTGGGGTGCGCCTTAGGCCGCAGGGGCGCGTTAGGGACTTTCCCCAAATAATATACTTTTTGGACTTTTCGAAATTATGCGACCACCTCTTAATGCCCTGACTCGAATGCGAGTAACGCTATCGGAGCGACGGTTCTGTGTTGTTGAAACCCCATCCGGAACGTTTGTCTGTTGTAGGATTCTCTGGTTCACAATCGTTCTAATCAGCACCTCGATATTCGTCGTCCAGTGTTCATACTTCGTGAAACAGTACTTAAGCTGGCCTGTCAGAATGAAGACATCGATATCACGACAAGGACCTGTCGTCTTTCCCGCCGTCACCATTTGCAACCAAAACGCCTTCAGGTATCGGGTATCGCTGTTGACACGTTTTCATTATCTTACAACATATATAGACGTTTTTATTGTAATTATTATTAAATTCAACTTTGATTAATAAAACACATAGGCAAACTATATGTGTTTATTAGTCCAATATTGATTTTAATAACTAAAGTATGGTGATGCCCACGACAACTCAAGTCATCCTTTCAACAAAGTCGAAGACATCTGCTTCGTTACGTAGTGAGTGCAGGACAAAACAACCATACGATAACTGAATAGGATTCTGCGAGAATGAAGGAAACATTTTACTTTTAACCTAGGATCACCAAACTCCCTGGCGTCGGCTGTCCGACTGAAGGGAGAGGTGTGGGAAGGGGAAGGGACTTACAAAGAAGTTTGGTATAGAAGATAACAAATGGGTCCGGAGAGAAGAAGGACAGAAGGAACAAATATTGGAATGAAGATACATGGATATGAAAGTAACACTTCTTGGAAAGGACGGAGAGGACACGTTCTGAACAAATGTGTTGGTGTTGGGAGATTACCAAAGGGAACATCTAGGTTACTAGATTATGGAAAAGAAAAGTGGAAAGACTAAATGGTCAGATATGAATAAAACGATTGTTGAGAGCAAAGCATGTGATATATAATGGCAGAAAAACGAATTATAGTGGAACCCCACTATTAGGGTCACCCACGGGACTGGGCAAAAGTGACCTTAATAGGGAGGTGACCTTAATAGTGAATATGGGCACTGAGGCATTGTGGGAATTGAAAACATTGCTATACAGATGCACGTCATTTTAATACAAATGTATACTTAGAAAACACACTGTATTTACTCTGTAATGTTGTGTATGTATTACTGATGAGTAGAGTTATGTTCTTGGGTTCCTAAAATATGCTAAGCAAACAAAGGGATACATAATGCATAAGATCATATACCAATTAAAAGGCTTTAGACTGCCCCGTCTTAGAGCCCGGCTGCCTTTTCCCATGCCTAGGTCTGCTACTCCAGCCGAGCTCCTCGAGCGTTAAACAAACAATCAAGCGCCAAGTACGGGGCACCTTATTGTTACCGTCAAAAACCTTGCCACTGCGTTGTTCTGTAAAATCTACTGATCCACTTCGAAATTAAGTTCAAAAAAGTGTTACCTAAGATGAATGGGATCTTGCTTTTGTAATGTTTAGCGAAGACACTATGTGAGTCACACACATTGTGCCTCTTCTTATTGCCACTTGGAATAACAAAAGTATCCACTTTTTGGATTAACCGATATCGTTCCATTCAACCAATGTAAATGACATTTGCAATTTTAGCCATTTCTGAACAAAACTATTTTTCGCTTTTAAAATCTGCAAGTTCCTGACAATTTTCTTCGCTTCCTTTCGCATACACCGATAATAATAAACAAATTGTAAAGATATATAGTTAGAGAAATAATATACTGTCGATGACCTATAAATAAAAGGGATTTCAACGTGTACAGCGCCCTATACTGCTCCAATGTAGCTCTTCGGTCATGAAGCAAATAATCGGATGTCGCAATATTGTCGGCGTCGAAGCCACGGCCTTCGTATTTTTTTGTGAAATCTACTCTCACGCAAAGAATTGGAATTAAAAATCTACCCATCCGCTAAGAATTTGAGCTCAAAGTATTATTTAAGATGTATGGGATATTGCTTCTTTCATCGTTTCCGAAGTTTAGAAGTGCTTGGCTTCGTGCTGCTTGGCGGCCGACCGGCAGCGAAACCGATCGTGGCCGCTCGGCCGTGACTGACAGTAAAACCTGACAGTATTCCTGAATATCGAGGTGACATTATTAGCGGGACCAAAGTCCTATTCTTTTCTGTGGGAAATCAGTTGGGGCTTAGCCAATGTGACCGTAATGTCGAAATGGCCGTACCGCCGAGGTGACCGTAAACAGAGGTTCTATTGCAAATGGATCGTCATTAACATAACACTAAATAAAATATGTGTTATAGCGTTCCTACGCTTCCAAGGACATAGAGTATACTAATTAAGGGAAAAGGTCACAAAAGCGCTGTATCTACATCGACTAGAATCACACAAGTCGGAACATTAATGTTTCAGTGAGAACTCATGTATGTATAGCCAAGTCATGTGCCAAGATTGGTTGCTTTCTTTGGTACACACACTGAACATTAACAATGAATGTTACAGAATATCGGCCGCGGCGAAAAGCGACTCGTTCCATTGGTTGTACGATATGTACACTCGGAGAAACATGTCCCCCACGTTCAACTACACGTGGGGTTTCGACAACGAATCGATGCTTCATGTCTACCGACAGCATGCCCACCGCAAGGAAGACATGATTGCGTCGTGAGTGTCTTCACTGCCTGCCGATTCATGCAGATAAATATTGCAGTATATTACTTAAAATAATGACTTTGAAGATATTGATGATGAAAGTAATTGCGATGATTTAATGATAGTAATACTATTTGGGTACTGTGCTCAATATCACCCATCAAACATTGTTGAATATGATTACATAAGAGTTCGATATATGTTTTTCGTCGATATGTGTTCAACTCCACGTACAAGTCAATGTGATGTTAGTTGTAGGTGGAAGGGAATGCCATGCAGTCACGAAGATTTCCAAGAGACCGTAACTGATGCTGGAGTGTGTTACACGTTCAACGCCATGAAAAACGCCAACTCCTCAATCAATGCAACTGGTAAATAATTATGTCGTATGCAGCAATTACGTATGCACTTTTAGGCTTGTAAACCACATCGCATGAAGACTATAAAATAATACATATAAATATATATGGATAACTTTTATACACTTGAAACTTACAGCCCCATTTTTCAACGAAATATTCTGGTGCTCTGCTGGTTTCAAAATATTACATTAAATATTAATTAAAAAAACTATAATTGATGTCTTCTACATCTATTTGTATGATGCCAACAGTTTCACTTCAGAAAGTGTCGATGTTTTGTAGGAGTCAAGAATGGACTGGAACTGGTCGTGAACATCGAACAGTACGAGTACATGAAGGGGCCACACAATGCAGTGGGATTGAAGTTACTTCTGCACCACCAAGACGCCATACCATTGGTGCAGGACTTTGGGGTTAACGTCCCCACATGTATGCACACTTTTGTTGCAGTGAGCATATCGAACGTAAGTAATATCTTGTTTGATTTTAATGGTGGCGCAGCAACAATACTAGAATCGGCCCAACAAATAGCAAAAATAACCGTACTCGTAGTTATGTACTTGTGTCAGAATTGCTTAATGTTAAAAGCTTTAATGATGCTGAACTAATTATATATAGAAAATTGCAAAAAAAGTCACACACCATCTATCAAATGGCGACAATCGTTACCAGGTTGAGGTTGTGTTGGTGTTCGTTGTCGTCCGTTGAATGTCGATATTGTAGGAGACCAACCTGCCACCACCACACGGTGAATGCGGGAAACACCGGAAGCTGCGCTACTTCGATCAATACTCGCAGGCGGCCTGCTATAGAGAATGCATCACTGACTTTGTTGTCGACACTTGTGGCTGCAGAGATTACTATATGCCACCTGTCCATTCAGGTAAACACAGTTCATCGTGTTAAATTACTTTCGTGCCACTATGTGTAAAATGCATGCAAGTTGTTTTTTTTATAACGGTAGATACAACAACCGTATGACCAGAGCTTCAACGACATATTATGTCTAACATTTAGATACGTTAGGCTTTCCTTAAATAAGGCCAATATTGTAAAGATATTGCTTGGAGTATTATTTGAGAAAGGATATAGATGAATGCAATGTTTTCCTAGCGTTGGTCATTATTTCTACAACTGCACCTTACTTTGAATTTCCACCCAGCGTGAATATTTTGAATATTATCGTGCCAACAATGACAAGATAAATGACATAAAACACAGCACCGATATTTGTACAAATGCAATCTTGTGTCTAAACAACATGTGGTCGAATTCCATGAACAGTTGGACTGTGGTGTTCTCAGATGTGTAAGAACATGATTGTATATCGTTTTCGTGTTTTGCTTCTGCACAGTAGACATGTTGAGGGTCTTGAAACAAATGTGCCGACCACTAATTCCGAATAAATTCCCGGTGATATGTCTTTAACCGTTGAAACGAGTTGTTCTGATCCTCGTTTGTTTATTTCTTTATTAATATAATATTTTTTATACAATAATAAATTTGCTAAATGTATACAGCCGCCAAAACACATATAATGAGGCCGAAACTTTGGTTTGCATTTTGCGAGAAACGGTCGAAATTAGTGAGCCCTGGTGTTTACAGGCTACATAGGACACAGGGCTTAATCCTCCAACTACTTTAATGTATGCTAAACCAAATAATGCAAACATCTTCAAAAATAACTATTACGACAGATATATAAATGTTATGGTTTTGTTAATACATTTTAGCCCTATACACGAAACAGTTCGTTGTAAGATTATTAAAGTAGGTACCTAAACCCAGCACATCGGCCGCTGACCAGAAAATATGGAATTAGTGCACGATGAATCGCAATATCAAGTGGCACAGTATATGTGCATTCCCATATCAATGCTTTGAAACTTGTAGAAAGGCGAAGTGAAACAATTATCGATTGTACCTATTGTAGTTTTTAATGTTTAATCAACTTTCGTACGACGTGTGTCAATTGATGATATATGCTTTCGGGTGTTCATCTCCAGGTTATTATTTTCGATTGTCATTAGTCGACGAAATAACTTACGAATTAGTTCCGACGAATTTTTGCAGAGAACGATCCAAACGTATTTATATAGGGCCCCACTGAACGTTATTCGCTGTACCATCCCGTTCGGTGTCGGGTGATATGCTGTATCGAAGAATTGTCAGTTGCCACGGAAGTCTTTTATAAATGACGAGCGCTGACATTTCAAAGCTCCGCCTGTTCCAGCGAAGTCTACTTTTGTAAATATCCAAGTGTCGCTTTAAGGTGTTTGACTTCTGATTCACAAATCCAAACAATACTTTTACTTTCAATGGATGCCGTTACTATATATTCATAATGTGATGAGTATGACTGGTAGACAACATACTTACCTATCGAAACACATAGCAACTATATTTTTAATTTTTATCAGGGATCGAGATGGTAATGGCAATGGCTTACCGAATAGACATTTATTAGAGGACATTGTTTCCAATACCACCAATACAAATAACAGAGGAAAACATATTGCGATCATTGAATTGTTTTTTTTTACGTGTAGATGTGATTGTAATATCCAAAGTATTAAATGTCCAGTGATAAGTAGCAAACGTTATTCGTCATGCACAATTAGTTAGAAAACACAAATATCAACTTGGGTCGACAGGACAACATCAATACGACGGTGCAGCAGCCGTGGAATAATCGGACTAAAATGGTTCAGCTCGACTGATTCCAATAGTTTTTGAAGTTTTGGAGATTGCCGCACATTTATGAACTATCAACTCCTATGTTCATTGATATGTAAACAGGAAAGAAAATACGAATGAAGTCCAAATATATTGCTTACTATATGTTGTCATGTTTTAAGTTCTTAACATGTGTTCGGCAGACAACTTTTGAAAGTTGTTGGTCTAGTTGGCGAGCACCTTATTAATATGATAGTCATACACGGCATCATTTCTCTGGTCTTTCAAGCTTCCACACGCCTACTTTCCATGGAGATGAAGAAAACATTTGATACAAACCCGCTGCTGTGGTTTTATTACGGCAATAACTGCTGGATGAATCCGATGTGTATTGTATCTGGTTTTGTGGTATGACGTTCTTTAGAAATGACTATTATTATTATTATTATTATTATTATATACCGAACTAATAAAGCGCTCTTTTCATGCATAAAAGCCTGTTCAAAAGCGCTGTACACAATGAATAAAATAATCATAGACAGTAAAAACAAAGCATAAAAAATATATATAATATTAGTATATATATACATACATGCATATATATATATATATATACATACATATATATATATATATATATATATATATATATATATATATATACACATACATACACGTACACACACACATACATACATATATATATATATATATATATATATATATATATATATATATATATATATATATATATATATATATATATATATATATATATATATATATATGTGTATGTATATATATATATATATACATACATTCACACATACATACATATACATACACACATACACGTACATATATATACACACACATCCATAGATACACACACATACACATACGTACACACACATACATACACACACATTAAAATAATATTATAATTAATAAAACTATTATAGAAGACTGGATATGATAAAATAAATATGTATATACTTTTTTTAATGTAATAGAAAGAGTGACTAGAAAGAGTTAAGCATTAAAATGAGCCCGGAACAAATGTGTTTTTAGCAGCTTCTTGAAAGTGTTCAGTGTTTGTGCTTCGCGGATTTGGGTCGGTAGCGCATTCCACAACTTGGCTGCTGAACACTGGAATTTTCTGTCCCCGTAGGTAACTGTTCTAGCCCTTGGAACTTCAAGTGTCACTGAGTCCATGGATCGTAGCGTTGTTCTTGGCTGATACACATTCAGCATGTCCGATATATAACCTGGTGCCTGTCCATGTAGGGCTTTATATGTGTGCATTAAGATTTTGAATTGCACACGATAGTTAACAGGTAATCAGTGCAGGTTTTTCAACACAGGTGTGATGTGGCTGTAGCGCGATGTTCTGGATACAATCCGTGCCGCGGTGTTCTGCACACATTGTAACTTGTTAATTGATGTCTGGTGCAGTCCACTGAGCAGAGCATTACAATAGTCTAGACGTGATGCTACAAGCCCGTTAACTAATTGAGTGGCATCGTTTGTGAGATAACGCCTAATGTACACAATGTTGCGGAGCTGATAGTATCCAGACCAACAGACACTGTTCACATGTTGCTCCAGGTTCATGGCAGAGTCGAAGATAACACCCAGGTTTTTCACACTGTTCACTGATGTAATGTCAGTGTCGCCAACACGCACAGTGACATCTTTCATCTGCATGGCATTATGCTTGGATGTGAACAACACAACCTCAGTCTTTTCACTGTTCAATTTTAGCATGTTTACGCGCATCCATCTTTCAATGTCCGTGAGGCACCTCTCAATTAGTTCCAGGGAATCTGTTTGGGCTGCACCGTCCTTCGGCTTGAACGAGATGTACAATTGGGTGTCATCCGCATAGAATTGATAAAACAGTCCATACCGACGGATAATGGCTCCTAGTGGTTTTGAGTACATGGTGTATTTCTTTGGACCGAGTGCCGAGCCTTGTGGTACACCATGTTCCAGGAGAACTGGATCGGTGTGCTCGCCATCTATGACCACTACCTGGTAAAGGTCGTGGAGATACGAAGCTATCCAGCCGAGGGCAGCTCCGGAGATTCCGAATAAGTTTTCAAAACGATGCAATAGAATTCCATGATCGATAGTGTCGAACGCAGCTGACAGATCGAGCATGACCAACACTGTGACACAGCCATTATCCAGAAACTCGAGGATATCGCTTTGCACCTTGAGGAGCGCTGTCTCAGTCGAGTGAGATCTACGGTAGGCTGACTGGAGCTCCTCGTGAAGTCCATAACTCAACAGGTGGCGCTCAATCCGTGTATCTACAACCTTCTCTAACACCGTAGCAATGACAGGAAGGTTGGACACAGGTCTGTAGTGTTTCAGGATGTCTGGATCGAGTGTTGGTTTCTGGAGTAGTGGTCGTATTTGGGCGCACTTGAATGCACGAGGCACGCAACTGCTATCCATAGAGGCGTTGATGATCGCGGTGATAATAGGGAGTAGCTCACCTACACACAACTTTAGAAGCCACGTAGGCATCGGATCGAGGTGGCAGGATTTATCAGGTGAGTTCAGGATGAGAGTCTTCACTTCATCATCAGAAGCGCGAGTAAACCTCTCCAGTGATGTAGTTACAGATGAGGCGTCAACGTCCTGGTCAACGCCATGCACGTGGTCCGTCTGGAGGACGCGTCGGATGTTTTGTATCTTTTCTATAAAGAAGGAGCTAAACATCTCGGTTAGTTCACTGGGAGACGCCGTTTGAGGAAGAGATGGAGACCCCCGTTCACCAAACAGGTGTTTCGCCACTTTGTAGATGCCCTTCTGGTCGAGGGCGCAGGCAATGATCTTTTCCGAATAGTATGCTATTCTGGTTTGTTTTATGAGTTTGTTCACCACAACACATTGGTCTCTGTATATCTGGTGGTTAACAGTCAGACGATTCTTCTGCCATCGTCGTTCCAGCTTCCGTCGGAGATGTTTAGCCTCATGTAGCTCATCAGTGTACCATGGACAATCTGGATGTTGGGTGATGGTTTTAGTACGAAGTGGTGCGTGCTTATCAATGAGCGATGTGAGTCCTTCGTTAAAAGCACTCACCAAACCATCAACATCACCATGCGTAGTTTGTAACATGGAGGAAACCACAATGTCCTGCTTAAAAGATTCAACGTCTATGGCACGCAACTTCCTGAAGGAAACAGTCTTCTGTATGGGAACAGGTTTGGTCTATGTCGTTGGAACGGTGTTAATTTGATCCTATATACGTCCCACAAAGCTCTAGCACTGGATGTTTCATTCGTAGTCCTTGCAGTGTACAATAATGGAGTGGATGGACCCATTTTACCGTGGATTCGTTGTGCATGATGTAGGTTTTCGCTGTTTCGGGTGACCCAAGGATCATGACAAACACCGAGCCGTTACGTGACCAGGTCGATGCGATTCGTTGGTCTTTCTTCGATTTTCTGTCCATCCAAGCGATTTTGCTGTTCTTATGCGTAAGATATTCGTTGATGTACACGTTTGTTTGTCTGACTTTTACGGAGAAACGTAATAGTTTCTTAATTATATCTTCGTAGTGTATATATATGGAGGGTCACGTGGACCTTGATACTGATTATACATGGCGATATTTAAAAAACGTTTGTTATGCCTACTTTTTGGATTCGTGAAGAAAAATAGCCAAATGAGATACAATCAGTGAACAATTACATTTGGACTCAGTATCTAAGTGTTTGTACCATATAGATGAACATCGACGGTTTGATTAGAATGACATTCGCATGGGTGTGTGCATGCAGTTCTTGGTGGTAGGCAAGGTTTGGAAAAAAGTAAAAAACATAGCAAAATGAGGCAACGTGGACCCTTTATTAAATCGTACAGCCCACAATGTCTGTGAGACCTATGGTCACATTTATATGGCATGAACTACCACAGGTATAGCTTGTAAACACATTTTCTCACGAACAATACCCTGTAACACCGTGCGCTAATGGTTCATGAGATTAGACTATATGCTCCATATAAACACTATTTTGGAATTATCCGAAATTAAAACTGTTCTTGTGTAAATGGCAATACACACACCCTCTCTGCTGCGTTCTATTTGACGTAGCAACGTACATAATAAACACTTATATGTTGCATTACTGATCACAGACGAACCGCCCGTGTGTAACGTCTCTCGATATACAAACTGCCTGCTGCCAGCAATAGGTAAGTCTCAATTGAAACAATTTACGGTGATATGTCAACGACTGAATGATAATTAGGGGAACAGGGAGTTTATGAAATATAACTATCTCCAACTACTATCAAGAATAGCACGCCGGTGGTTTACTACAGGAAAAACGTGTTGAACACAGAGCATCTTAATTTCATGAGCCGAGCCATAATTTACACCACGGGTTCCTGTAGTCTAGCTATATTCGTTCACGAAATGCAACTTTATTTGTAAAAATATTGTTCTATTCTTACTAATAAATGCCATGCGGTGTAAACTCAACTGATGCAACATATGTTGGCTTTGGTTTATTAAACGTATCCCGTTTGATTAAGCAGCTCGCTTGATTGAAAATTGGCTTTGCTTCTGTGTATACCAGTGGGACCTTCGATCTCGTGGGAAACGCCTACCACGTCGTAGCGTGTCAACAAGTCTCAGCTGCAACGACTTCCAAGAACTAATTGAGTGTTTGGTCGTGTAGTTATCAAGCGTCAAAATCCCATGTTTATTTAAATGTTGTTCCGTATATAACCTCTTGTGAATCTACGTGGTAGCTTGGTAAACCAATGGGTGACTCAGCTTGCCCTCCTGAGTCCTGGCCTCCCCATTGGTAGATCCTGGATACGTTACTGACCATTTGATGAACTGCATTGATGTTTAAGACGTAGTTTGTTTTTCAGAATCATTTAACAGAAACCTGCCTGCCACAAGCGTGGCCACTACGAGAGAGAAACTGGCCTCTACTACATGCGTGTGCCCGAAAGAGTGCGATTTAGTGCATTACAAAGCGGCCAATAGCTACGCGGCCGCCAACGAGAACGGAGAAAACCAATTCGAGTTGTCTGAGAAATACCTCAAGAATGTGGCAGAGCAACTGAAAGAATCTATCGACATCCAGGAGCGTCTGTTGCCGGACAAACGGCGTGCTAACATAAAGGACATTGAACGAATTCGAAGAGGGCTACCAAAATTTGAAAAACTGCTACGCTTATCAGAATATACACAATATATACGAAAGGAAACGACGCATGACGTATGTTGTGATTATTTAAATGAATTCGGATTTCAGACAATGCAGGATATCTTGCACAATCGTTTTTTTGTCGGTTGGGATAAAATGAATTTGTATGATTGTACGTCTGACTCTTTCGAGCTCTCCAAAACACTCACAGACTCAGTAGACATGATTGACAACGAATGTTTGCGAACAACCCTTCGCCTGCGTCTAGGAGAAAAAATTACCGCTTCGAAGAGACTGTTGGACAATCTAGACAGAGTGCACGACGCATATTGCAATGCTGTCCCGTTGACGAACTATACAGTTATCATATCTACACAGCCGGTAGTCACGAAATACAAACAAAAAACAAAGTTCTTAATTATACCAATGGATTATGGCTAGCTTCAGTCGAATACAACAGGGATCTCACAGCATATGAGCCGTTCGTCATACGAAAACCGCTCCAGCGTACTATAAAAGCACGGAATAGATTCAAAGACTATAAAATACGTGATGCTGCAAAAAGATCTTATTTGAGGAGTAAAGATTACTATTTAGACTTAGTCAAAAGGTTGCTCAACTGTAGTGCTACTGACCGTGAACATGCAGACCGTGAAATGATAAAATACAAGAACGGCTTGGAGAACACAAAAAAACGTCAGCAAATTACACTTAGCCGACGAACTTACGAAGGCCAGAATAACGCAGATGGTTAAGGTGTTTCAGACATCAATTTCTAGAATTATAGAAAATAACATTAACTTGTATTCTGCTGCATCAAGCGTTTATCGGAACAACTGCGCGTGCTTTGTCGAAGCGGAAGACGAACCTATTCTCCGGGCAGTCTTTGTTAAACTATACAGCCACTACAAAGTTGCTACAGCTTCCGAGAAAGCTGTTATGCGCAAGTATTTAAAAGTTGAGGATGACGATTCATTTCGAGGGAATTTAGTTCGTGGTGAGATGAGTAATCAAACTTGTTTAAAAACAAACATTCGTCGACCGAAGATCTTTTCCGACCTCGTTTCGAATCAGAACTTTACATTGTTGATACAAAGGCTGGAACATTTCCTTGAAACGACTCTATTGGACGCAACATTTTTCAGGTAATTTACTGTCATATTAACGATTTAGCGTCTGCACCTATGTACGTATAGCTGTAGTATTATATAACTGTACAACCGTCTAATAAGCCACGTATTCCGAGGAATAGGCATGCACTTCACCAGATGTAATGTTCTGTCACGTAGTGTTTGCAAAAGATTCGGGGATTTTTTGAGAGACCGTTTTGTACAATTCAGAAAACTATTATATAATTTTTTTTATACAATATGACACTATTTTCATACAATATGACATACCATTTTTTTCGGAAATTTCTGTAGAATTTGAAGTATTCTATAGTTTCATATACAGTTTCATGTTTTCAGTAACATACTATGTTCTGTAGAATTAAAAAAAATATATACATTTAAACAATATAAAATTTAAATTTATATAATTTGTAGTAATATATAAATATATATGTAGCAGGGTGACACCATGTTAATCGATAGGCGTCACCACCAGCTAATTAGTATTTTGAACAGGACGTACCAGCCTCGTCCTGGGGTAACGCGAAAGCCGATTTCGACAGCCACCTAGCTCAGTTGGAGCAAGTGCTACATTTTGATGTATTTGACTATCAACTGATAGACGTTCGACACTCTGCCGCCTCGCCTTTAGCCTCGCTCGTATTAGTCTCTGTTTGTCGTATTGTAATAAAATATTACAATCGTACCCGGGTCGTGTGGTGCAATAGAGGGACGTGAGACGCCCTACCACAAATGGTGCCAGAGGTGGGATTTGATAACGCGACGAGACCACGAAGACGAGGCGAGGTGGCGGAGACGTAGAGTCGAGTAAGGAGCCTGGACCCTGATGACAACCTCGAGCGACATCCTGACGTCCTCGACATCCGGTCTGACGTTTGACCGAGAGTAAGGCGACTTCCGGTCCGGCCCTGTTCGAGTGAGGACCGTGGACACTGATGACGACCTCGAGCGACTCAAGAGTGACATTTCCGGTTTAACACTATTCGGCCGCGACGATGACTAGCCCCGACATGCGACGATCGAGCCACGTGACGTGCCGTGACGCTAAGTGACTTAGATCCTGACTGCACTGACAAACGATTGAATTTTGAATTGATACCCGTTCACTGTATAATTAGGAACTGTATTGTGTATCCTGTCTGTGTAGCAATAGCAGCATTATAGAGATAGCCAGTATCAGAATATTTTTTTTAGAGGGACTTTTTGACATTTGCGTGTTAGTTAGGCATGTTTCTGAGTAAGATGTATCTGTAGTTGTGAGGGTGCAGAGTAGTCCTGTAGATACGAATGTTATTCATGGGTATAACGGGTATATAACTTTTGTTCCGTACTGGGAATTTGGTATACATCTGGGTTAATACTAAGTAGGGCAGTCGCAACTAGCAGGCAGACATGAGTATTGACGGGGCCACTGGAATTGTGCCACCCGACTCGGTTCAGGGTGACTTGCAGGACCAACTGGTCACACTGCGAGAGGAGCTGTTACAGCTGCGGCTTGCAACCAATGACCGTCCACGCGTTGCGTACGTACCGCGCGAGCGGAAGGTGAAACCTTTCAGTGGACGTGGTGAGGTGACAGTGCAGGATTTTCTTGCAGATGTCGAGAGTCTATTTAGGGCACGAGCGATGTCTGATGAGGAGCAGTGTGACTTCATGACGTCACACCTCGAAGGTGATGCCAGACGGGAGATCCGGTTCCGGCCTGTGGAGGAGGTGCGTACCGCCACGTGTATGAAGCGGATTCTGCTGGAAGTGTTTGGCGAGAAGAGGTCGGTATCGCAGTTGCAGGAACTCTTCTATCTTCGTAAACAGGCTGACGGGGAGGGGATCCGTAGTTTTGCAGGTGCTCTGCAGCAACTGATGGAAGCGCTTTTGCGCAAGGACGGACATGCCGTCAACCAGCCTGACCGTGTGATCGCCGAACACTTCGCAGAGGGCCTGAAAGACCGCGTACTACGACGCGAGGTGAAGCAACAGCACCGGCTGCGACCGCAGATGAGCTTCGTGGAACTGGGGGAAGAGGCTATTCAGTGGTCTGAGGAGGAAGAGAGGCCGCCGCAATCCAGTCGACGACAGACTGCTGGTGCATTTGAGCTGGTCGCCGACGCAGGGGAAGCAGGTAACGTTACAGATCTGCAACGAGTGCTCTCAGAGTTAGAGAAACAGCAGCACGTCATCGAGGCACTGACTGAGCGTGTGGAGAGGATGGAACGTGTTGCGACAGGTAGGACGGGTGGACGACGGTCCAACACTCCACAGAGGCCCTGGTCGGACCAGCGACCCGCATCTGCGCCGCAGAACTTGCAGACACGACGGCCATTTCAGGAGCGACGCGCATTTCAGGGACCCTCGATGCAGTACACACCAGACGGGCAGCCAATTTGTTACCGTTGTGGTGGAGTTGGCCACCTGGGCAGGCAGTGTCGCAATGATGAGAGCACTGGACCACGCCGGCCCCAGACGGAGGCTTGTCCACCGGGTGTGCAGACGACTGCCCCTACGGCACACAGACGAGAGCACCCAGACGATGTTAGAGAGAACACACATCCTTTAAACTGACGCCGCTCGTTACCAAGAGTCGGGTAGATGAGCTAGTGCGTACAGGCTCACACGCTACCGCGCCAACTGACGCGACCGTTGGTACTTGCCCTACGGCAACTGTCTTGATGGGAGGTGTGGAGGTCAATTGCTTACTTGACACAGGTTCCCAAGTAAGTACTATCACTGAGTCTTTCTTTCGTTGCTCGAAACGACCGAGAGCTGGCGTCTTGCAGTTGGTTGAAGCTCACCGCTGCAAACGGTTTAGATATACCGTATGTTGGGTACGTCGAGTTGGACGTGACGACCATGGGTCAGACCATACCTGGCAGAGGTATCCTGGTTGTCTGCGATTCCCCTGATACAGATCAGTGCGCGCATAAGAAGAGGTGTCCTGGCATTCTGGGAATGAATGTCATGGGAGAGCTTGACCTTGCTCTATGGAAACGATCCCTGAACACAGGTAGTTACAGAGCAGAGTCGGTGATGGCGTCGGTCATAGACGCAAAGCAACGGGACCGGAGAGGATTTACTCGTGTGGCAGGGTGGAGCGCATTGCGAATCCCATCGCAGTCTTGTGCCACGTTGATGGTTTCCGGTTTGCAGAGACAGGCTGATGCGACATGGGTCGTTGTAGAACCCATTGTGGGGGCACTTCCGGTGGAGGTGTCATTGTGTAGTACTTTAACTAGAGTACACCAGGGGGCTGCACCTGTGCAGGTAGTCAACACCAGCAGAGAAGACGTCTGGCTGAAGCCGAGGATGCGAATAGGTATCTATCAGACCATCGCGCACGTCAGTGAAGAGGACAGAATATGTTTTGAGCGAGTCAGAGTGTCTGAGGAGTACGTGAGCAGGACTGAGGACCGACCGCCAGGTGTAGTCGACACGCGTGAGGTACTAACCAGTACACTCGATGTCGGGCCACACGTCACCGCGGAGCAGGTTGCTCAACTAAGAGATCTCATCTCTCGGAACGAACGAGCATTCGCCCGAGATGATGACGACCTTGGCTATACAGACTTAGCCACGCACACGATAAGGACCACGACTGAGGTACCCGTACGACAACCTTTCAGAAGGATTCCGCCTACACAGTATCAAGAGGTGAAAGAGCACATCAAGGATTTTCTGAACAGAGGTGTTATCAGAGAGAGCCATTCGGCATGGGCTTCGCCGATCGTCCTGGTCAGGAAGAAAGACGATTCGCTGCGCATGTGCGTGGACTATCGGCTGCTCAATGCGAAGACCCACCGAGACGCATTTCCGCTGCCGCGCATTGACGAGAGTTTTGACGCCATGAGCGGCGCAAACTGGTTTACCACATTGGATCTGGCTTCAGGATACCACCAGATCGCGATGTCGGAGGACGACCGAGAGAAGACGGCCTTCACCACACCTATGGGGCTGTACGAATTCAACCGTATGCCGTTCGGGCTCTGTAACAGTACCGCGACCTTCCAGAGGTTGATGCAGAGGTGCTTTGGAGATCTGTGTTACCAGACGGTACTCTGTTACCTTGATGACGTTATCATCTTCTCCAAGACGTTCGACAGCCACCTAGCTCAGTTGGAGCAAGTGCTACAGCGACTGCAGAGGATTGGACTGAAGCTGAAGACAAGCAAGTGTCACTTCTTACAGCGGGAGGTGCTATACCTAGGACACCATGTGTCGGCCGACGGCATTGCCACAGATCCGGCAAAGATCGATGCTGTGAAAGACTGGGCCGTGCCGAACACTGTGAAACAGCTTCGCTCCTTTGTAGGATTCGCGTCCTACTACCGTAAGTATGTGCAAGGGTTCAGTATGATTGCAGCGCCGCTACACGATCTAGTGACCAGTGTCAACAAGGAAATGAAGGAGAAGGGACGGTTGAGAGGAGCCTTCAAGGACAGTTGGAGTCCAGAGTGTGACGTAGCTTTCAAGGTTTTGAAGAACGCGCTCTGCTCAGCTCCAGTTCTCGGGTATGCCCAGTACCAACGACCATTCATAGTGGAGACGGACGCCAGCCACCTGGGTCTCGGCGCTGTCCTGTCTCAAGAACAGGAAGGACGTCGTGTCGTCATCGCGTACGCGAGTCGCATGTTGCGACCACCCGAACGCCAGTATAGCTCGATGAAGCTAGAGATGCTAGCACTTAAGTGGGCGGTCACCACGAAGTTCCGTGCCGACCTTTACGGCGGAGAGTTCGTCATCTACACTGACAACAACCCGTTGAAGTACCTGAAGACCGCCAAGTTGGGAGCCATCGAGCAACGATGGGCAGCTGAGCTGGCCCCGTTCAACTTCACGATCGAGTATCGAGCTGGACGTTCAAACGGAAACGCAGATGCCTTGAGTCGACAGCAACTCGACTACGAGCCCTGGGCAACCGACTTCGACGAGGAAGACGACGTGCAGCAGATATGCGCAACATATGCATCGTGCACGCTACTCCCGCGAGAACTACGCCAACAGATAGAGAAGAATGACAGAGTACGACAAGAATTCCAGGTTGAAGTAAAGGAGATAGAGGTACAGTCAACCCAGTCACCTGCCTTCCCAGCGTTGTCACCTGAAGAACTTGCAGAGTTGCAGAGGAAAGACCCAGACATCAGCAGGTTCCTGATGTACTGGAGGGTCGGTGAGAAGCCGAAGAAGTGTGCACAGAAGGGTGTGACACAACTGCTGAGACAGTGGCACAAGATGAGGGAAGAGAATGGGGTTTTGTACCGCAAGGTGAGAGATCCACAGGGTGGAGAGGTTAAGCAGCTAGTTCTACCGAATGTGCTGAAGCACCGACTTCTAGAAGCGGTGCACGACAAGATGGGTCACCAGGGTGGTGATAGGACGAGCAGCCTGGCGTGGCACCGTTGTTACTGGCCAGGTATGCACAGAGAGATTGATGACTACGTGAAGAACTGTGCGAGGTGCACACTAGCGAAGATGCCGCGACAGAAGACACGCGCGCCGATGGGACACCTTCTAGCATCGCGTCCCTTAGAGGTCTTGGCGGTGGATTACACACAGTTGGAGAAGGCAGCAGATGGACGTGAAAGTGTTCTGGTACTGACAGACGTGTTCACCAAATTCGCTTGGGCTGTACCAGCACGTGACCAGAAGGCGAACACGACGGCGCGACTATTGGTGAGAGAGTGGTTTCAGCGTTACGGAGTTCCACAGAGGATCCATTTTGACAGAGGCCGGAATTTCGAGAGTGCGATTATTGGAGAATTGTGCAAGCTGTACGGCATCGAGAAGTCAAGGACGACGGCATACCATCCAGAGGGGAACGGGCAGTGTGAAAGGTTTAACCGGACTTTACACGACTTGTTAAGGACGCTTCCGCCGGCACAGAAGCGAAGATGGACAGAGCATCTGCCCGAGCTTTGCAACGCCTACAATGCGACACCACATTCGTCGACGGGATACTCGCCACACTACTTGTTGTTTGGGCGCGATCCCTGGCAGCCGATAGACGCATTCCTAGGGCAGGAGTTGAGGGAGGACGATTGTGACAGCTCGATCGACGGATGGCTTGCCACACATCAGAAGAGACTGCAAGACGCGTATTCTCACGCAAGCGAACGACTCGGCACTGCAGCAGAAAGTCGTAACCTGCTTCACGAGAGATTGAAGATGAGTGAGCCGCTGACACTTGGTTGCAGGGTTTACCAACGCAACAGACTACCAGGACGCAACAAAATGCAGGATGCATGGAGCCCGGAGGTGTACAAGGTAGTACGGATACCCACGGAGCCTGGTGGACCTTACCACATCGAGAGGGCAGACGGGTTCAGCCGACCTCAGACAGTCTGCAGGAAGAACATCCAGCCAGCGGGTCCAGGAGCGATTGTTCCGACTCCAGTGGCAGTCACTCCAGAGGTCAAAGACGACGAACGCTCTGATGAGAGCTCTGACTGTCGCGATCGTTCCAGTGGTTCGTCCGACGATAGCTCCAGCTTCAGTGGTCCAGCCGATTGCTGAGGAGGTTTTGACGGGAGAGGAGATTCACGATGAGCCTGCCGTGATACCGGTATCGATACCAGTACCCGCACCTAGGAGATCGGGCAGGATGCGGAAGAAGGTGGTACGCTTCGAAGAAGTCGACACGCAAGTACCTACATCGGCCCCGCGGCGATGCAACGTCATTCCTGAACCGTGTGTGGGGGACCAATTGACCCCCATCATGACTAGTTTGTTTGTAGCGATGGCTCGCAGTGGTGTGGTCTTTTCGGGAAGCATTAACCGGGACGGTTAAGAGTTAGTTGGGGAGGATCCAGGAGGAATTTTTAGAATTTAGATACGCAGGAATTTGGGAGAACCCTAGAGTTCCAGCGGGATGTTCTTTTTTTATATAGTAACCGGGACGGTTAAGATTTAGTTGGGGAGGATGTAGCAGGGTGACACCATGTTAATCGATAGGCGTCACCACCAGCTAATTAGTATTTTGAACAGGACGTACCAGCCTCGTCCTGGGGTAACGCGAAAGCCGATTTCGACAGCCACCTAGCTCAGTTGGAGCAAGTGCTACATTTTGATGTATTTGACTATCAACTGATAGGTGTGTATTTTATGAAGTTATACTGCATGTCCTTATTCAATATAAGGTTAGGTATTATTTAGATTTAGTTCGAAATATGTAGTTTGCTGTTTCCTAATTTGTGCACGTAGGCCTACATCCTTGTTGGCGTGGAAAGCCAATACAAATATTATTATAATTAACTCGCGCAAGTGCGCGTAATGCTATTTACATAGTGTAGTATTAGTGTACGATCGTTAGGATCAATGGGACAATGCTGCCTGCGGGTACCGTCCTGCGTGATTTGCTTAGCATAGGTTGTGGTTCAGAAATGTTTATAGCATATGTTGTTAGTGCTTTATAAGGATAGTTAGCTAGTGCCTGTTGGCCTTGGTTGTTACGTAATTTCGCGTGCTGCCTATGGCTGCAGCGCAGGCTGCGGCTCACGCCGGCCAGTCGTCTGTGCTATTGTTTAGAATGACAGGCATGTTATTATAATATTATACTTTATGTGATTGTGTGACGTCAGTTCATAGTAATTATTGTGTATTAGCGATATGTCACTGGTAGCATTTATAACTATAATTATCTACTGTCGTGACTGTATTAGTCGTTAACTATTGGTTGTATTGTGTGTTGGCAGACGTTCGACACTCTGCCGCCTCGCCTTTAGCCTCGCTCGTATTAGTCTCTGTTTGTCGTATTGTAATAAAATATTACAATCGTACCCGGGTCGTGTGGTGCAACTGAGGGACGTGAGACGCCCTACCACATATATATATATATATATATATATATATATATATATATATATATATATATATATATATATATATATATATATATATATATATATATATATATATATATATATATATATATATATATATATATATATATATATATATATATATAATATATATATATAATGGAAGACACGTAAGTAGTCATTCCAGAACCCTTAGTTAGACATGCATAAACACAAAATGTAGGTAAAATAAATACATTTGTTATTGTTTTTCGTGATGAATTAGATAATGATGCCTTCGTTTGAACGTGTTTCAGTCACAACTTTCTGGAGCTGAATATCTACATGCGCGATCTGCGTGTCCATGAGTCTGAGCAGGTGGAGGCTTACACTCTCACTGACATGCTAAGTAAGGCTTGTTTGTGTTGTTAACTTTGCTAGATACCAGGACTATCTCTGTTATTATATAGCGTAATTTAAATAATAAAAACAATACCTGGATCGGTGTTGCTGTTTCAACGCCAGAGGAATCGACTTGTTATACCAAATTTAGACGCCCATTTAGACGTACCTTTCTGCAATTTGAGATGTCAATACAGGGTAACGAATGCCATACAGTCATACCCGTGTCCTCCTTTAAATTTTCCAAGGGCATGCACACGATACTCTAAATAAAATGCGGGGAGTCATTCCATGCTGTTTCGTTGTTGTTGCTGCTGATATGTATAACGTTGGAACTAATCTCGATAATCCTCTTTTGTGGGCGCCATTTTAGTGCAACCAAGAGTGTCAATTTAAAGGGATACAGCTCAAGTTTTTAAGAGCACGTCTGGGGCGTTGTAATAATAGGAGTCATACATGTCTAATTGTTACCACCCATAAGATTATCAAGTTGTTCGCCGTTGCTGACGTTATCTAAGATAATTGATTGGTTCTGATTGACAGGCTTTGTACGGTATTTTTCCATGTTGCGCACGGCTCTGTCGGCTTCTTTGACTTGGGTATCAACTAAGAAAACACCTTTAAATTCGTGTAATACTCTGGTTCTTACCTACTTAGTACGAATCATCTTGTAAGATAAACATATCTCGAAGATACGGACACTGACATGTTTGTGCAAATAAGTGAAATAATATTGGTTGGCTCCAGCAAAGGCTGATCCATTCATTCATCCTTAAAAGGTTTAAATAATAAATAAAGAAACAGGAAATAGTATTATGATACAAAAAATAGCAGAAATGCTACAATATCCGCACACTACATTGCGGCATTACCCCATTATGCCAAGTCAATGGGTAGTAACCGCATATGTTACATGTTTTATTGTTTTTCCTAATGGCGTTGAAGTCTGGTCCGTTGGCGATTATTTACGTACATTGTCTTTTATAGAAACTGTTATGAATGCATCAATATGAAACTTTTACGTAGTAAGACATGGTGGGAATTTAGGTTCCTAGACATGCATTATATAGATGTCCATCCGACAAATCGTTGTATATTGGTGTAGTTATACATTCGAAATATCTATTAATTATGTGACCAGTGTGATTGCTCGTATCAATGATGCCGAATCTTGTATCGTAATGTACTTGTTTCTAGCCAGATGTTTATTTTATTTTACGGAGTGGCAGGTTTTACACCACAAGGGGCAGACATTAGTACAGTTGTCCATGCGTGTTACAGGTGACATCGGAGGTTCGATGGGGTTACTCATTGGCGCGAGCGTCATAACCCTAATGGAAGCAGTAGACGCCTTCGCGAACACATTGGCAAGCCGACGGTGTAAGGGAAAAGGCGATCACGGCGATCATCGAAAACGGAGTCGGAGAATGAACTCAAAGATATGTGTCCAGGAATCTATACACATGTAATGACGAACTTCATGTTTTCTGCGAGGATAAACATGAATGAGATAGTAGTTGATCGATGCTATCCCGCGCATGCCCGGCTACCTCGAACGTGCCCGATCAATAGTTTCACACATTCTCGTGCATTGACAAATGAATCATTACACTAAATGACTATGCACACCGTTGTAGTCTATGGTGACATTTCACTTTTACCGAGAGACGATAAGCAGTGGTCTCCGTGGGAGACTCGGTGCACAGTGTCATTCTTCAGAGTTGACAATGCCGAGAGACAGTTTTGTTAGTTTTGAAAACGTTGTGAACAGGTGATGCCTGCAGGCGAAGTCGGCCTTTGTATTGGTCCATTGGCGGCAGGAGAGGGAAACTCCGTGTAATCTCCCTTACTGCGTCGCAGGAGTCCGCGTGCATATGAGGCCATTTGACAGGCGTATATGAAGGGATGACTTTCCGTCAGATATTTCACTTGCAATACATTTGTAAAATATTATGTGGTGACTTTTCGTGTGTTATTGCATTTCCCAAGTGAAATAGGTTACAAACGTATATTAATTATAGCCTAGTTTACATGCGTTAAATGGTACATATGCCTGGAATTGTTTAGACACACGTCTGCTTCCAGGTATTAAACACATCAAAACAGTTGACTAATTTCAAGAGGAAACAACTGTGAATTTTGTCGCTTGTATTTTGCATAAAAATGCAAATGTCGCTGTGTTGCTTCATGTGAATGTAGAAATTACAATTAAAGCTATTGTATAAAATATAAATTTAACTGACTAATAAGTCACTAAGTGTAAACCATTACAGTTCACTATTGGCAACTTATTAATGTGTCTTTTATTTTATTTATTAATTAATATTAAATATACTGAATATGTTATTTAAACTATCAACGCACCCGGTTGGCGATAGGCTAAATCAGTTGAGGATGGATTTTTAAAGGTGACCAGCGGAACCAGATACAACGAGCAGTCGTCGGACGACACGGCCATTATAACGAGTCAACAACTGTCGTTCGAGCGAAGAGAGATCAATACCATTAAATAGCATTGAATAAGTTATGTGTCATTATCGTCGTAGCTATAGTCACGGGATCTTGCGTGGCATGGCAGAATGTCGGCAAACAGGCAAACAATGACATGCCCTTTGGAGACGATGCTAATCAACATTAGGCCGCTGCTGGAAATGTCAAGTCGTTGAAAGAACACACCAACAAGCAGAAAATGTAGTGATCCATGTAATGCCAAATTAATCGTATGTATCTTTACTTACTTACTTAGTCCTCTTCGTGCCCGGTGGCACATAAGGCATCAACAAGAGAGCGCCACTGCTGTCGGTCTGCAGCCCATTTGGTGATGGTGTTCCATGTCAGGCCGCATTCTTTCATCTCCTTCTCCACTGTTCGTCTCCATGTTTCTTTTGGGTGACCACGTCTCCTTTTTCCATCTGCTGTCCAACGTAAGGCTGTCTTGGGCAGTGCGCCAGTCGTGTGTAAAGCACACGTTATAAACGGTGATTATGTGTACCACGTAGCCACGATGGCTTACGATGAAAATACCACGGTACAAAAGGTTACATCGACATAATCACTAAATAGAGTAATGAAATATAATAGTACAACTATTACTTCACAGGGGATGACTCTGTACGTACTGTGCCTTTAAAGGTTCCTCCTCCACTCGATATTTCCTAGTCTCATTTCAAATTAATTGTGGGCAAATTCAAACTTACCTAACATCCACTACGACATGCTAGCTCGTTTTTGCAACTTTTGTATATAGTTTGTATGAACTCGTGAGACTGACTATTACATTATTTAATGCTTGATACAGAAATTATTGAAGTGAAAATGAAAGTGTCCTTGGTGAATTTTGATAACTTTGCAATGCGATCGGCGAGAGGATGGAAGTCATCATGATCTATCTACCTTAATTCAGAATGGATGTCGTTGGAATTATGATCGAGTGTTATTTTTGTATAAGTCGGACACTCAATAGATTTACCGGATATCATCGTATCCATGCTTTGGTATGTGACTCACTGAAGAATGAACTATGAAACGCTGTAATTATACACCGACAGATACAATTCTCGAAGCAATTGACAATCATCTTTATCTTAGAGTTTGTATCACCAAATAACTCACCTGGAATAAATACATCCATCAGATTACAGCCTCGGCAAACCGTACTCTGCCATTTGTTAGACGCAGCACTAATGCTCTAAAACATCAAAACAACTGCCACATCTACAATCCACACCTGAAAGAATTGTTACAAGTATTTCTCCATGTTACACGAGAGTAAAATATTGGAACTCAATAACAGACATGATAACCTGCATTACTCCAACAATTAAACAAGCTCTCTCCCACTCAGTTCCAACCAAACACGAATAAGCTGCAATTTCTCCTCGCATGTACAACCCTGAAAGTTTGACTCCTTATGAATGTTGGACAGTATCAGGAGTATCTTTTCTTCAAACGTTGGACAATAACTCGACTTTGTTAAACTTTGACAGTGCTGTTTGGAGTTAAATATCATAAGTCATAATAAGTCAGCGCTCCGTAAGAGTTATGGTTGCTATAAAATGGAATTATTTCTAACATAATACTAGAATTTAGTAACTATTCAACAATAAACTACAAATGTATAATAACACAATTTATATTACATAATGATGTTAATATATAACATATCTCGAGGTAACGATTAGTTTTCTACACCACTTGTACGTTGCTTTGTATTTATTAATAATATGTTATACCTCGATTGTTCCCTTTTGTTATTAGATACGATTTCGCTCTTAAATAGATATAATATACAGTACCCTAACCTATTTCAGAGAGCACGGTTTTTACGACTTATGACATTTATCTCCAAACAGCCATATATGGTGCTAATGTACGAGTGATATTATTGTCTCGCCTTTTACTCTGTGTAATAGAAATAAGATTGGGGGTGAAAGCCATTTATTGTTTCAATGTAACACTTTAAAAGACCAAACAAATAAATTTCTGACAAGACATTTTATTAATCTCTTTAATTTTTTCAAGTTCTCTCCGTGCAAGAATTTGTAAATTGGTCAATGTCATAATAGGAAAGTTTAACTTGCATTGGCTGTTTTTATTACTTTAAAATGTTATGAGTACGTGTAAGTATTTTAGGTGTTGTATATTTATCTCATACACCATTGTATGATAATAGAGAATAAAACTTTCGTATGAATTTCGTTTCATCTAGTTTCATCTTACCCGTTACCAAGAGCTGTCAACTACTCGACCTTCCCTGAACCCATTAATCGTGCTGCGGTGCCAGAAGTAGCCGAGGTTTAGTTCAGTGTTTTTCTTGTTGTTGTTTTTTTTATTAACTGTGTCCTACAAATAACACGCACTAGTTATTACATTTATGTTTATTATATTGTGACTATTAGGCTGTTAAGCTTACAAGAATTATTATCGCAAACCACTTGTGTTACAAACGTATCCGATATTACCGTGTTTTGGAAACAAAATACTCATCAACACTTTTCTTGGAATTACTGTGCGTGTGCGTGCACTCGCGTGCCCTCATAAAGGCATGCGTGCGTGTTCTTGTGTGATATTGAGTTTTTGGGTCACACTGAGCGAAGCGTGTTTAGAAGTCACATTGTACATGTGGCCATACTGCGTTATATTTAAAGGAAAGATATTATGTAGTTGGTCATTCTACCTTAAGTAAAACTTGTACTCTTATATATTGTATTACTCTGTTTACTGAACGCATGTTCACAGTCAACTCTAATCTAGTATGACCAGGTAGCACGCAAAGTCGTCGTTTAGTTTGTGTGGTACACACCTGACTAATTTGGCATTACGAGGATCGCTACGATTTCCGCTTGCTTTTCAAATATTTCAACAACATGACATTTCCGACAGCGGCCTAATGTTGATTAGCATTGTCACAAAAGGTCACTTCATTGCTTGACTCTTTGTCGAGTTACAGAAATTCCGTCCGAGCCACCAAAGGTTCAACGAGAACGGCTATGGTGTTAAATTACCAGCCATAATTATACTGCTGGTGACACTCGAGTGACATTAACAAACAATATGTTATTCCCGTTATATAACAACTAATTAACGCTGGAGCATGCTTTGTCACTTCCTACAATTGTAAATGTGCTGCTAGGCCGGTTTCACGAAGCATTCTTACCGTTCGAAGAAACTGATCCAGACGTTTGACTCAGATTACGCAAGTCACAACAATAACATAAAACAGGCAAATCGCGTGTCTATGCCAACGCGTGTACTCTGTCGCGTTCTAAATGATGCAAACGTCAGGAGAATTCTCAGAACGAGGTTGTATTCGATTATTTGGGTTGATATATCACGGTAAAATGCTCTAGACCAATACGGATTTCTTATTACCGTGTTATATCCATCCATATTATGCACGACAGCCTCTTTTGTGAACGGCGAGTGGATATCAGCGCGGCTAGCCGTTGTATGACTGCCAGTATGTTGTCGCAATCTCGAGAGATGTTGACTGGCAGCACCAAGTGCCAAGGCATTGATTGATTGATATATATATATATATATATATATATATATATATATATATATATATATATATATATATATATATATATATATATATATATATATATATATATATATATATATATATATATATATATATATATATATATATATATATAGCACCGATCCTTGAAGGACGCTGCAACCTAGATGTTTGTCAGCCGACGTTCCAGTGGAGTGGTTACTTCTGTATGGTGATTGGTTAATATCGTGTAGATTGTTGAGGTTCTGATGGTCTATCAAACGGTGTTCAACTACTTTCTTGTGAAGCTTCGACACGTACTGTAGGTTGAAGCTCTTCCTTGTCTCATATTTCCCATCAGATGTCTCGTCAATTTGAAAAGCAGTCTCTAGTCTTTGCAAAAAAGAAATGTTTCTTCACACTCATCAGTAGCTTGTTGACAATGCAATGCACTGTTCCCGAATAACTGCCGATGAACAGTTATTTGTGTTCGCCGCCACAACCTTTCTGCTTTTCTTTTTCTACCTCAATGTTATATAGATTAGCGTAGAATTTCATTGAATTCTACATAACATAACTAAAAATGGTATTAATACAATATAGTACTATATGTTCTACAGAGATATTGTCACAAAAACAATGAGAATATACATATTACTTGCATACTTAATCATACACTTCACAGTTATATTATTGGTAGATTAATACTAGTGCGAGTTATCTGGAGAGCGCTGAAATCATTCATCACATCGTTTCTACTTGCTTCCAGCACTCGGCAACGTTCTATTTACTGACTAGTAACTTTTACTAGGTTTCATTCAACAGCCTTTTTCAAAACATCACTGCGAAGCCGACCTTCATTAATATACGTGGTGCCAATCCCACACCGTGTTCCGGACCTTGAACCCAGAACTGTTTCAATGAAATACTTTCCTATGTTTCGTTTCCTTCGTTTTGCAGTTTTCATGTTTAGTAATGTTTCCACCTAGTTGCCTTTGCAATTCTGACTTTTAAGAACACACATACGCCTACAACTACATTGTTGCTGAATGGTGATAAATCTCGACAAACGTGCTTTGTAAATTCACGCACGCACGCACGCACGCACGCACGCACGCAATCACGTACCCTAAAAAACGCACGCACGCGCGCGCAAGCGCACACACATACACACACACGTACGCAAGCACACACACAACATGATTTGTAAATATTTTAAAGCTATTAAATGCCACTCGTAATAATGTAGTTGAAATACATCGATTGCTTTATGTTGCATGGCACATTGAAACTGGTTCCGAAGGGAAAACGAACGACCTGTCAACTAATTTAGTCGGCGTGAACTACTGTAGCAGTTGCGCCGGGTATGCTCAGTTGTTTCGACATAACGACTCGTTGTCTTGTTGAGACGTGTCCTGTTTTGTCGCCATGGAAGGCACCAGCTCTGCGATAGCAACGTCGCCTCAGCGCTGTGCCGCCGGAGAAGAAACAGACGAGGGAAGGAAGCGGTGGGGACCTGCCTTAAGGACGAACTTTGAAAATACCACATTTCACGGGCTGCGAGACGTAACTGAGTCGACTAGAAACGATCGCAGGTGAGACGGTTTCTATAGTATAAAGGCCCGTTTACATGAGAGATTTGTATCACATGTTGGTCTTATCATGATACTATTAGAAACTGCGGGTATGACCTATTTACTAGAGCCAATCCCAAGTTGACTTTTATTGAAAGGTCACGACGAACTGCGTTAAACCTTTGCGCCCGCTCCTTCTGTAAAAGAGCTTTGAGAATATATTTTTTTCAGATTCAGATTCAGTCCCGCACCAGCGGTGGCTCATTGTCAACTGCGTCAAACATCGACCCCGATCGTTGCAGAATTGGAACCAATTCCAATTTTACGACACATTAGTTGCCTTGTAATGAGTCTCGCAAGCATGTTCACACGACGGTGGATGTTTATACGATAATCTGTATGTCTGTCTGTGACTGTGTTCATGTACGTGTGCGGGCGTGTGCGTGCGTGCGTGTGTGTGTGTGTGTGCGTGCGTCCGTGCGTCCGTGCGTGCGTGTGTGCGTGCGTGCGTGTATGGGATAACCTTAATAAGGTGTCACTACCAATACTTAAACAGTTACACTGGCTTCCAGGTTCTTATCGAATTAATTTTAAGCTGTCCACTCTTACATATCGTGCACAGCAACCGCTCTACTTGGCTAGTGTCCTGCATCTGTCAAATATCCCTAGGCAGCTAAGATCATCAATTTCACAACTTGTTGTACCTAAAACAGCACTTCACTTGGGTAAACGTGCTTTCTCTGTCGCTGCACCTAGTGTCTGGAGTGAAGTCACTTTGAAAACATCTGAAACTATAGCTATTTTCCGAAAAAAAACTCAAGACATATCTATTCCAAATTGCATTTCCACCATACATGTTCGGTTGTCCCTCGTTCTGATACTGACGTTTGCGCGCTCCTGTTCACGATTATGCTTAATGATACTGTTTTGTTGCCCCTCTGAGCTCAGGTTCCTGAGGATATAGGCGCCATAGAAGTAAATTGTTATTATAATTTTGCATGCCGCTAACATAAGAGCCACCTTGTTGGTTAATGGATAATTTTAATACAAATTTATAGTAGCACAATAATTAGAATAATAGTATGCAAAATACACTAATGCTAACAGAAAACTTACTTTAATTTAATTTAATATTCACACATGATCAAACTACTTATTCTATGCAAACTAGCCGACTCTAACTAATACCAATTAATATTAATTAACTGGTCAACTAAAACTACTAGTATTAATATAACATAATACTTAGCCCTAGACATCTTTCAAATACTAATATGCAATAATATGCAATTTACTCACTGATTTAATCAACAATGTTTTGGATATTCCCCAAACTTGCCTTTTTCATTGACAGCTGGAAGCCGAGCAGTGATGGAAGGGATGAAGATTCTAGAAACAAATGGATGGACTTCAGAAGGGAAAGCAGATAAGAGAGCTACTCAATTGAAACATGCGTTGAGGCAAGCACTCTTACATGACCTGTCAGGTAAGACTTCCCTGTGTGCCATCACAGTCCGTGTGGCCGACCAAGCATCACATCACGGTCAGGTAAGACCAGACAGCACAGCATATTGATCTATGCATGGATGGTTAGCTTCCTGCACGACTGTGACGTAAGTTCATCTTCTTATAGTACTAGCTTCTGAGAGAGGGCACGTCAACACGCCTACACTAATTGCAGGTTCATGGTGTGACGTCCTACTCTTTATGGGAAGGGCCAGCGCTTCGTAGCTTGACTGTGAGGTAAGACGTTCCCGTGTGCCGTCCAAACCCCTAGTGTATGTGGGAAGAGGCAGCGCCTCGTGGCTTGACTGTGAGGTAAGATCTTCCCGTGGGCTGTCTTAGTGTATGTGGAAAGAGATAGCAACTCATGACTTGATTGTGAGGTAAGATCTTCCCATGTGCTGTCTTAGTGTATGTGGGAAGACCCAGAGCTTCGTGGCTTGACTGTGAGGTAAGATCTTCCCGTGTGCTGTCTTAGTGTATGTGGGAAGAGCCAGCGCCTCGTGGCTTGACTGTGAGGTAAGATCTTCCCATGTGCTGTCTTAGTGTATGTGGGAAGAGATAGCAACTCATGGCTTGATTGTGAGGTAAGATCTTCCCACGTGCTGTCTTAGTGTATGTGGGAAGAGCCAGCGTCTCGTGGCTTGACTGTGAGGTAAGATCTTCCCGTGTGTTGTCTTAGTGTATGTGGGAAGAGACAGCAACTCATGGTTTGATTGTGAGGTAAGATCTTCCCATGTGCTGTCTTAGTATATGTGCGAAGAGCCAGCGCCTCGTGGCTTGAATGGGAAGTAAGATCTTCCCGTGTGCTGTCTTAGTGTATGTGGGAAGAGACAGCAACTCATGGCTTGATTGTGAGGTAAGATATTCCCGTGTGCTGTCTTAGTGTATGTGGGGAGAACCAGCGCCTCGTGGCTTGATTGTGAGGTAAGATCTTCCCGTGTGCTGTCTTAGTGTATGTGGGAAGAGCCAGCGTCTCTTGGATCTTCCCGTGTGCTCAATGTGACACTGGAAGAAGCAGCTTTCAAATCGAGTGATGTAACGAGGTTGTCCAACTAGAGTTCCATTACACAGTCATCTGTCATCGACTTACACTGTTCATCTTTGACCAGTTTAGAATATATGGTTTTTCGAACCAGCAGTGTACTGAATGTTAAAGTCTCAGCGATGAAGGCGATCAGACCATCGGTAGATTCGTAATGGTCTGCGCCCAGAGCAGGACGTCGCTAAGAGAGTGGTGAGTGCCTGGTGACCAGTCGTTAACGTGAACTTTCTACCGAAGAGAAACACATGCCAATGCTGGCATGCAAATATACACGCCAATGCTTCATGTTCGTCTGGGGTGTACTTCCTTTCCGTTGCTGACAGCATCGTCGAAGCATATGCGGCTGGACGTTCTTTGTCACCGGACACTAGCGATAATACGGCACCAAGGCCAGTGCCTTGTGCATCTGTCGTTAAGATCGTTTGAGCGCCTGGGTCGAAGTGTGCAAAAACTGGAGCAGATGTGATTTAATGTTTAGGTGTACGGAACGCTTGGTCTTGCTCATCTGTCCATTCCCACGGGATACCTTTATGGAGTAATCGTCTCAGTAGCTCGGCAGTGTCCGCGTAGTGCGGGACGAATTTCTGATGGAAATTCGTTGTGCCCAAAAACGATGCAATTTCGACGGTTGTGAAAGCTCCTCAATGGTCTTCACATTTGAGTACACCCTGGGATAACACGTGGTAACCCAGAAAATCAATTGCCGTCCTGGCAAACTGACACTTGTCCGGATTCAGCGTGATGTGATACTCAGCCAGTCGGTCGAGCACTAGCTGTAGTCGCTTGTTGTGCTCGTCCTTCGTGCACCAGTGTATGGTAATGTCGTCTAGGATGTTGATACAAACCATCTATTCCGCTGAGTACAGAAGGTATGATCTTCTGTAAAGCATTTGGGTCTGAACTCAGTCCATACGGCATCCGGCTGTATTGAAAAAGCCCCTTTTGAGTGATGAATGCCGTCAAGTACTTACTATCAGATTCTTCCGGCATGGGAACTTGCTGGTAGCTTTGCTTCATGTCTAGCTTGGTGAAGACAATGGAGTGGTGGAACTCGGCAGACAGTTCCTCCATCGTCGGCAGAGGGTATTTATCTGGAATTATGGCCTAGTTGACTGATTTCAACACACAGTGGTACTTCACCTGATTTCCGAAATGCGACGACTATATTCGGTATCCAAGGTGATGAGTCGATCGGTTCGATCATCCCGTCGTCTTGTAAGCGTTTCAACTCACGTGACACTTCGTCACGTACAGAGAATGGAAGGCGACGTAACTTCCGGGTTAATTTGGGGACGGTGAACAAACTTGGCAATTTTCCCAAACCCGTGAACACCGATGTAGGCTTATATACGTTGTCCTTTACCGTAATATTTGTCTCGGTCTTAGACCCTCCCTACATGGCTTAGGGGAGTCTTGAGACAACTGTGACACCCCCTGAATCCGCTGGATCGCCCGGTGTTGCTAGTAACACAGGCATAGGCGGCATAGGCGATATTCATCCACCCTTATCGCCAATGTCAGTAACAACATAAAACTAAATAACCCACTAGTAAACACACACACGCACACACGCATGCGCGCACACACACACACACACGCACACGCACACACACACACACACACACACACACACACACACACACACACACACACACACACGCACATACTCATGTTTATTCTTAAACATGGCGGAGCCTCGTCGAACTCTGAAACCGAGGCTCGTGACGTCGCTTGTCAATCAATGATCATAACAATCACTACACTCCATTATTGTATTCCATCGAATAATAATGACGCACTTCTATATAACGTTTCTCGATGCACTATTTTGCAATTATAGTTAGTTCACATGAAAAAGCATACGTATTTGTACAGAAACAGAACAGTAACTGACCATAATAATTGTGGTAATTGCATTATTATTATGCAAAACATTTTTCGAGATGGCACCACATAGTGATCTGGTTAATTGCGACATAATTTAGTTTGGTGTTGTGACGTCAGAGTCGAAGTTCCATATGGAGCCGTGGCGCATACTATTATATCAATGCTCCTATCCATTATCGTTTTATCAGACATTTAATTGTGTGAGTCGCCATGTGAGACAAGCAGCTCCATGCTGAACTGATGATCGCGAGGAGACGTCCATATGTGGCTGATAAATTTTGCATAGATATTATTAAAACAGGCCCGTTGTTTTTGTCCCTGCATTGATTATTTCTGGTTTATGCAATTTTTAACAGTAAATATACTACAATAACAAATATTAAAACTTGAAATATAATATTGTACATTTAGATGCAATTTGAGGTTGACACATTAAGATAATTGAAGCATTTTAGTTATACGAAATATCACTTATAGCTCCTTACGAGTTAGCCAATGAAAATCGTCGTACATTCCCTTTCACATTCACACAGCACACGACGTCAAGTATGTTGACCCATTGCGCACTGAACCACCGAATGTCCCGCTTGGTTTTTGCAGCTGAATGTGCGACAGCGACGGGTCCTCGATGCGCTGGAGAGCAAGCAGATTCCATACCAAATTTTCACCTGAACTTTCTGATGTGATTATTCTTTAATGATTAAAGATCTAGAATAAGTAAGTAATCTACTTATGTAAATCATGTGTGGTTTCATATTAGAAGCAGTTGTTTGATTTTATCTATAAAACAATTTTCATTGTACGTTAACAAAAACCCAGAAGGGAGGAGTATGCCACTAGATCAGAGGGGGCACTTCAGGATTCGAAAGCACGAGATATGAATTTTTTTTATTTCTATAGAATAATTATATTATTATTTACACGTAATTTATTTCAGATAGAACAATCATCAGTTAATTGCGCCTTTCGGTTCCTCAAGAGCAAGCTAGACAATTTTGGCAAACGTCTTCTGCTGATACGTTTAAAGCTACCAATAGTGTATTCATTGGTCGAGAAAGTGTACGAAAAATAGCAACTAAATTAAGCATTCCATCACAACGTTTCAACGCTATGTAAAAAGAACTAAAACATGCTTTGTAACTAGCTCAAAGCTACTAAATTCACACACGCACGTACCCACACAAACACACACACCCACGCAAGCACGTACACTCACAACATGATTTTGTAAATTATCAATTTCGTAATAATGTAATTGGAGAACGAATGACATATCAACTAATTTAGTCGGTGTGACAGACCTACTGTAGCAGAAGTTTCGCCGTGTATGCTCAGTTGCTTGGACATAACAACTACAGAGTAGACTTGTAGAGACGTGTCTTGTTTTGTCGCTATGGAAGACACCAGCTCTGCGATTGCTGCGTCGCCGCAGCGCTGTACCGCCGGAGAGGAACGAGACGAGCGAAGGAAGCGGTGGGGTCCTGCCTTAAGGACGTTTTGTGAAAATACCACATTTCACGGGCTGCGAAACGTAACTGAGTCGACAAGCAACGCTCGCAGGTGAGACAGTTCCTGCAGTCTAAAGGCCCGTTGACATGAGCGATTTGCATCAGATATTGAACTTATCTGATATTGTTAGAAATTGCGAGAAAGACATATATACTAGAGCCGATCACAAGTAGAGGTTTGATGAAAGGTCACGAAAACCTGCTTTAAGCCTTGGCGCCTGTTCCTTCTCGTTTGGCTCTAAAAAAGCATTGAGAATATTTTGTTAGATTCAGATTCAGTCCCGCACCAATCGGTCGTAGCGCTCGCTGATTGTCAACTGTTTCAAATGTCGCGATCGTTGCAGAATTGGAACCAGTTCCAATTTTACGACACAGTTGGAACCACTAGTTGCCCTGCTAATGAGTCTCGCATGCTCATACGACGGTGGATGTTTACACGAGAACCTCTCTGTCTGTCTGTGGGTGTGTGTCTGTATGTGCATGTGTAAGTGCGTGCGTGCGTGCATGCCTGCTTTGCGGGAAACATTACCGATCGTATTGCCTCTTTATCACATTTCCTAAAGTTGCAAATCTAAGAACCAGTGATTAAGGGTTTTAAAATAAGTCATCAAAGTCCAAAATATGCATATTGTTTATTAAGGGTCCACCACCCTCCCACCAACCCCAATACTTTTTGTGAGACTTCAAATAAAGGGTTCATTGCCAATAAAATTACTTTCAATTCAGTAAAGAATCATAGTTACGATATTCTATGAACTCAACAGCAATTTCATTTGTTAAGAGGAAACAAAACTCATGATTTTGGGCCTTCGCACATAAACGATTTATTAAAACATAACCATTAGCAACTACAATTAAGAATATGACGCCAGTTGTTTGCTGGGAAAACCTTGTTGAATACACAGCATCATAGTTACTGTTAGATAATCCTACGTCACTGATGCAGTAGTCTGGCACTTTTGCTCGCCAAACGAAAATATATTTGTAAACACCCACTCCTATTCTTGCCCATAAGTTATGGCCATGCTGTCCAAACTGAGCTTATGTAATACATTTTGGCCTTTATTTACTAAACTATGTCCTCTCAGACATGACTTCCTGTATCATCGAGACTTTGCGTTGGTTGTGTATATACTGAGAGCGATTAATAGGTAATGGGGTAGTCTAGGTTACCCGATGTCATAGAACTACGCATACGCATATCGGTTGCGCTTGTAAACCTGTCAGTCTCAAGTTATCTGCAAGTTGCACATCGCGATATGTAATCTTTCATGTATAACATGTATAGGCATCTACGAGTTCTTCGCAAACATGCGTCAATCCCCATGTGTTATGAGTGGACGTTATCTTTCATCAGCTGCCGCAAAGCGTTCGGAAACTTGATTTCCTTTGAAAATGAGACCATCTTGAGTCGTCAGTTCCTATGGGAAGCTGAAATAGTGCATCAAGGAAGTATGGAGATCGTGTTTCTCCCCAGGCGATCCCTGTAAAATTGCACGTTTCATGGCCTGGAGGATTTCATCGTGTCCTGTCGCATCTTTGATGTTGCGTAGTCGTGTTTCCGAGATGGAGTATTGTGTCATTTTCACTTGAGCAAATCCTTACGAAATGGTCACAAAAAGTGGATTTCTGTCATCCACGATTTTGTCTGATTCAGCGTCCGAGTCCGCTGATTGACGGTTGACTGTATGCAACCTCCTTTTTCGATTGGCACATCTTAGGGAAATAAATAATAGCGAAGTCATAATTTTATTATGTGACTCCAATCTCTGATCACCTCAGCAGATGTGTTTGCACGATTTCTTCGTTAGCTTATCAGCAGCTAGTAATCTAATTTTGGTCGATTTGCTGACAACTCCCAGGACAATCATGTCTCGTGTAAGGCTATCTTCCCATTTTTTTTGGTTACTCTTATTAGAGATATTGTGGAGCGTTGCCATATATGAGTCAAACTTCTCGCCTATTTATTAGTATCTTGTAAAGAATAACTGGAACCAGAACTATTGAATTGTTGTTAGACGATGAAGACCTGAGTATTCAGGAAATTCAAGGATCTTACAATAAGAACCATCCTAAGGTAAGGTAAGGCAACGTAACGTAACGTAGCGTAACGTAAAGCAAAATAGTACATCCATAGCCTGCTCCCATAGGCTAGGCAGCAATTGAGTGTGGCAGCCGCCACTTCTGCCGGTTGATACGTCATGTAGGAAGATATTAGATAATTTGGCCATGCCATTTTGAAGCGCTTCCAGTTCTTGGTGAGTTGACCTGCGTCCATTATTAGCTTGGATGGAAACGGACCATTCTTTAAGACCGTTGACATAGCTGTGATGCTACTAATACTGATGGCGCACAATATCGGTACTTCGCCGTCGCCAGTTCACGGGCCGCTTGCTTCGAAATCCGAGACTGACATGTTTTTATCGCTCACTGGCATTTAGCCGACGAGTTGCGACGATCCTTATGTAACGCTTGGCATGCACTGTTCTGTGACTACTTATTCGTGTTTCTTCACCGCCGTAACTGCCGCCATATTTCATTATGTATTTGTCTAGATATGTTGTGACAACGTCGAAATTAGTGGTAGCGAACGTTTTAATGTAAAAGGTATCAAACCGGGTAGAGCGGCTAAGGCCATCTACGGTTATACACTACATGAATGATGTAACAGCTGCAAAGTATTTTTTTATTTGACTCTAATAAGCGGAAGACGTGATTCTGTTAAGCGGCGCTTTTTGACGCGAAGGGAATATGGAATGATTCCGTTCCAGCCATTTTGATTCTACTAAACGGACAGTTTTGTTACCCTTGATTCTGTTTAAAGTAGGCCACATTACCTGGACAGGAGACATGTCTCTGGCAATTGATCTTAGCTGCGATGAATTCGTCGAATGTGTCCGGTTCTGATATCTATAATAGTGTCAATGTGTATCAATACCACTTGTACTCGTTGGGTGGCGGCATTGCAGCATTTTGTCTTACAGCATAACTGTTACTATTGGCATATTTAGGGGTAGGTAATTGGGTCGTATCCCTCCGTATTTCTCCGTTGCGTCCCTACATGGTGAAATTATGGGTGACTAAGCTTCTCCCTGACCGCCCGCTTGGCCGCCCCCTTTGGGAGATACTAAGTACGGCGCTGGCTCAGGAAGTCTAATACTTTTCATAATTTAAACATAATTATCAGTAACATCAGCCTTGAAAAGTTTTGCCTGTGTAATTACGGTGAAAAAAGTGTGATACGTGTTATATATATAAATATATATATATATATATATATATATATATATATATATATATATATATATATATATATATATATATATATATATATATATATATATATATATATATATATATATATATATATATATATATATATATATATATATATATATATATATATATATGCGCGAACATTGCGATCAAACTGCGTTCTTTGGAAACATTCATTTCTCGTCCGAACATAAAGAGAATACCAAATAAGTTTGTTCACACTTTCATATTTCGGAAGTGATCGGAGCTACACGTGTGACTCTCAACATGATGTTTGCAATCGTAGACAAATCACAACACAATTGAAACAGCCCAGCGAGCATGTTGTCATGGCAACATGACGTCACGATTCGGTGCTCTGTAGTATTGGTGTCAACATCACGTGTTCGAAATGCCAGAACGTTCTGAAGAAAAAGTGGAAAGTGCAAATGAAAGTTGGGAAAAGTCCTCCTCCACACAACTTTCAGCTTTATTTCGTTGTTTTTATCGTCTTATTTTGAAGGGTCGCAATTTTCCTGTGAAGTTTCGTTAGCCGTAAAATGTGAAATCATTTGATACCAAAGAAATACAATGTGCCAAGAAAGCATCCAGTGCAAGAAATATACTTTTTGGACTTTTCGAAATTATGCGACCACCTCTTAATGCCCTGACTCGAACGCGAGTAACGCTATCGGAGCGACGGTTCTGTGTTGTTGAAACCCCATCCGGCACGTTTGTCTGTTGTAGGATTCTCTGGTTCACAATCGTTCTAATCAGCACCTCGATATTCGTCGTCCAGTGTTCATACTTCGTGAAACAGTACTTAAGCTGGCCTGTCAGAATGAAGACATCGATATCACGACAAGGACCTGTCGTCTTTCCCGCCGTCACCATTTGCAACCAAAACGCCTTCAGGTATCGGGTATAGCTGTTGACACGTTTTCATTATCTTACAACATATATAGACGTTTTTATTGTAATTATTATTAAATTCAACTTTGATTAATAAAACACATAGGCAAACTATATGTGTTTATTAGTCCAATATTGATTGTAATAACTAAAGTATGGTGATGCCCACGACAACTCAAGTCATCCTTTCAACAAAGTCGTAGACATCTGCTTCGTTACGTAAAGAGTGCAGGACAAAACAACCATACGATAACTGAATAGGATTCTGCGAGAATGAAGGAAACATTTTACTTTTAACCTAGGATCACCAAACTCCCTGGCGTCGGCTGTCCGACTGAAGGGAGAGGTGTGGGAAGGGGAAGGGACTTACAAAGAAGTTTGGCATAGAAGATAACAAATGGGTCGGGAGAGAAGGACAGAAGGAACAAATATTGGAATGAAGATACATGGATATGAAAGTAACACTTCTTGGAAAGGACGGAGAGGACACGTTCTGAACAAATGTGTTGGTGTTGGGAGATTACCAATGAGAACATCTAGGTTACTAGATTATGGAAAAGAAAAGTGGAAAGACTAAATGGTCAGATATGAATAAAACGATTGTTGAGAGCAAAGCATGTGATATATAATGGCAGAAAAACGAATTATAGTGTAACCCCACTATTATGGTCACCCACGGGACTGGGCAAAAGTGACCTTAATCGGGAGGTGACCTTAATAGTGAATATGGGCACTGAAGCATCGTGGGATTTGAAAACATTGCTATACAGATGCACGTCATTTTAATACCAATGTATACTTAGAAAACACACTGTATATAATGTGTAATGTTGTGTATGTACTACTAGTACTAGAATATAATTATGTTCTTGCGTTCCTAAAGTATGCTAAGCAAACAAAGGGGTACACAATGCATAAGATCATATACCAATTAAAAGGCTTTAGACTGCCCCGTCTTACAGCCCGGCTGCCTTTTCACACGCCTAGGCCTGCTAGTCCAGCCAAGCTCCTCGAGCGTTAAACAAGCAATCAAGCGCCAAGTAAGGGGCACCTTATTGTTACCGTCAAAAACCTTGACACTGCGTTGTTCTGTAAAATCTACTGATCCACTTCGAAATTAAGTTCAAAAAAGTGTTACCTAAGATGAATGGGATCTTGCTTTTGTAATGTTTAGCGAAGACACTATGTGAGTCACACACATTGTGCCTCTTCTTATTGCCACTTGGAATGACAAACGTATCCACTTTTTGGATTAACCGATATTGTTCCATTCAACCAATGTAAATGGCATTTGCAATATGTTAGCCATCTCTGATCAAAACGATTTGTCGCTTTTAAAATCTGCTAGTTCCTGACAATTTTCTTCGCCTTCGCTTCCTTTCGCATCCACCGATAATAATAAACAAAGTGTAAAGATATATAATTACAGAAATAATATCTTGTCGATGACCTATAAATAAAAGGGATTTCAACGTGTACAGCGCCCTGTACTGCTCCAATGTAGCTCTTCGGTCATGAAGCAAATAATCGGATGTCGCAATATTGTCGGCGTCGAAGCCACGGCCGTCGTATTTTTTTGTGAAATCTACTCTCAAGCTAAGAATTGGAATTCAAAATCTACCCATCCGCTAAGAATTTGAGCTCAAAGTGTTATTTAAGATGTCTGGGATATTGCTTCTTTCATCGTTTCCGAAGTTTAGAAGTGCTTGGCTTCGCGCTGCTGGCGTTGGCGGCCGACCGGCAGTGAAACGGATTGTGGCCGCTCGGCAGTGACTGACAGTAACACCTGACAGTATTCCTGAATATCGAGGTGACATTATTAGCGGGACCAAAGTCCTATTCTTTTCTGTGGGAAATCAGTTGGGGCTGAGCCAATGTGACCGTAATGGCGGAATGACAGTACCACCGAGGTGACCGTAAACAGAGGTTCTATTGCACATGGATCGTCATTTACTTAACACTATATGAAATATGTGTTATAGCGTTACTACGCTTCCAAGGACATAGAGTATACTAATTAAGGAGAAAGGTCACAAAAGCGCTGTATCTACATCGACTAGAATCACACATGTCGGAACATTAATGTTTCAGTGAGAACTCATGTATGTATAGCCAAGTCATGTGCCAAGATTGGTTGCTTTCTTTGGTACACACACTGAACATTAACAGCGAATGTTGCAGAATATCGGCCGCGGAGAAAAGCGACTCGTTCCATTGGTTGTACGACATGTACACTCGGAGAAACATGTCCCCCACGTTCAACTACAGGTGGGGCGTCGACAACCAATCGATGCTTCATGTCTACCGAGAGCATGCCCACCGCAAGGAAGACATGATTGCGTCGTGAGTGTCTTCACTGCCTGCCGACTCATGCAGATAAATATTGCAGTATATTACTTAAAATAATGACTTTGAAGATATTGATGATGAAAATAATTGCGATGATTTAATGATAGTAATACTATTTGGGTATTGTGATCAATATCACCCATCAAACAGTGTAGAATATGATTGCATAACAGTTTGTTTTTCGTCGATATGTATTCAACTCCACGTACAAGTCAATGTCATGTTAGTTGTAGGTGGAAGGGAATGCCATGCAGTCACGAAGATTTCCAAGAGACCGTAACTGATGCTGGAGTGTGTTACACGTTCAACGCCAGGAACAACGCCAACTCCACAATCAATGCAACTGGTAAATAATTATGTCGTATGCAGCAATTACCTATGCACTTTTAGGCTTGTAAACCACATCACATGAAGACTATCAAATAATACATATAAATATATATGGATAAATTTTATACACTTGAAACTTACAGCCCCATTTTTCAACGAATTATTCTGATGCTCTGCTGGTTTCAAAATATTACATTAAATATTAATAACAAAACTATAATTGATGTCTTCTACATCTATTTGTATGATGCCAACAGTTTCACTGTCAATGTTTTGTAGGAGTCAAGAATGGACTGGAACTGGTCGTGAACATCGAACAATACGAGTACATGAAGGGGCCACACAATGCAGTGGGATTGAAGTTACTTCTGCACCACCAAGATGCTATACCATTGGTGCAGGACTTTGGGGATAACGTTCCAGCAGGAATGCACACTTTTGTTGCATTGAGCGTATCGAACGTAAGTAATATCTTGTTTGATTTTAGTGGTGGCGCAGCAACAATACTAGAATCGGCCCAACAAATAGCAAAAATAACCGTACTCGTAGTTATGTACTTGTGTCAGAATTGTTTAATGCTAAAAGTTTAAATGATGCTGAACTAATTATATATAGAAAAGTGCAAAAATGTCACACACCATCTATCAAACGGCGACAGTCGTTACCAGGTTGAGGTTGTATTGGTGTTCGTTGTCGTCCGTTGAATGTCGATATTGTAGGAGACCAACCTGCCACCACCACACGGTGAATGCGGGAAACACCGGAAGCTGCGCTACTTCGATCAATACTCGCAGGCGGCGTGCTACAGAGAATGCATCACTGACTTTGTTGTCGACACTTGTGGCTGCAGAGATTACTATATGCCACCTGTCCATTCAGGTAAACACAGTTCATTACGATACATCGTGTTCAATTACTTTCGTGCCACTATGTGTAAAATGCATGCAAGTTGTTTTTTATAACGGTAGATACAACAACCATATAACCAGAGCTGCAACGACATAATTATTATGTCTAACATTTAGATATGTTAGGCTTTCCTTAGATAAGGCCAATAATGTCACGATTTGCATGGAGTATTCTTTGAGGAAGGATATAGTTGAATGCAAAGTTTCCCTAGCGTTGGTCATTATTTCTACAACTGTAACTTGCCTTGAGTTTCCAACAGCGTGAATATTTTGAATATTATCGCGCCAACAATGACAAGGTTAATGACATAAAACACAGCACCGATATTTACACACATGGAATCTTGTGTCTAAACAACATGTGGTCGAATCTCATGAACCGTTGGAATGTGGTGTTTTCAGATGTGTCACAACATGTTTGTATATCGTTTTCATGTTTTGCTTCTGCACAGTAGACATGTTGAGGGTCTTGAAACAAATGTGCCGACCACTAATTCCGAATAAATTCCCGGTGATATGTCTTTAACCGTTGAAACGAGTTGTTCTGATCCTCATTTGTTTATTTCTTTATTAATATAATATTCTTTATGCAAGAATAAATTTGTTAAATGTATACAGCCGCCAAAACACATATAATGAGGCCGAAACTTTGGTTTGCATTTTGCGAGAAACGTTCGAAATTAGTGAGCCCTGGTGTTTACTGGCCACATAGGACACAGGGCTTAATCCTCCAACTACTTTAATGTATGCTAAACCAAATAATGCAAACATCTTCAAAAATAACTGTTACGACAGATATATAAATGTTATGGTTTTGCTAATACATTTTAGCCCTATACACGAAACAGTTCGTTGTAAGGTTATTAAAGTAGGTACCTAAACCCAGCACATCGACCGCTGACCAGAACATATGGAATTAGTGCAGGGTGAATCGCAATATCAAGTGGCACAGTATATGTGCATTCCCATATCAATGCTTTGAGATTTGTAGAAAGAGTAAGTGAAACAATTATCGATTGTACCTATTGTAGTTTTTAATGTTTAATCAACTTTCGTACGACGTGTGTCAATTGATGATATACGCTTTCGGGTGTTTATCTCCAGGTTATTATTTTCGATTGTCATTAGACGACGAAATAACTTTCGAATTAGTTCCGACGAATTTGTGTAGAGAACGATCCAAACGTATTTATATAGAGCCCCACTGAACGTTTTTCTCTGTACCACCCTGTTCGGTGTCGGGTGATATGCTGTATCGAAGAATTTTTAGTTGCCACGGAAGTCTTTTTAAGTGACGAGCGCTGACAGTTCAAAGCTCCGCCTGTTCCAGCGAAGTCTACTTTTGTAAATATCCAAGTATTGGTCTCACAATTGCTTCTACTTCGTTTAGGTGGTCAGTGTTATGTTAGAATACATAGTTTATATTATATAACTTGATTTTACGATAAAAAACGAGCACACCATATCGCTTAAAGATGTTTTATTTCTGATTCACAAATCCAAACAATACTTTTACTTTCAATGGATGCCGTTACTATATATTCATAATGTGATGAGTATGACTGGTAGACAACATACTTACCTATCGAAACACATAGCAACTATATTTTTAATTTTTATCAGGGATCGAGATGGTTATGGCAATGGCTTACCGAATAGACATTTATTAGAGGACATTGTTTCCAATACCACCAATACAAATAACACAGAGGAAAAGGTATTGCGATCATTGAAATGTTTTTTTTTGTACGTGTAAATGTGATTGTAATATCCAAAGTATTAAATGTCCAGTGATAAGTAGCAAACGTTATTCGTCATGCACAATTAGTTAGAAAACACAAATATCAACTTGGGTCGACAGGACAACATCAATACGACGGTGCAGCAGCCGTGGAATAATCGGACTAAAATGGTTCAGCTCGACTGATTCCAATAGTTTTTGAATTTTTGGAGATTGCCGCACATTTATGAACTATCAACTCCTATGTTCATTGATATGTAAACAGGAAAGAAAATACCAATGAAGTCCAAATATTTTGCTTACTATATGTTGTCATATTTTAAGTTCTTAACATGTGTTCGGCAGACAACTTTTGAAAGTTATTGGTCTAGTTGGCGAGCACCTTATTAATATGATGGTCATACGTGGCATCATTTCTCTGGTCTTTCAAACTTCCACATGCCTACTTTCCATGGAGATGAAGAAGACATTTGATACAAACCCGCTGCTGTGGTTTTATTACGGCAATAGCTGCTGGATGAATCCGATGTGTATTGTATCTGGTTTTGTGATATGACTTTCTTTAGAAATGACTATGTCGTTGGAACGGTGTTAATTTGATCCTATATACGTCCCACAAAGCTCTAGCACTGGATGCTTCATTCGTAGTCCTTCCAGTGTACAATAATGGAGTGGATGGACCCTTTTTACCGTGGATTCGTTGTGCATGATGTAGGTTTTCGCTGTTTCGGGTGAGCCAAGGATCATAATAAACACGTAGCCGTTACGTGTCCAGGTCGATGCGATTCGTTGGTCTTTCTTCGATTTTCTGTCCATCCAAGCGATGTTGCTGTTCTTAGACGTAAGATGTTCGTTAATGTAGACGTTTGTTTGTCTGACTTTTGCGGAGAAACTTAATAGTTTCTTAATTATATCTTCGTAGTGTATATATATGGAGGGTCACGTGGACCTTGATACTGATTATACATGGCGATATTTAAAAAACGTTTGTTATGCCTACTTTTTGGATTCGTGAAGAAAAATAACCAAACGAGCTACAATCAGTGAACAATTACATTTGGACTCAGTATCTAAGTTTTAGTACCATATAGATGAACATCGACGGTTTGATTAGAATGACATTCGTATGGGTATGTGCATGCAGTTCTTAGGGGTAGGCAAGGTTTGGAGAAAAGTAAAAAACATAGCAAAATGAGGCAACGTGGACCCTTTATTAAATCGTACAGCCCACAATGTCTGTCACACTTATGGTCACATTTATATGGCATGAACTACCACAGGTATACCTTGTAAAAACATTTTCTCAAGAACAATACCCTCGAACACCGTGCGCTAATGGTTCAAGAGATTAGGCTATATACTCCATATAAACACTATTTTGGAATTATCCGAAATTAAAACTGTTCTTGTGCAAACGGCAATACACACACCCTCTCTGCTGCGTTCTATTGGACGTAGCAACGTACATAATAAACACTTATATGTTGCATTACTGATCACAGACGAACCGCCCGTGTGTAACGTCTCTCGATATACAAACTGCCTGCTGCCAGCAATAGGTAAGTCTCAATTGAAACAATTTACGGTGATATGTCAACGACTGAATGATAATTAGGGGAACAGGGAGTTTATTAAATATAACTATCTCCAACTACTATCAAGAATAGCACGCCGGTGGTTTACTACAGGAAAAACGTGTTGAACACAGAGCATCTTAATTTCATGAGCCGAGTCATAATTTACACCACGGGTACCTGTAGTCTAGCTATATTCGGTCACGAAATGCAACTTTGTTTGTAAAAATATTGTTCTATTCTTACTAATAAATGCAATGCTATGTAAACTCATCTGATGCAACATATGTTGGCTTTGGTTTATTAAACGTATCCCGTTTGATTAACCAGCTCGCTTGATTGAGAATTGGCTTTGCTTCTGTGTATACCAGTGGGACCTTCGATCTCGTGGGAAACGCCTACCACGTCGTAGCGTGTCAACAAGTCTCAGCTGCAACGACTTCCAAGAACTAATTGAATGTTTAGTCGTGTAGTCATCAAGCGTCAAAATCCCATGTTTATTTAAATTTTGTTCCGTATATAACCTGTTGTGAATCTACGTGGTAGCTTGGTAAACCAATGGGTGAATCAACTTGTCCTCCTGAGTCTTGGCCTCCCCATTGCTAGATCCTGGATACGTTACTGACAATTTGATGAACTGCATTGATGTTTAAGACGTAGTTTGTTTTTCAGAATCATTTAACAGAAACCTGCCTGCCACAAGCGTGGCCACTACGAGAGAGAAACTGGCCTCTACTACATGCGTGTGCCCGAAAGAGTGCGATATAGTGCATTACAAAGCGTCCAATAGCTACGCGGCCGCCGACGAGAACGGAGAAAACCAATTCGAGTTGTCTGAGAAATATCTCAAGAATGTGGCAGAGCAACTGAAAGAATCTATCGACATCCAGGAGCGTCTGTTGCCGGACAAACGGCGAGCTAACATAAAGGACATTGAACGAATTCGAAGAGGGCTACCAAAATTTGAAAAACTGCTACGCTTATCAGAATATACACAATATATACGAAAGGAAACGACGCATGACGTATGTTATGATTATTTAAATGAATTCGGATTTCAGACAATGCAGGATATCTTGCACAATCGTTTTGTTGTCAGTTGGGATAAAATGAATTTGTATGATTGTACGTCTGACTCGTTCGAGCTCTCCAAAACACTCACAGATTCAGTAGACATGATTGATAACGAATGTTTGCGAACAACCCTTCGCCTGCGTCTAGGAGAAAAAATTACCGCTTCGAAGAGACTGTTGGACAATCTAGACAGAGTGCACGACGCATATTGCAATGCTGTCCCGTTGACGAACTATACAGTTACGCCGAACGGCAGTTACGACTCGTTCTATCTAACCGCAGAATTGTTCAAGCAAAGCAAGGAAATGAATGAGATACACACACGGCTCAAAGGACAAATTAACAAATATACAGAAAATATCTACGGGTTGTATCATATCTACACAGCCGGTAGTCACGAAATACAAACAAAAAACAAAGTTCTTAATTATACCAATGGATTATGGCTAGCTTCAGTGGAATACGACAGGGATCTCACAGCATATGAGTCGTTCGTCATACGACAACCGCTCCAGCGCATTATAAAAGCACGGAATAGATTCAAAGACTATAAAATACGTGATGCTGCAAAAAGATCTTATTTGAGGAGTAAAGATTACTATTTAGACTTAGTCAAAAAGTTGCTCAACTGTAGTGCTACTGACCGTGAACATGCAGACCTTGAAATGATAAAATACAAGAACGGCTTGGAGAACACAACAAACGTCAGCAAATTACACTTAGCCGAAGAACTTACGAAGGCCAGAATAACGCAGATGGTTAAGGTGTTTCATACATCAATTTCTAGAATTATAGAAAATAACATTAACTTGTATTCTGCTGCATCAAGCGTTTATCGGATCAACTGCGCGTGCTTTGTCGAAGCGGAAGACGAACCTATTCTCCGGGCAGTCTTTGTTAAACTATACAGCCACTACAAAGTTGCTACAGCTTCCGAGAAAGCTGTTATGCGCGAGTATTTAAAAGTTGAGGATGACGATTCATTTCGAGGGAATCTAGTTCGTGGTGAGATGAGTAATCAAACCTGTTTAAAAGCAAACATTCGTCGACCGAAGATCTTTTCCAACCGCGTTTCGAATCAGAACTTTACATTGTTCATACAAAGGCTGGAACATTTCCTTGAAACGACTCTATTGGACGCAAAGTTTTTCAGGTAATTTACTGTCATATTAACGATTTAGCGTCTGCACCTATGTACGTACAGCTGTAGTATTATATAACTGTACAACCGTCTAATAAGCCACGTATTCCGAGGAATAGGCATGCACTTCACCAGATGCAATGTTCTGTCACGTAGTGTTTGCAAAAGATTCGGGGATTTTTTGAGAGACCGTTTTGTACAATTCAGAAAACTATTATATAATTTTTTTTATACAATATGACACCATTTTCATACAATATGACATACCATTTTCTTTCGGAAATTTCTGTAGAATTTGAAGTATTCTATAGTTTCATATACAGTTTCATGTTTTCAGTAACATACTATGTTCTGTAGAATTAAAAAGTATATATACATTTAAATAATATAAAATTAAAATTTATATAATTTGTAGTAATATATATATATATATATATATATATATATATATATATATATATATATATATATATATATATATATATATATATATATATATATATATATATATATATATATATATATATATATATATATATATATATATATATATATATATATATATATATATATATATATATATATATATATATATATATATATATATATATATATATATGGGAAGACACGTAAGTAGTCATTCCAGAACCCTTAGTTAGACATGCTTAAACACAAAATGTAGGTAAAATACATACATTTGTTATTGTTTTTCGTGATGAATTAGATAATGATACCTTCGTTTGAACGTGCTTCAGTCACAACTTTCTGGAGCTGAATATCTACATGCGCGACCTGCGTGTGCATGAGTCTGAGCAGGTGGAGGCTTACACTCTCACTGACATGCTAAGTAAGGCTTGTTTGTGTTGTTAACTTTGCTAGATAACAAGACTATCTCGGTTATTACATAGCGTAATTGAAATAATAAAAACAATACCTGGATCTGTGTTGCTGTTTCAACGCCAGAGGAATCGACTTGTTATACCAAATTTATATGCCCATTTAAACGTACCTTTCTGCAATTTGAGATGTCAATACAGGGTAACGAATGCCATACAGTCATACCCGTGTCCTCCTTTAAATTTTCCAAGGGCATGCACACGATACGCTAAATAAAATGCGGGGAGTCATTCCATGCTGTTTCGTTGTTGTTGCTGCTGATATGGATAACGTTGGAACTAATCTCGATAAGCCTCTTTTGTGGGCGCCATTTTAGTGCAACCAACAGTGTCAATTTAAAGCGATAAGGTCAAGTTTTTAAGAGCATGTCTGGGGCGTTGTAATAATAGGGGTCCTACATGTCTAATTGTTACCACCCATAAGATCATCAAGTTGTTCGCCGTGGCTGACGTTATCTAAGATAATTGGTTGGTTCTGAATGACAGGCTTTGTACGGTATTTTTCCATGTTGCGCACGGCTCTGTCGGCTTCTTTGACTTGGGTGTCAAATAAGAAAACACCTTTAAATTCGTGTAATACTCTGGTTCTTGCCTACTTAGTACGAATCATCTTGTAAGATAAACATATCTCGAAGATACGGACACTGACATGTTTGTGCAAATAAGTGAAATAATATTGGTCGGCTCCAGCAAAGGCTGATCCATTCATTCATCCTAAAAAGGTTTAAATAATAAATAAAGAAACAGGAAATAGTATTATGATACAAAACATAGCAGAAATGCTACAATATCCGCACACTACATTGCTGCATTACCCCATTATGCCAAGTCAATGGGTAGTAACCGCACATGTTACATGTTTTATTATTTTTCCTAATGGCGTTGAAGTCTGGTCCGTTGGCGATTATTTACGTACATTGTCTTTTATAGAAACTGTTATGAATGCATCAATATGAAACTTTTACGTAGTAAGACATGGTGTGAATTTAGGTCCCTAGACATGCATTATATAGATGTCCATCCGACAAATCGTTGTACATTGGTGTAGTTATACATTCGAAATGTCTATTAATTATGTGAGCACTGTGATTGCTCGTATCAATGGTGCCGAATCTTGTATCGTAATTTACTTGTTTCTAGCCAGATGTTTATTTTATTTTACGGAGTGGCAGGTTTTACACCACAAGGGGCAGACATTAGTACAGTTGTCCATGCGTGTTACAGGTGACATCGGAGGTTCGATGGGGTTACTCATTGGCGCGAGCGTCATAACCCTAATGGAAGCAGTAGACGCCTTCGCGAACACATTGGCAAGCCGACGGTGTAAGGGAAAAGGCGATCACGGCGATCATCGAAAACGGAGTCGGAGAATGAACTCAAAGATATGTGTCCAGGAATCTATACACATTGAATGACGAACTTTATGTTTTCTGCGAGGATAAACATGAATGAGATAGTAGTTGATCGATGCTATCCCGCGCATGCCCGGCTGCCTCGAACGTGCCCGATCAATAGTTTCACACATTCTCTTGCATGGACAAATGAATCATTACACTAAATGACTATGCACACCGTTGTAGTCTATGGTGATATTTCACTTTTACCGAGAGACGATAAGCAGTGGTCTCCGTGGGAGACTCGGTGCTCAGTGTCATTCTTCAGAGTTGACAATGCCGAGAGACAGTTTTGTTAGTTTTCATAACGTTGTGAACAGGTGATGCCTGCAGGCGAAGTCGGCCTTTGTATTGGTCCATTGGCGGCAGGAGAGGGAAACTCCGTGTAATCTCCCTTACTGCGCCGCAGGAGTCCGCGTGCATATGAAGCCATTTGACATGCGTATATGAAGAAATGACTTTCCGTCAGATATTTCACTTGCAATACATTTGTAAAATATTATGTGGTGACTTTTCTTGTGTTATTGCATTTCCTAAGTGAAATAGGTTACAAACATATATTAATTATAGCCTAGTTTACATGCGTTAAATGGTAGATATGCCTGGAATTGTTTAGACACACGTCTGCTTCCAGGTATTAAATACATCAAAATGGTTGACTAATTTCAAGAGGAAACAACTGTGAATTTTGTCGCTTGTATTTTGCATAAAAATGCAAATGTCGCCGTGTTGCTTCATGTGAATGTAGAAATTACAATTAAAACGATTGCATAAAATATAAATTTGACTGACTAATAAGTCACTAAGTGTAAACCATTACAGTTCACTACTGGCAACTTATTAATGTGTCTTTTATTTTATTTATTAATTAATATTAAATATACTGAATATGCTATTTAAATTATCAACGCACCGGGTTGGCGATAGGCAAAATCAGTTGAGGATGGATTTTTAATGGTGACCAGCGGAACCAGATACAACGAGCAGTCGTCGGACGACACGGCCATTATAACGAGTCAACAACTGTCGTTCGAGCGAAGAGAGATCAATACCATTAAATAGCATTGAATAATTTATGTGTCATTATCGCCGTAGCTATAGTCACGGGATCTTGCGTGGCCTGGCAAAATGTCGGCAAACAGGCAAACAATGACATGCCCTTTGGAGACGATGCTAATCAACATTAGGCCGCTGCTGGAAATGTCAAGTCGTTGAAAGAACACACCAACAAGCAGAAAATGTAGTGATCCATGTAATGCCAAATTAATCGTGTGTATCTTTACTTACTTACTTAGTCCTCTTCGTGCCCGGTGGCACATAAGGCATCAACAAGAGAGCGCCACTGCTGTCGGTCTGCAGCCCTTTGGTGATGGTGTTCCATGTCAGGCCGCATTCTTTCATCTCCTTCTCCACTGTTCGTCTCCATGTTTCTTTTGGGTGACCACGTCTCCTTTTTCCATCTGCTGTCCAACGTAAGGCTGTCTTGGGCAGTGCGCCAAACGTGTGTAAAGCACACGTTATAAACGGTGATTATGTGTACCACGTAGCCACGATGGCTTACGATGAAAATACCAAGCTACAAATGGTTACATCGACATAATCACTAAATAGAGTAATGAAATATAATAGTACAACTATTACTTCACAGAGGATGACTCAGTACGTACTGCGCCTTTAAAGGTTCCTCCTCCACTCGATATTTCCTCGTCTCATTTCAAATTAATTGTGTGAAAATTCAAACTTACCTAGCATCCACTACGACATGCTAGCTCGTTTTTGCAACTTTTGTATATAGTTTGTATGAACTCGTGAGACTGACTATTACATTATTTAATGCTTGATACAGAAATTATTGAAGTGAAAATGAAAGTGTCCTTGGTGAATTTTGATAACTTTGCAATGCGATCGGCGAGAGGATGGAAGTCATCATGATCTACCTACCTGAATTCAGAATGGATGTCGTTGGAATTATGATCGAGTATTGTTTTTGTATAAGTCGGACACTCAATAGATTTACCGGATATCATCGTATTCATGCTTTGTTATGTGACTCACTGAAGAATGAACTATGAAACGCTGTAATTATACACCGACAGATACAATTCTCGAAGCAATTGACAATCATCTTTATCTTAGAGTTTGTATCACCTGGAATAAATACATCCATCATATTACAGCCTCGGCAAACCGTACTCTGCCGTTTGTTAGACGCAGCACTAATGCTCTAAAACATCAAAACAACTGCCACATCTACAATCCACACCTGAAAGAATTGTTACAAGTATTTCTCTATGTTACACGATAGTAAAATATTGGAACTCAATAACAGACACGATAACCTGCATTACTCCAACAATTAAACAAGCTCTCTCCCACTCAGTTCCAACCAAACACGAATAAGCTGCAATTTCTCCTCGCATGTACAACCCTGAAAGTTTGACTCCTTATGAGTGTTGGACAGTATCAGGAGTATCTTTTCTTCAAATGTTGGACAATAACTCGACTTTGTTAACCTTTGACAGTGCTGTTTGGAGTTAAATATCATAAGTCATAATAAGTCAGCGCTCCGTAAGAGTTATGGTTGCTATAAAATGGAATTATTTCTAACATAATACTAGAATTGTATAACTATTCAACAATAAACTACAAATGTATAATAACACAATTTATATTACATAATGATGTTAACATATAAAATATCTCAAGGTAACGATTAGTTTTCTACACCACTTGTACGTTGATTTGTATTTATTAATAATATGTTATACCTCGATTGTTCCCTTTTGTTATTAGATACGATTTCGCTCTTAAATCGATATAATATACAGTACCCTAACCTATTTCAGAGAGCACGGTTTTTATGACTTATGACATTTATCTCCAAACAGCCATATATGGTGCTAATGTACGAGTGATATTATTGTCTCGCCTTTTACTCTGTGTAATAGAAATAAGATTGGGGGTGAAAGCCATTTATTGTTTCAATGTAACACTTTAAAAGACCAAACAAATAAATTTCTGACAAGACATTTTATTAATCCCTTTAATTTTTTCAACTTCTCTCCGTGCAAGAATTTGTAAATTGGTCAATATCATAATAGGAAAGTTTAACTTGCATTGGCTGTTTTTATTACTTTAAAATGTTATGAGTACGTGTAAGTATTTTAGGTGTTGTATATTTATCTCATACACCATTGTATGATAATAGAGGATAAAACTTTCGTATGAATTTCGTTTCATCTTACCCGTTACCAAGAGCTGTCAACTACTCGACCTTCCCTGAACCCATTAAACGTGCTGCGGTGCCAGAAGTAGCCGAGGTTTAGTTGAGTGTTTTTCTTGTTGTTGTTTTTTTATTAACTGTGTCCTACAAATAACACGCACTAGTTATTACATTTATGTTTATTATATTGTGACTATTAGACTGTTAAGCTTAAAAGAATTATTATCGCAAACCACTTCAGTAGCAAAGTCCACTTGTGTTACAAACGTATCCGATATTACCGTGTTTTGGAAACAAAATACTCATCAACACTTTTCTTGGAATTACTGTGCGTGTGCGTGCACTCGCGTGCCCTCATGATGGCATGAGTTTTTGGGTCACACTGAGCGAAGCGTGTTTAGATGTCACATTGTATGTGGCCATACTGCGTTATATTTAAAGGAAACACATTACGTAATTGGTCATTCTACCTTAAGTAAAACTTGTACTCTTATATATTGTATTACTCTGTTTACTGAACGCATGTTCACTGTCAACTCTAATCTAGTATGAACAGGTAGCACGCAAAGTCGTCGTTTAGTCTGTGTGGTACACACCTGACTAATTTGGCATTACGAGGATCGCTACGATTTCCGCTTGCTTTTCAAATATTTCAACAACATGACATTTCCGACAGCGGCCTAATGTTGATTAGCATTGTCACAAAAGGTCACTTCATTGCTTGACTCTTTGTCGAGTTACAGAAATTCCGTCCGAGCCACCAAAGGTTCAACGAGAACGGCTATGGTGTTAAATTACCAGCCATAATTATACTGTTGGTGACACTCGAGTGACATTAACAAACAATATGTTATTCCCGTTATATAACAACTAATTAACGCTGGAGCATGCTTTGTCACTTCCTACAATTGTAAATGTGCTGCTAGGCCGGTTTCACGAAGCATTCTTACCGTTCGAAGAAACTGATCCAGACGTTTGACTCAGATTACGCAAGTCACAACAATAACATAAAACAGGCAAATCGCGTGTCTATGCCAACGCGTGTACTCTGTCGCGTTCTAAATGATGCAAACGTCAGGAGAATTCTCAGAACGAGGTTGTATTCGATTATTTGGGTTGATATATCACGGTAAAATGCTCTAGACCAATACGGATTTCTTATTACCGTGTTATATCCATCCATATTATGCACGACAGCCTCTTTTGTGAACGTCGAGTGGATATGAGCGCGGCTAGCCGTTGTATGACTGCCAGTATTATTATGTCGCAATCTCGAGAGATGTTGACTGGCAGCATCAAGTGCCAAGGCATAGATTGATATATATATATATATATATATATATATATATATATATATATATATATATATATATATATATATATATATATATATATATATATATATATATATATATATATATATATATATATATATAGCACCGATCCTTGAACGACGCTGCAACCTAGATGTTTGTCAGCCTACTGTCCAGTGGAGTGGTTACTTCTGTATGGTGGTTGGTTAATATCGTGTAGATTGTTGAGGTTCTGATGGTCTATCAAACGGTGTTCAACTACTTTCTTGTGAAGCTTCGACACGTACTGTAGGTTGAAGCTCTTCCTTGTCTCATATTTCCCATCAGATGTCTCGTCAATTTGAAAAGCAGTCTCTAGTCTTTGCAAAAAAGAAATGTTTCTTCGCACTCATCAGTAGCTTGTTGACAATGCAATGCACTGTTCCCGAATAACTGCCGATGAACAGTTATTTGTGTTCGCCGCCACAACCTTTCTGCTTTTCTTTGTCTGCCTCAATGTTATATAGATTAGCTTAGAATTTAATTGAATTCTACATAACATAACTAAACATGGTATTAATACAATATAGTACTATATGTTCTACAGAGATATTGTCACAAAAACAATGAGAATATACATATTACTTGCATACTTAATCATACACTTCACAGTTATATTATTGGTAGATTAATACTAGTGCGAGTTATCTGGAGAGCGCTGAAATCATTCATCACATCGTTTCTACTTGCTTCCAGCACTCGGCAACGTTCTATTTACTGACTAGTAACTTTTACTAGGTTTCATTCAACAGCCTTTTTCAAAACATCACTGCCGACCTTCATTAATATACGTGGTGCCAATCCCACACCGTGTTCCGGACCTTGAACCCAGAACTGTTTCAATGAAATACTTTCCTATGTTTCGTTTCCTTCTTTTTGCAGTTTTCATGTTTAGTAATGTTTCCACCTAGTTGCCTTTGCAATTCTGACTTTTAAGAACACACATAAGCCTACAACTACATTGTTGCTGAATGGTGATAAATCTCGACAAACGTGCTTTGTAAATTCACGCACGCACGCACGCACGCACGCACGCAAGCACGCACGCACGCACGCAATCACGTACCCTAAAAAACGCACGCACGCGCGCGCGCAAGCGCACACACATACATACACACGCACGCAAGCACACACACAACATGATTTGTAAATATTTTAAAGCTATTAAATGCCACTCGTAATAATGTAGTTGAAATACATCGATTGCTTTATGTTGCATGGCATATTGAAACTGGTTCCGAAGGGAAAACGAACGACCTGTCAACTAATTTAGTCGGCGTGAACTACTGTAGCAGTTGCGCCGGGTATGCTCAGTTGTTTCGACATAACGACTCGTTGTCTTGTTGAGACGTGTCCTGTTTTGTCGCCATGGAAGGCACCAGCTCTGCGATAGCAACGTCGCCTCAGCGCTGTGCCGCCGGAGAAGAAACAGACGAGGGAAGGAAGCGGTGGGGGCCTGCCCTAAGGACGAACTTTGAAAATACCACATTTCACGGGCTGCGATACGTAACTGAGTCGACTAGAAACGATCGCAGGTGAGACGGTTTCTATAGTATAAAGGCCCGTTTACATGAGAGATTTGTATCACATGTTGGTCTTATCATGATACTATTAGAAACTGCGGGTATGACCTATTTACTAGAGCCAATCCCAAGTTGACTTTTATTGAAAGGTCACGACGAACTGCTTTAAACCTTTGCGCCCGCTCCTTCTGTAAAAGAGCTTTGAGAATATATTTTTTCAGATTCAGATTCAGTCCCGCACCAGCGGTGGCTCATTGTCAACTGCGTCAAACATCGCACCCGATCGTTGCAGAATTGGAACCAATTCCAATTTTACGACACATTAGTTGCCTTGTAATGAGTCTCGCAAGCATGTTCACACGACGGTGGATGTTTATGCGATAACCTGTATGTCTGTCTGTGACTGTGTTCATGTACAGGAACAGGAACAGGAACAGGAAATATTTATTTGTCCCAAAAACAACAAAACAGAGTATTCAACACAAAAACCATACAATATATTACATCTATGTCGACATAAGAAAACGAAGTGGTAAGAATATAGAGTACGGTCTGAAAATAAAAGATAATGCCATATAAGGGACGGGAGACTCCTACTAAGACTAAAAATTAATCGCTAACGTAGGAGCCACCCTGTACGTGTGCGGGCGTGTGCGTGCGTGCGTGTGTGTGTGTGCGTGCGTGCGTGCGTGTATGGGATAACCTTAATAAGGTGTCACTACCAATACTTAAACAGTTACACTGGCTTCCAGGTTCTTATCGAATTAATTTTAAGCTGTCCACTCTTACATATCGTGCACAGCAACCGCTCTACTTGGCTAGTGTCCTGCATCTGTCAAATATAACTAGGCAGCTAAGATCATCAATTTAACAACTTATTGTACCTAAAACAGCACTTCACTTGGGTAAACGTGCTTTCTCTGTCGCTGCACCTAGGGTCTGGAGTGAAGTCACTTTGAAAACATCTGAAACTATAGCTATTTTCCGAAAAAAACTCAAGACATATATATTCCAAATTGCATTTCCACCATACATGTTCGGTTGTCCCTCGTTCTGATACTGACGTTTGCGCGCTCCTGTTCACGATTATGCTTAATGATACTGTTTTGTTGCCCCTCTGAGCTCAGGTTCCTGAGGATATAGGCGCCATAGAAGTAAATTATTATTATAATTTTGCATGCCGCTAACATAAGAGCCACCTTGTTGGTTAATGGATAATTTTAATACAAATTTATAGAGGCACAATAATTAGAATAATAGTATGCAAAATACACTAATGCTAACAGAAAACTTACTTAAATTTAATTTAATATTCACACATGATCAAACTACTTATTCTATGCAAACTAGCCGACACTAACTAATGCCAGTTAATATTAATTAACTGGTCAACTAAAACTACTAGTATTAATATAACATAATACTTAGCCCTAGACATCTTTCAAATACTAACTGCATAATATGCAATTTACTTATATTACAAAATACTGCCATGATGACTCTTTCATTAAAGTTTCAACTATCTTATTATTTCCAGTTAATACAAGTATAACAGTTTGCATAAATCATTCAGTTTCATAATTCCTTACAAAGTATTTTTTACAGTATATCGAGAAAGCCTTGGAGAGAATAGGTATCAATCTTATTTTTTATTTCAAATGGTACATTGTTAACATTGTGAATAATTGAATGTATAATGCAATTAGTGGCAAAATTATGATTTTCCCGGTTTATGTAGATATTATTATTATTGTTTCTTTTATAATAGGTATGAATATCTGAATTATGCACAATGGGCGGAGCATTAAAGTATTCTAGTAAGTGTTTGTTTACTAGTTTAAAATATAATTTTAATTATTGAGAGTTTAAAAGTTTAAGTTTCGCGCTCCTACTCGCACGTGCACAGTGGCCACCTGTTGGATGTGCATAGTAATAAACTTTCGTGGTTTCGAGATTGTTCGCAAGATGGCGCCACTTACAATCGAAAGCTCCAGAAAGAAGATGAGCGAACCATAATAAATTATATTTTAATAACACGAACTTGACTGATAATAAACGATGCTAATTTTGTGAGAATATTTCGCTAAAAACAGCACCACTTCATAATATAATACTAAATGCGACTTTACATTTATACGTATTGTTGGCACATGACATGACGCCACTCGGCAACGCTGCACAATACAAAGAAGTAGACGCCGACGAATTTGCCAGATAAGTGACATTTGTCCGGACTTGAAGATAGTTTGGGAACTATATGACGCAATCGCAATTATGTTTTCTTAAATCGATGGCATTTGATATACCGCTAGTCGTTTACATAATATGTGTGTGTTTTATGGAATCGTTGTGGGTGAATGCACACGAATCAGTGAAAACAGTAATATATAAATTGATGTCCCTAATACATTTTAACAGGGCCATCTAATCTAACTAGATTCTAGAAGACGCCATTGGGATTGGCATTGTCATTGACATGTCATTGCCAGGCATTGGGATTGCGAAAATTAGACCGGCTAATCAGCGAGTAGTGCTAAAGTGTTTATCAAGACGACCTCACCTCTATAACGCTGCCCTATAATAACATTAATCGAGTGATTTTTCAGCTTCAAAACAGTAAATGTCCATTTACAGTAATTGTGTGCGCGTTGTACAGCCAGACTTCTGACTACAAACTGTCTATGCTTTCAGCTGATGGTTCGAGTTGTCTTCCGAAACTGACAGACGCTCATGAAGACATCAAAGTGGTGTTGATACAGGTTTTTAGTATTCTTTCCATATTGTGAAAACAACTGCTTCTAGTAACATCCAACCTAACTGCTTATATGTGGATGTGTACGTTTGTTTCAGTACTGTCGCAGGCTTACTTTATTGTCCAGAACACAAACATATGTCCAACAAACTGCATAAATGTGCTGCTCTGAATGGTATTCTACATAAATATTTTTGAATTAATATGTTCCATGTTGAAGTGATAAATAGAAGACGAATGTGCTTTCAAGCCAAACTAAGAGGTTTTCTCGTTCTCGTCAGAGGAATTTCTTAACAGAAATCGTCATGAGGCTTATCGAATTTTTACATGCTGTTTGCAACCAACAGTTTGCCACTTGTCCAAGAATAGGAGAGATTAGTATGTGTCTAAAAATACAGGACTTTGCTCATAATATGTTTGCAATGTCATTTTTGTTTAGTTTAGTAACTTAACCCTTATTATACAGTGATGCCCAAATTTGGGTGTGGAGTAATAATGATTGAAAATGAAACGCTGGCCTGGATGTCTGCAATTGATATGCATGTCATTATCAAACCAGAAACTAAACAATTCCATTTTAGTTTAATCACTGATTTAATCAACAATATTGTGGATATTCCCCAAACTTGCCTTTTTCATTGACAGCTGGAAACCGAGCAGTGATGGAAGGGATGAAAATTCTAGAAAAAAATGGATGGACTTCAGAAGGGAAAGCAGATAAGAGAGCTACTCAATTGAAACATGCGGTGAGACAAGCACTCTTACATGACCTGTCAGGTAAGACTTCCCTGTGTGCCATCACAGTCCGTGTGGCCGACCAAGCATCACTGGTAAGACCAGACAGCACAGCATACTGATCTACGTATGGACGGTTAGCTTCCTGCACGACTGTGACGTAAGTTCATCTTCTTATAGTACTAGCTTCTGAGAGAGGGCACGTCAACACGCCTACACTAATTGCAGGTACATGGTGTGACGTCCTACTCTTTATGGGAAGGGCCAGCGCTTCGTAGCTTGACTGTGAGGTAAGACGTTCCCGTGTGCCGTCCAGACCCCTAGTGTATGTGGGAAGAGCCAGCGCCTCGTGGCTTGACTGTGAGGTAAGATCTTCCCGTGGGCTGTCTTAGTGTATGTGGAAAGAGATAGCAACTCATGGCTTGATTGTGAGGTAAGATCTTCCCATGTGCTGTCTTAGTGTATGTGGGAAGACCCAGCGCTTCGTGGCTTGACTGTGAGGTAAGATCTTCCCATGTGCTGTCTTACTGTATGTGGGAAGAGATAGCAACTCATGGCTTGATTGTGAGGTAAGATCTTCCCACATGCTGTCTTAGTGTATGTGGGAAGAGCCAGCGTCTCGTGGCTTGACTGTGAGGTAAGATCTTCCCGTGTGCTGTCTTAGTGTATGTGGGAAGAGACAGCAACTCATGGCTTGATTGTGAGGTAAGATCTTCCCATGTGCTGTATTAGTATATGTGAGAAGAGCCAGCGCCTCGTGGCTTGACTGTGAGGTAAGATCTTCCCGTGTGCTGAATTAGTGTATGTGGGAAGAGCCAGCGTCTCTTGGATCTTCCCGTGGGCTCAATGTGACATTGGAAGAAGCAGCTTTCAAATCGAGTGATGTAACGAGGTTGTCCAACTAGAGTTCCATTACACAGTCATCTGTCATCGACTTACACGGTTCATCTTTGACCAGTTTAGAATATCTGGTTTTTCGAACCAGCAGTGTACTGAATGTTAAAGTCTCAGCGATGAAGGCGATCAGACCATCGGTAGATTCGTAATGGTCTGCGCCCAGAGCAGGACGTCGCTAAGAGAGTGGCGAGTGCCTGGTGACCAGTCCTTAACGTGAACTTTCTACCGAAGAGAAACACATGCCAATGCTGGCATGCAACTATTCACGCCAATGCTTCATGTTCGTCTGGGGTGTACTTCCTTTCCGTTGCTGACAGCATCGTCGAAGCATATGCGACTGGACGTTCTTTGTCACCGGACACTAGCGATAATACGGCACCAAAGCCAGTGCCTTGTGCATCTGTCGTTAAGATCGTTTGAGCACCTGGGTCGAAGTGTGCAAAAATTGGAGCAGATATGATGTAATGTTTATGTGTACGGAACGCTTGGTCTTGCTCATCTGTCCATTCCCACGGGATACCTTTATGGAGTAATCGTCTCAGTGACTCGGCAGTGTCCGCGTAGTGCAAGACGAATTTCTGATGGAAATTCGTTGTGCCCAAAAACGATGCAATTTCGACGGTTGTGAAAGCTCCTCAATGGTCTTCACATTTGAGTACACCCTGGGATGACACGTGGTAACCCAGAAAATCAATTGCCGTCCTGGCAAACTGACACTTGTCCGGATTCAGCGTGATGTGATACTCGGCCAGTCGGTCGAGCACTAGCTGTAGTCGCTTGTTGTGCTCGTCCTTCGTGCACCAGTGTATGGCAGTGTCGTCTAGGACGTTGATACAAACCATCTATTCCGCTGAGTACATAAGGTACGATCTTCTGTAAAGCATTTGGGTCTGAACTCAGTCCATACGGCATCCGGCTGTATTGAAAAAGCCCCTTTTGAGTGATGAATGCCGTCAAGTACTTACTATCAGATTCTTCCGGCATGGGAACTTGCTGGTAGCTTTGCTTCATGTCTAGCTTGGTGAAGACAATGGAGTGGTGGAACTCGGCAGACAGTTCCTCCATCGTCGGCAGAGGGTATTTATCTGGAATTATGGCCCTGTTGACTGATTTCAACACACAGTGGTACTTCACCTGATTTCCGAAATGCGACGACTATATTCGGTATCCAAGGTGATGAGTCGATCGGTTCAATGATCCCGTCGTCTTGTAAGCGTTTCAACTCACGTGACACTTCGTCACGTACAGAGAATGGAAGGCGACGTAACTTCCGGGTTAATTTGGGGATGCTGAACAAACTTGGCAATTTTCCCAAACCCGTGAAAAACCGATGTAGGCTTATATACGTTGTCCTTTATCGTAATATTTGTCTCGGTCTTAGACCCTCCCCTACATGGCCTAGGGGAGTCTTGAGACAACTGTGACACCCCCTGAATCCGCTGGATCGCCCGGTGTTGCTAGTAACACAGGCATAAGCGGCATAGGCGATATTCATCCACCCTTATCGCCAATGTCAGTAACAACATAAAACTAAATAACTCACTAGTAAACACACACACGCACACACGCACGCGCGCACACACACGCACACGCACCCGCACACGCACACGCACACGCACACACACACACACACACACACTCATGTTTATTCTTAAACATGGCGGAGCCTCGTCGAACTCTGAAACCGGCGATCGTGACGTCGCTTGTCAATCAATGATCATAACAAACACTACACTCCCTTATTGTATTCCATCGAATAATAATGACGCACTTCTATATAGCGTTTCTCGATGCACTATTTTGCAATTATAGTTAGTTCACTTGAAAAAGCATACGTGTTTGTACAGAAACAGAAAAGTAACTGACCATAATAATTGTGGTAATTGCATTATTATTATGCAAAACATTTTGCGAGATGGCACCACAGAGTGATCTGGTTAATTGCGACATAATTTAGTTTGGTGTTGTGACGTCATAGTCGAAGTTCCATATGGAGCCGTGGCGCATACTATTATATCAATACTCCTATCCATTATCGTTTTATCAGACATTTAAGTGTGTGAGTCGCCATGTGAGACAAGCAGCTCCATGCTGAACTGATGATCGCGAGGAGACGTCCATATGTGGCTGATAAATTTTGCATAGATATTATTAAAACAGGCCGGTTGTTTTTGTCCCTGCATTAATTATTTCTGGTTTATGCAATTTTTAACAGTAAATATACTACAATAACAAATATTAAAACATGAAATATAATATTGTACATTTAGATGCAATTTGGGGTTGACACATTAAGATAATTGAAGCATTTTAGTTATACGAAATATCACTTATAGCTCCTTACGAGTTAGCCAATGAAAATCGTCGTACATTCCCTTTCACATTCACACAACACACGACGTCAAGTATGTTGACCCATTGCGCACTGAACCACCGAATGTGCCGCTTGGTTTTTGCAGCTGAAGGTGCGACAGCGACGGATCCTCGATGCGCTGGAGAGCAAGCAGATTCCGTACCAGGTCACTGACATTGCGAACAACCGGATGGCCAAGCGACGGATGCGGCACATGTCAATGGACGCGAACGCCGTGCCACCGCGCATATTCCGCGGCGAAATTTACGTCGGGGTACGTCCCCTTTGTTTTAATACTTGCACTGGCATTCGTAAAATCGTAAATCGTAAAGTGAGATTCCATGAATGAAGAAAGTACAATACCGTTCTTTTTTAAACTAGTTAGTATTGGTTATTTAAATTCGAAAGTAGGTCATTACTCGTTTTAAATAATGCAATCATCGTAATAGTTAATTATGTAGGTCCTAGTGGGGGCGAAGGTGTGAACGTACGTCTGGACAAGCCACACATTGGGGACAGTTGGGATTTACTTAGGAAGACATCGACTTATCATACATAGCATGGTTGTTGTTTTTATATTAACGTTACTACTAGAAACAATACAAAATGCCATGCACGCCTTTATACTGCAATGATGTGCGTTTATATACGTACATTCAGCACAGTATAATATCATTACTGCGTAAACTGTGCTGTGTTGTAGAAATTGACAACTACAAGGGATGTGTCCACCAGACATGGGCCGATGATTCGTGGAACGTTTTATTACTTTTACAAATGGAAAATCAGTGATTCAACTATTAAACTCCTAGTGACCTGTTTTGTGTATACACTTTATTTCTGCAGCATTACCTTGAGAGATTTCTGGGCTGCAATTATTCTGGAGTGGACTCTTTCTGAAGCAGACTGATGCAATCTGATCTAATCATTTTCTGGCAGAAAATACATGAGGTACATTTTAGAGGGTTCGTAAGTACCTCACCGGAGGTTCGAAATAAATATAGATGGATGCAAACCTCTGTGGACCCGAAATTGCTACACTAAGCCGTTTACATACCACTGGTTGTAATGACCTTTGACCGTTGTTAGGAAGGGGTTCGTCTATGTCCACACACTAACACGTCTGCGTTGCAAACAGTAATTGTGCAATACTTTATATGTTTTATATAAACATTTTATTATGTGTTTTGTCAATACACGAACACGTGATTTGTTTGCAACTTGTTGTGTTGTCTGAACATTCATTTTGTTTTGCTGTTGTATGTGAATTATTAAATATAATTATGTTGCTTGTACATGCGTTTTCCTTCACTTTCTGATGCGCAGGCCACACTGAGAGAGTGTCGGGTTCTAATCTCGGTGGACCCAGGTTAATCACACCGTGGGCCGCCACAGGACCGCCTAGAAGTAGTGAATGGGCCCACTGGTAGCTGTAGTGCAGATCAGTTTAGTCAGCTGTAATGTAATGTCTATACAGCTTCTCTAAGTGTACATTTATAAATGTAACGCACACTCGCACGCATGTACACACAAAAGGTCCTGAAAACATAACCTGACAACGAGAGAGCAGACGAAGACAGGATGTCGTCCTTTCTCATGCGGAATAAGAGTGGACAGTAACTGCAACACCGGCACAATTGTCGGGACAACACCGGGACAATGTTAAGAAAAATACCGGGACACGGTGTGACATTCCGGTTCAGAAATGTGATGACCCAGGAACGGAGTAGCACCCTTTTTCCTAGCGTAGTAATGATGTACTATGATGCAGGAAAACGCTGCTGTCTTCACGACGTTTTACGTATAGGATACGGTGGCTCAGAGACAGAGGGTGGGACTTTCAACGTTGTTCGGATGCACTTACTCCCGTTCAAAGCTTAGGCAATTTCGTCCAATTCCAGTTGCCGCTGTCAGCTGTATGAATGAGTACCTGGTTACAGACGTTGATTGAATCCCAGTGTTGAAATACTAAGAACGAGCAGTATTCTCACAGTAATTGCAGCGTGGCTGGATACATCTAATTGTGTTTGCATGAACAGGTCTGTCATGGGGCAAACTGTACCGCTTTCTGGGCAACGAATGTTGCAGGGCGATGTATAATGTGAACACTTCGCTAAAGTTTTATTGCACACTGTCGGTACAAGTGTCGCCCGCAGCCACCAGCACGGTTTTAGTGAACGTTTCATATCTAATGCCATGAAATGCCAGAAAAAACTACGCAAATGGATATAATAGATGCAACTGACACAACGATACATCCATGGCCAACGAAAGTTTCCATTATAAGATATGGATATCATCGAAGATAAAAATGCATCAAACAAGGCGCAGCCAATCGATCATACTTCAAAGAACGTAATATGGATCAATATCTTGATGTACAAGTAATGGGCTGTAATAGCAACTACATGTAAGTAGTTTATCGAGCGAGAAAAATGGCGCTGTAAACGTGAATGACAATATCATTCACCGGTATTGAGGTACCATTAAAACAAATGTGGTTTCCCGAATACCGGTGACACGGAGCCAAATCTCGGTGTAGGTCAATGTACAATAATTTGTATATGGCGTGACAGGCGGACATCGCCTAAACTTCGGCTTCGTACTTTCCCTTGAAGATTCCTGTTGTCTCTGCCGGTGAATAAACACTAAACAGAACCAGGTGGCCCTGTTGTTTACCCTGATGATTGAACGTACTTGCACAGTCATGTAGGTAAGTTCTTATAGCTTGGTATCTAGTCTTGATGAATGAACGTACTTACACAGTACAGTAGGTAAGTTCTTGTAGCTTGGTATCTAGTTTTGATGAGTGAACGTACTTACACAGTACAGTAAGTAAGGTCTTGTAGCTTGGTATCTAGTTTTGATGAGTGAACGTACTTACGCAGTACAGTAAGTAAGTTTTTGTAGCTTGGTATCTAGTCTTGTTGAGTGAACGTACTTACACAGTACAGTAAGTAAGCTCTTGTAGCTTGGTATCTAGTCCTTGGAATCGCTCAAAGCGTTTACCTTTCATCCCTGGCAGACCTGTTCATTTGAACACTAGCTCAACATCTCTGGGAAGCATTCAGCGACGCAGCAGTTACAGACTGAAGACAATTCATTCACACGTATCCATATGTCCACCACTGTATACAGCCGTGGATTCATTTATATGGCTGAGTGAACTGAAGCAGCGTGGAGTGAACGAAATTAGACAAGCGAAACGGCAGCAAGAGGATGATTCGTACCCAGGTTATCTATACTTACTTGGTATATTTGATTGTATAGTCTCTTTCAGCCGGTGGCTAGATACCTAAATTTATTCTTGAAGGTGTTCAGAATAGGACCTGACACGACTTCTTCGGTAAGTTTGTTTCAAAAATCTATGACACGATTAGTGAAGAAGCGTTTACGGATCTCTATATGGGAGTACGTCTTCATTAACTTTAAGCTGTCGCCCCTCAGACAGCTGCTTCATTGATACAAAACATGCTCTGGGTTGTTCCTGTTTAGGTCAGTGACATATTTATGTATATATATATATAAGGTCTTTATAATCTTTTCCGATTTACTTTCAAAACATCGTTTATCGTTATACTTTATGTGGGTGCATGGTTTAAGTTTTTCACAGGTGATGATTCGTAAATCCTTTTGTTCTTCTGCAACTTCTAATATTTCTAGTCCTAATGTTTGGGCATATTTAAGGTTTTGGCTTATTTGAAGTACAACACATTTATTTTCATTTAAGTTTAATAGCCACGTGTTTGACGAAACTGAACATTGGTGTAGATCATCTTGGAGAGCTTCACAGGCAGCTAATGTAGAAATATTTGAGTACAGTTTTGTGTCATCGGCAAACATTTTGGCCGTTGCCTTGACTGAGTCGGGTAGATCATTTACCTATAACACAAATAGTAATGGCTCTAGAATGGAGCCTTGTGGAACTTCACTTCTCACAGTTTTCCATAATGAATGACCATTACTTAGGACCACCCTCTGCCTCTACATGCTAGGAAGGATTGAATCCATATCACCACTTCGTCTTTAATACCATTTTGTCTTAATTTATATATCAATCGTTTATGTGGTGCAGTATAAAAGGCCTTTTAAAAATCTAAGTAAATCACATTAGTTTCAGCACTGTTAACATTTGGGACCCGACGTTCTAACGAATATGCTACTGCGCCCTACCATTGTGGACAATTGCACACACGATTAATAGTTGACGAACGCCAGCACCAAGGCAAAGCCTACAATGTAATTTCAACAGTTCTGCGGTGATCTTTCCATCATTCATTTCAGCCAAAGCTGCCTCAAGTTCAGAGCGGGCTCCCACGAAATTGGTACCGCGGTCAGAGCGCAGCGCTCTGATGGATCCACGTCGGCCTACGAAACGTCGATAGGCATTGATGAATGAATCCGTTGACAGGAGGTTTGCCGTCTCGATATGCACAGCCCGGCTGGCCATGCACGTGAAAAGAACTCCCCATTTTTTCTTCTCACTCCGTCCTTCTTTGATAAAAAAGGGACCGAAGAAATCCACAGCACTATAGGTGAAAGGGCCCGATGGCTCCAACCTATCCTCTGACAGGTCGGCCATCTTTTGAGTCACAGTCACGCCACGCATCTTCCTACACTTGACACAATTCCACAGGTAGGAAATGACAGTAGCCCTTGCCTTTATGATCCAATAGCCAGAGGCTCGTATCTCGTTGAGTGTCATCCCGCGGCCGGAATGGCAAAAATGCTGGTGGTGATGACTAATCACCAACCTTGTCACATGACTTTCCTTAGGTAAGACAACAAGGTGTGCCAATTCACGGGGTATATTGGCACGTCGTATCCTGCCGCCAACGCGTATCAGGCCGTCACTACCCACGTATGGATCTAGACGGTAGAGACAACTGTCCTTCTTGAGTGACAGGTTTCGCTTTCCACACTGCTTCCGATCAGCAGCATATGCTCCTAGCTAACGAAGAGTGATGAATTCCCTTGGGAAAGCTTTTGCTTGGACCGCCATGATGATGACCTTTTCAGCTCGCTGCAATTCTGTTACATCCACCGGTCTGTAACCACGCTTTCCTTTAGCACCGAGTGTTTTGTCAGAGTCTATATTCACTGATCCTTTCACTACTTTTGCTTTCAATATGTCCCTGAATCTGAGACATACAGCCACGGCACGCTTAGCGCGATGCCAGTCGGAGAAGTATCCGATCCTGTCCAGAAAGTTACTGAAGGCGGGCTTGGCCTGGGCGGTGTGTGCAACAACCTTCTTGACATCGGGATCGTCTGCGCTAACTGGCATGCACTCATGGGTTAATGGCAGCGGTGTGGCAGACCAGAGAAAGGCTGGTCCCTTCCACCAATCAGTAGCTCCCATTAACCCTTTGGCGCTCGCGCCGCGTGAAGCAATGTCAGCTGGTTTCTTCCTGGTGCCGACGTACTTCCATGCGCTCACCTTAGTGCTGCTTCTTATCTGTTGTACCCGGTTTGCAACGAAGATGTTGAACCTCCTAGACTCGTTGTTTATGTAGCCCAGCACAACCTTGCTGTCCGTCCAGTAGTAGTGCGTGATGGCCTCGTAATCCAATTCTTTCTGCAAGAAGTTGCCAACCTTTACTGACAACACTGCTGCAGTCAGCTCGAGACGCGGTATGGTCACAAACCTTGAAGGGCCAACACGGGATTTCCCCATTACTAGGGCACAGGATAAATTGTCGTGACTGCCCATCAACCGCAAATAACTGCACTGTCCGTAACCTGTCAGACTGGCGTCTGAGAAATTGTGCAAATCCACATTGATTGGAGTATCGACATCTTTGTCCTTGTAGCATCTGGGTATGTGGATGTCTGCCAGGTAGGGCAGTTCACAACGCCATCTCTCCCATCGTGCCTTCATTTCATCAGGAATGGGGTCATCCCATTCACCGCTATCACGGACCAGCTCCTGTAGGATCTGTTTCCCCCTTAGCAAATAAGGAGAAACCAGGCCAAGTGGGTCAAACACCGAGCTAACCGTCGACAGAATCCCACGCCGAGTATGTGGTCTGTCCTTCACTTCAACACGAAACTGGAACGTGTCCGACTCGATGCACCATTGTACGCCAACAGTCCGTTCGATGGGTAGAGAGTCACAAGTCAAATCCAGATTCTGAGCATCCTTGGCTCGTAGCTCAGGGGAGATGGCAACTAGAACTTCCTTGCTATTGCACATGTATTTGTACAAGTTGAAACCACCCTTCTTGCACATGTTGCGGCTACTTTCCACCAGCTGTAGGGCTTCTGCTGGTGTGGCCACAGATTTCAGGCCGTCATCTACGTAGAAATTGCTCTTGACAAAGTCTGCTGCAAGCTTTCCGCAGTCCTTTTCGAATATGTCTGCCGTCGCCTTGAGTGCGTAGTTTGCACATCCAGGCGATGAAGTTGCACCGAATAGATGCACTGTCATCCGATACTCCTTTGGTTCACTGTCGAAATTGCAGTTGTCCCACCATAAGAAACGCAGGAAGTTTCTGTCCTCCGTGTTGACTCCGACCTGGTGATACATGCTTTCAATGTCACAACTTACTGCCACGGGCTCTTGACGGAATCTGCACAAGACGCCAGTCAAATTATTAGTTAAGTCTGGGCCTTGAAGTAGGTGACGGTTCAGTACCTCACCCCTATATTCCGCGCTGCAATAAAAAAAACACTCGTATCTTTCCTGGCTTCTTGGGGTGGTACACTCCGTGATGTGGAATGTACCAGGTCCTTCACTCAGCGATGGTCAATTCCTCAGCCGGCACAGGTTCCGCATATCCATGGGTGATTATCTCTGTCATGAACACTTGAGTAGTCCTCCCTGTACTGGCTGTCGCGTAGAAATTTACTCTTCAGGCCGGAAAGTCTCTTGAGTGTCACTGCTCTGTTATTCGGTACTTTGATATCGTCCTTGAAAGGCAATGGCGTTTCAAAGTGTCCATCAGATCTCCTATGTATTCCATTGGAGAGTTTGTTCAGAAAACGAAGGTCTTCAACAGATATCCTTTCTTCTGACTTTCTCTCGTTGAAGTCAAGGTCGAACATATTGCACACAGTCAAGGGGCTGATCTCCGTAACGTGGGTGCGAAATGCCAAGTGACAAGGCTTGTCATTTGCTACACTCACCAGCTGAGAATGAGTGGGGTCCACTATGCCAGCAATTCCCCAACCAAGTGACGTGCGCACCGCCCATGGATCATCGTCAGTTCCTGGTATCAGCTCTCTGGGCTTAATGGCTCGAGGACAGTCCAGTCCAATGAGCATTCTAATATCTACATTTTCCTCGTATGGAAGTAACTGCTCTGCTACAGAGGTGAGATGGCACCACTGCATAGCTGTCTCCGGCCGTGGGATCAAACTCCTGTTTGCTGGCATTGATTCCCTCAAGTACGCTCCCGGCAAAGGAATAGGGGTGCCTTCACCGACATTACATACAGACAGACCATGCACCACTTCACTATTGATTGTTCTTTCTGCCAACATTGTCGCCAACTTTATCTTGACTGGTTGTCCAGTAGCCTTCAGTTTGGCCATGGTCTGTTGGGTGACGAAGGTCGAGTTGGATTGGTCATGTAACAGTGCGTACACCATGATGGACTCATCTGGTGCATCCTTGTGATACAACATCACTGGCACAATCAGCGAGTTGTAGTGGCTTGCCACATCGAAAATATCAGTCTGGTGTGATAAGACACTCGCAGCACTGGACTTAGTGCAGTGTGCAGTCACGTTGGTGTCTGCTTCTGTGGTTTCCTTTCCTTCCTCTCTAGTATCATAATGCAGCAAAGTTGGGTGGAGGCCTGCACAGGTCTGACATTCCTTTCTCTTGCTGCATGTCTTTGACATATGTCTTCCATCCATACACCCGTAACAAAATCCCTTCTTCCTTAGAAACACCTTGCGTTCAGCGAGTTTCATTTTCTGAAACTGTCCGCAAGACTCCAAAATGTGCGATAGCCCACAGAGCACACAGCTCCTGTCCTTGCTCTGCACCGGCAGTGGCGAGGACAGTCACCACATTGCAGCCTGAGAGGTTCTCTTCTTCCCGAACATCAGTCGAAAATGAACGCGCCGTCATCTTCTGGCGAAAACCTCTTACCACCCTTTTCTCTTTTTCATCTCTGTGCTATTCTGTTTAAAGTAGACAGTGTTGCACGCGATGCGCGCTTCTTGCTCCAAGAAGTCATAGAATGGCTCGAAAGGAGGGTAGCATTGTGTTTCCTCGTCCTCCCTGTTCAGCCATTTGTCCACAATGAGGCTCCACCGATCATTTAGGTTCTTCGGCAATTTCTCCAACATCCTTGTGATTTCCTCCTCCGAATCCAACGAGCATAGGTGATTAGTTGACTGCATAGCCGTCTTGCAGTGCAGTAGGAAGTCAGAGAACTCGCGAAATCTCTTGCAGTCACCATGCTTCACGAATGGCCAGTCTCTGATCTTCCTCTTGCACTCCTTTGCCAAAGTGTACTTGTCGCCATATCGCCTGCGTAGGATGGCCCTAGCCTTATGATAGGCATCCTCGGTGTTCAGTGCGAGATATCCTTGAATGGCCGTGTGTGCCTCCCCGACGGTGCACATTCCAAGGAAAAACATTCTTTGGCTCACAACATTGGTGTGCTGCTCCTCTATCGTCTCGAACGACTGATTCCAGTATGGGTACTGGAGCAGGTCACCACTGAATTTCTCAGGCATCATATTGGGTAAGTGTTCACGGTTCGAGAGCCTATCTGCCAATCTGTCCAGGACATTTGCCAATATCTCACTGGTATCTGCGACATGGTCAGTTGGTGGGTAGCCGCAGGTTTGGCCCTGTTCAGTCATATTTGCCGGTCGATTAATGGCGCTCGTGCGATAGTAAGACTCTGTATGAGTCCCTGATGACGCACGAATCATCCAGTCCTTTGTCGATTCGCCGTGAGTGATCATGTGACCACTTGCCGTAGAGAGATCGCCATCACTGCACGGTGCCAGATGTCCAGCTGTATGTGGAGTAGATGTATGAGCATGAGAGGGCACACCGAGGCCCATTTTACCTCGGATAACATGAGTTGCTTCCATGAACTTGACCTTAGGCGTAAATTTTACCTCCTCTGCTTCCTCATACCTCTCCAGTGCCTGCAGTTTTGCTGCACTGACACTTAGTTCCGTATGCAGCCTAAGTTTTTCCTCTTTATTTTTCATTTCAAATAAAGTCAATTTGTACTCTCCCTCAGCTTGCGAAACTGCATTTCAACTTGACGCCTCGCCATCTCCAATTTGTATTGCTCTTTCACTGCATCCGCGCGGGTCATCAGCTCCGTTTGCCGCTGCTCCTCCTGAAGCCTTATGAGGCTGGCGCTGGAGCGCACGGAACTGCCACGTGACGTGCGGGAGAGATGGCTAACCTGAGACACGCTGTCTTCAGGGTCGATGCTGTCAATGCCATTCTTGTCGTGTGGCGTTAAGCGAAGCTTGCCCTGCTTCTTGTACGTGCAGCCAACATCCTGGGTGGACGTCTCTTGTTCTTCAGTCCATTTTCGAGGTGCAGATGTTGCCATTTTGTTCTCGCAGCCAGGTTCCAGTCCGATGACGACAACAACTGGTCAAGTTTTACTGTAGCGGTTCATACACCAACTATGAACACTAATTCCAAATCAATCATAGCTGTGGCTGTTTATTTACGTAAAACTGAAATGCAACAATAATGTATACATGAATACAACACAACTGTAAAAAAACATGAACATTACCAATATAAAGGCATAAAATACCTCTCATTACTACTAATTTGAAGTCGAGTCCGGGGAAAAACAATAGCTAGCCAACAAGTCATGTTTTATCAAATGTAATTAATGTTATACACTCAAAAAATAGCATACAGTTTGCTATAGTACATTATACACGCCTTTACCTTGATCCCAGAGTTGTAATCTCCTAATTCTTTGTATTTCTCGTATATAACGCAAGCCGCGCACAAAAACCACGATGCTGGCTATACCCTAGCGGAATCTCTCTTCCCATTCTCTTTAGCACACATGCATCTGCCAGATGGCGCCACCATACAAATGCACTAGCAGTATATACAATTATTAGCACTTACAATTATATATGGGTTGGCTGTAATGTATTGCTATAATTATTATTGCTATTATTATTATTGTTGTTGTTATTGTTATTATTTATACTATAAAACAGTTTGTGTCGGCGTTTATTTGTCTATCTCTGTATGTCTATTTCCTAATATCTCCGTTAGTTTTGCGTGCATGTTGTTGACATTTCATAGTCGGGCTACGGGGCCCATCGGTATGTTTAAAAAAAAATTCCCGTGGGTGGCGATTTTACGAAAGAACTTATGTCGACGTTTGGAACAATAGTAGTTCGTAGTTGCGTACAATTGTTTGCAATGCTATCGTGTTTTCTGCGTTACATGATCTACGACAAACGTCTACATCACTTTTTTCGTGAAATCGAAATTGGTGCATGATTTCTGGGGCACAAAGTTGAATCTATCACTTTATTGGCACTGCCCTGCCAAAACGTGATTGGCCTTTCTCGTGTACAACACCGGGCAACTTAGTTAATTATGACATTGTTGGTTTAAAGATTATTTTAATACTACGTTTCATTTCAATCTTGTCAAACGTGACTGCTTTAAATTTCAGATACACCGACTTTCCAGTACTTTGGGTTTCAAAGATGTGGACGTGAAATATTTAGTATTTCAGCTACAATCTGCCAGCCAGTCTGATTGAGATGTTTAATATTACTGCTTTTAGACGATCACTTCAGATTTTTGTTTCATATAAACTGCTTTGATGAATGTAATCAGAAGCTTTTGTAATGATGTTTAATATGTACCGTTCTTTCTAGTGTTGTATCATGTTTTATATGTCCCACGCCGAATATTTTATATACATAATTCTTACATTTATTGTTTGGATTTGATGTCTTATATTGACTGTTAAAAATATGTAATTTAAATATATCTATTCCTTGATTAATTATGTGATGTAAAACACAGAACACTCACTTGATATTGTACTATATAAACTGTGTGTATGTTATTATTATTTATTATTACTAGTTGTATCTCAACATCATCTACCGAGTGCTGTCTTTTGTTTTGCATCCCCATCGACACATTTCAGCCACATCGACCTTGTGCCATTTTGTGTTTCAGTCACGTCGAACATGTACTACTGTCTGTGTTTCAGCCACACCGAATATGTGCAAATTCGTGTTTCAGTCACGCCGACCATGTACTACTACTTGTACAGGCCCCGTGTCTACCGCCCGTTTTTCTGGGTGACCTCTGCCTTCACGAGTTACCCGCAGGACAGCGAGTCTCAGTACTCGGACGAAACGGAGAAGACGGAGAAGCGGCCGCGGCGACGGTGCGGCGCGTGGTGGGTGGCGCCCTGCTGTTGTTTCCTGACGCTCTTGGCCACTGCTCTACTGCTCGGTCTAGTCGGGGGACTTGTCGTCCTACCTGCGCTAGGTAGGCCATTTTCTGAGATTGCAAGTGCATAAATGTATGCGAATATATAAATAAATCACATGGAGTTGATGGGATACCACTAACACAGCTTAAGGAAATTGTTGAGCAAATGAGTACACCACTTGAATAATTGTTTAGCTTTTCACTAGAAGAATGAATATGTTCCTTCAGAATGGAAAGAAGTAAATATTATGCCGCTATTTAAGAATGGATCGAGGAACAAGCCAGAAAATTACAGACCAATGAGTTTAACATCAGTTGTATGTAAATTACTCGAAACATTAAGTAGATACCACATGGTGGAATTCCTTGTAAAACATAAATTAATAAATACATATCAACATGGGTTTTTAAAAGCAGTGCTATGTCTAACCAATCTCTTATGCTTTTTTGAAGAAATTACAAAGAGGGTAGATGACGAGTCACCAGTGGATGTTGTCTACTTAGACTTTCAGAAAGCTTTCTATAAAGTGCCACATCAAAGATTATTTCTTAAACCAAAAAGCCCATGGTATAGGTAATGATCTAACCAACTGGATAGAAAAGTAGACACACAGAAGACACATATTAATAGTAGATGGGGAGGTTTTAAACTGGAAACCGGTTTTGAGTGGTATACCACAGGGATCAGTATTATGCCCTATACTGTTTTTAATATATACAAATGATTTGGAAGATGACATATCTAGCAAAGTACTCAAATTTGCAAATGACACAAACGTACTCAGAAAGGTTACTAATGATACAGATAAACAAAGTTTATAGGATGATATAGATAAATTAGTTAAATGGTCAGAAAAAGGGCAAATGTTAATAAATGTTTGGAAATGTAAATGTATACACATAGGACATGGAAACATGGACGAAGAATATAAAATGGTGGATGCTGTACTAGGTAGAACCACACAAGAAAAGGACTTAGGAGTAACATTTGGTGCTGACATGAAAGTTTCAGAGCAATGTGGGAATTCTGCTTCAAAAGGAAATCAAATTCTAGGGCTAATTAGGAGAACTATCATGTATAAGGAGAAACAGCTAATTACACTCCTGTACAAATCAATAGTTAGGCCACATTTGGAAGATTGTATTCAAGCATGGAGACCGTATCGTAAAAAGGACATAGACAAACTAGAAAGAATACAACGAAGAGCAACCAAAATGATTCCAGAATTGAGAGACCTTAGTTATGAAAGTCGCTTATTACAATGTGGTTTGACAACACTAAAGACCAGGAAACTAAGAGGAGACCAAATAGAAGTATTTAAAATAGTGAACGGTTATGGGGATGTTGATAGGAATATGTTCTTCAAACTTATATAAGGCAGTAGAACCAGAGGACACAAAGCAGCATTAGTTAAGGAGCAGTGTAGGTTGGACATGAGTAAGTACTCTTTCTCACAGAGGGTGATAAATGAATGGAACGAACTGCCAAATGATTGTGTTAATGCTAGTAGTGTGAATGTGACAGAATTGACAGATATTTTATAAGGGTGGACTACACATAGATGAGAAAATTATTGGACTCTCGATAAGCCAATGGCTTCCTTGTCCGCTTTGCCATCTGGAACTTGTTGTTTGGGATGGCAATCTTGTTAAATCTTGTTAAATCTTGTCACCGCTTAGTTGATATAATTATATATCGCGGCAGCGAAAAACGCATCAATATCAGAACACATTCGTTGACATTTAATTATGAAATTACTATGAATCTCAATGAAATGCGATACTTAATTACGAATACTCTGGCGAAAGTGCATGTAAACCTATTCATCTGATTTCTTGCATTTGATAAAAAAACGGACTCTTTTAAAAGGATCCAACATTTTGCTGCCAACGCCTGTGGGCGAAAACGACGCCAGCTGGTTGGGCTCTGAATGCTTCACCTATCCTCCAATATGTCTGATTGCTCACCCATGACACCATATGCATTAGTGAAAGATTGCATCGAGTACACACAACCTGTGCACTTTGTGTAGCAGATGGGTGCCTTTTAGCACGAACTGTATTACGTTAATATGTTATGTACTAACCACGCACGCACGGACCTTCATTAGTCGACCGTTTTACTATGTCCATTGTCGTAGTGGATACTAGATAGTCTGAGTTTTCCCAAAATGGTCATAAAAAGACAAGCAAAATTTGTTTTATTAAAGACGGCGCTTTAATTGCGAATTTGTAACACCGGACTTCGTTTCTGGCATTCCGAGGATTGCGGTTCCTTCCTTCCTCTGTCTGGTGATGTGATGGAAAACCTACCGAAGAGACTTACTCTATATAAATAAAAATGAGCAACAGCAGAGAGTCAATCATATGGTTCATGCAACTCCGTTTACCGCCTCATATTACGTTTCAACTAATAACGCCTTCTTACTTTTCCCGGCACCGCCTGTTGGTAGGACGGAAGATATGTATTAATGGCAAATTAGCTAAATGATGATATAGTAGCCATATACTCCGTAGGGTGAAACGGAATGCAGGTCAAAAGAATGAAACACCAATGTATATATCTTGTCTTAATTAATTTATTATCATTGGTTGTTTTACTGTGGCAGTTGTATTATTCAACTACTATAGTTGCCATTTTTAATAAAATTATTAAATTATTATTATAGTACCGAGAGGTAGGGTGTATGATTGCGGGAAACTTGCAATACTTACACATTGGTGTCGTCGTTTGTTCCGTTGCCGAGTCATCGGTAGGTTCGGTTTTTTTTCAATATCAACTGTTATCTCAGTGGTAGAGTCTGTTGTCGTGGCAACGGCAGTTTCAACAGTTGTTTCAGTGGTAGGTTCTGTTTTTATGACACAAAAGGCACTCACAACTTTACAGATTGGGGGAATAGATTGGCTAGGAAATCAATACTTTCAACCACAGAGAGGTGCAACATTGTGCGCAATGATAAGTCATAACGTCAGTGGATGTAACAGTAATAAAAACAATGTCGTGTCAGCAGAGGTCGCAATAGCGAAAAACAGTCTGATTTGGTAAACTGTATCTTAGCGATCTTCCCTGATCCCATCAATCGTGCTGCCGTGCCAGAAGTACCCGTGTTTTATGTCAGTGTTCTTCCTGTTGTTTTTATTTACTTTGTCATGCAAATAATTCGCACTAGTTATTAAAGTTATGATTATTATATTATAACTATTAGACTGCTAAACTGACATGAGTTATTAACGCAAACCACTTTTGTAACAAACATACATACAAAAATTGATAGTATCGTTCAGATCAGTTACATTATATCAATTCAAAATACACACCAATTACAAAATACAATTCATGTCCCACTTAAAAACTACCATGGCCAATTATTCCAAAATAACAAATGCAAGTATTAATTCCATATAGGAATAATAATAATATAATTTATAAAATATTTATATTGCGCTAAAATCATCGGGAGACCCAAGCTCGTCAGCACACCAAAACAAAACAAAAGCTCATAATCGATTAGTAGTTCCAGTTGTAAATAGTTGGATTGGTACGCGGGTAGCTATTGAGGGTAAGAAACTTTAAACGTATCGGTTTTTAGTTTACGGCGATATTTTTTTTATTTTTCTACTTGCTTAACAATAGCACGGAGTGAGTTACACAGAGTCGGTGCAACAACTAAAAGAGCTCCAGTTCCGACATTTATCTTAAAAGTGGGAAAAAGAAACTGTCTGAACGGGCCTGTTTGATGGTAAACAAGAATGACACTGTGCACCGACTTGCTCTCAGAGACCATTGCGTATTGTCTCTCAGTAAAGGTGTACAATCACCATCAACTAGAACGGGATGCATAGTCATTCAATGTAATTAATCATTTGTCTATGTAAATAAAACATTTTGCTTCTTTCGTATTTCTGTGTTGCCTTCACTGTGTTTGCTCTGGTGGGCTATATGTGAACGGGTGGAACGACCAGGTGCGAGGCAGCCGGGCATGTGCGGTGCAGCATCGATTGGCTCATATCTTATTTTGATCATTACAGTTGACATGTATGCAGACAAGAAGCTTCTACATCATACATGTTATCGGTTCCAGGAAACGTATGGCAGAGTTCATTATCTTTCTCCATTTTCGATCGTCGTGATCGTCTTTTCTTCTTACGCCGTTGGCTTGCCAATGTGATCGCGAAGGCATTTATTGCTTCGAAGAGGGTTATGACGCTCGCGCCAGTGAGCAGCCCCAGCGAACTCCCGATGTCACCTGTAACACGTACGAACAACTGTATTAATATGTCCCGTGTAAAAACTTTCACTCCATAAAGTATAGAAAAGCCATCTGCGAATCGCTCGAAAAATAATATATTTTGCCAATATTTATTTGTATGATTTAAATTGTTTGACTTAGAAGCGATTCTATACGTGTATTTTAGTTACTTTTAATGCTCACAAGACAGCTCATTCCAATCTATTGCAAGTGACTCCCACTCCACCAAAACAGTCATTGAACATTAGAAATAGTACGTACGCACGAACGAACGCATGCACGCACACACACACAACATGATTTTGTAAATTATCAATTTCTTAATAATGTAATTACAATATATCGATTGCTTTATTTGCACGGCACTTTAAAACTTGTTCCGAAGGGAGAACGAATGACCGATCAACTAATTTAGTCGGTGTGACATAACTACTGTAGCAGAAGTTTCGCCGTGTAAGCTCAGTTGCTAGGACATAACAACTACAGAGTAGACTTGTAGAGACGTGTCTTGTTTTGTCGCCATGGAAGGCACCAGCTCTGCGATTGCTGCGTCGCCGCAGCGCTGTGCCGCCGGAGAGGAACGAGACGAGCGAAGGAAGCGGTGGGGACCTGCCTTAAGGACGTTCTGTGAAAATACCACATTTCATGGGCTGCGAAACGTAACTGGGTCGACAAGCAACGCTCGCAGGTGAGACAGTTCCTGCAGTCTAAAGGCCCGTTAACATGAGCGATTTGCATCATATATTAAACTTATCATTATATTGTTAGAAATTGCGAGAAAGACCTATTTACTAGAGCGAATCACCAGTTGAGATTTGATGAAAGGTCACGACGAGCTGCGGTAAGCCTAGGCACCTGTTCCTTCTCGTTTGGCTCTAAAAAAACATTGAGAATAATTTGTTAGATTCAGATTCAGTCCCGCAACAATCGGTCGTATCGCTCGCTGATTGTCAACTGTTTCAAATGTCGCGATCGTTGCAGAATTGGAACCAGTTCCAATTTTACGACACAGTTGGAACCACTAGTTGTCCTGCTAATGAGTCTCGCAAGCATGTTCACACGACGGTGGATGTTTACACGACAGCCTCTATGTATGTCTGTGAATGTGTGTCTGTGTGTGTGTGCGTGTGTGAGTGCCTGCGTGCGTGCTTGCCTGATTTGCGGGAAACATTACCGATCGTATTGCCTCTTTATCACATTTCGTAAAGTTGCAGATATAAGTACCAGTGATTAAGGGTTGTATCATAAGTAATCAAAGCCCAAAATATGCATATTGTTTATTAAGGGTCCAAACCACCACCCTCCCACCCTCACATCCTCCCACCCCCTCATCTACCCACCCACCCACCCCAATACCTTTTGTGAGACTTCAAATAAAGCGCTCATTGCCAATCAAATTACTTTCATTTTAGTAAAGAAGCATAATTACGATATTCCATGTAATCAACAGCAATTTCTTTTGTTAAGAGTAACAAAACTCATGATTTCGGGCCTAGGTCCATAAACGATTTATTAAAACATAACCATTAACAACAAATAAGAATATGACGCCAGTTGTTTGCTGGGAAAACCTTGTTGAATGCACAGCATCTTAGTTACTGTTAGATAATCCTACGTCACTGATGCAGAAGTCTGGCACTTTTGCTCGCCAAATGAAAATATATTTGTAAACACAAACTCCTATTCTTGCCCGTAAGATATGGCCATGCTGTCAAAACTGAGCTGATTTAATACATGCTGGCCTTTATTTACTAAACTATGTCCTTTCAGACGTGACTTCCTGTATGATCGAGATTTTGCGTTGGTTGTGTATATACCGACACAAATTAATACGTAATGGGTTAGTCTAGTTTACCCGATTTCATAGAACGACGCATGCGCTTATCGGTTGCGCTTGTAAACCTGTCAGTCTCAAGTTATCTGCAAGTTGCATATCGCGATATGTAATCTTTCATGTATAACCTGTATAGGCATCTACGAGTTCTTCGCAAAAGTGTGTCAATCCTCATATGTTATGAGTGGACGTTATCAGCTATCAGCTGCCGCAAAGCGTTCGGAAACTTGATTTCCTTTGAAAATGAGATCATCTTGAGTCGTCAGTTCCTCTAGGAAGCTGAAATAGTGCATCAAGGAAGTATGGAGATCGTGTTTCTCCCCAGGCGATCCCTGTAAAATCGCACGTTTCAGGGCCTGGAGTATTTCATCGTGTTCTGTCGCATCTCTGATGTTGCGTAGTCGTGTTTCCGAGATGGACAAGTATTGTGCCATTTTCACTTGAGCAAATTCTTATGAAATTGTCACAAAAAGTGGATTTCTGTCATTCACGGTTTTGTCTGATTCAGTGTCCGAGTCTACTGATTGACGGCTGACTGTATGCACCGTCCTCGTGTTTTTAGATTGGCACAACTTAAGGAAATGATTCCTCGTATCACATTTTGAGCACAGTTCAGCACACGCTGGACTCTACTCTTTCTTTCTGGCATGGTCTCCGCAGCCTCTAATGTAGATGATTATACCACTGCGACGTACGTCGTAACATGAGGTAGTACAGTACATCCATAGCCTGCTCCCCTAGGCTAGGCAGCAATTGAGTGTGGCAGCCGGCACTTCTGCCGGTGGATACTTCATGTAGGAAGATATTAAATAATTTGGCAATGCCATTTTGAAGCGCTTCCAGTTCTTGGTGAGTTGACCTGCGTCCATTATTAGCTTGGATGGAAACGGACCATTCTTTAGGACCGTTGACATAGCTGTGATGCTACTAATACTGCTGGCACACAATATCGGTACTTCGCCTTCGCCAGTTTGCGAGCCGCTTGCTTCGAAGTTCGGGTTTGACATGTTTTTATCGCTCACTGGCATTTAGCCGATGAGCTGCCTTATTGCGGTGATACTTATGTAACGCTTGGCATGCACTGTTCTGTGACTACTTATTCGTGTTTCTTCACCGCCGTAACTGCCGCCATATTTCATTATACATGTGTCTAGATATGTTGTGACAACGCCGAAAGTAGTGGTAGCGAACGTTTTAATATAAAAGTTTCAAACCGGGTAGAGCGGCTAGGGCCATCCACGGTTATACATTACATGAATGATGTAACAGCTACAAAGTATTTTTTATTTGACCCTAATAAGCGGAGGACGTGATTCGGTTAAGCGGCGCTTTTTGAAGCGACTGGAATATGGAATGATTCCGCACAGCCATTTTGATTCTACTGAACGGATGGTTATGTTACCCTTGATTCTGTTAAACGCAGTCCACATTACCTGGAAAGGAGACATGTCTCTGGCGATTGACCTTAGCTGCGATGACTTCGTCGAATGTGTTCAGTTCTGATATCCACAATAGTGTCAATATGCATCAATATCACTTTTATTCGTTGGGTGGCGGCATTGCAGCATTTTGTCTTACAGCATAACCATTATTATTGTTAAGTTGTTGATGCTGAGGACAGTGGCATATTGGGGGGGGGGGCAATTGGGCTATATCCCTCCTACCTTGGCTTAACTTTTTTCCGTATGTTTCTCGTTGCGTCGCTACATGGTAGCATGGTAAACTAAAAGTTGACGACTAAGCTCCCCCCTTGGCCGCCCCTTTGGCCTCCCCTTGGCCGCCCCATTTGGCCTCCCCCGTTGACCGCCCCCTTAGGCCTCTCCCGTTGACCGTACCCTTTGGGAGATCCTAGGTACGGCGCTGGCTCAGGGAGTCTAATCCTGTTCATAACTTAAAAATAATTATCAGTAACATCAGCCTTGACAAGTTTTGCCTGTGTAATTTACGGTGAAAAAAGTTTTATACGTTTTATATATATTATTGCGCGAACATTGCGATCAAACTTCGTGCTTTGCAACATTCATTTCTCGTCCAAACATAATGAGAATACCAAATAAGTTTGTTCACTCTTTCATATTTCGGAAGTGATCGGAGCTACACGTGTGACTCTCATCATGGTGTTTGCAATCGAGGACAAAGCACAACACAATTGAAACAGCCCAGCGAGCATGTTGTTATGGCAACATGACGTCACGATTCGGTGCTCTATATTATTGGTGTCAACATATGCTGTTCGAAATGCCAGAAAAAGTGGAAAGTGCAAATGAAAGTCGGGAAACGTCCTCCTCCACATAACTTTATTTCGTTGTTTTTATCGTCTTATTTTTAAGGGACGCCATTTTCTTGTGATGTCTCGTTAGCCGTAAAATGTGAAATCATTTGATACCAAAGAAATACAATGTGCCAAGAAAGGCATCCAGTGCAACAAATAGGTCGATTTTAAAGTGAAAGTTTTTTATGACAATCGGGACATTTCGTCCAAAAAACGGGTAAGGGGGACAGGGGAAAAGTGGTATTTCCCGCATGACAGCGGTAATGTTGACATATATACAATACGTTGGGGAAAGTCGCTAGCGCTGCCTTTTTTCCCGTGTATCACCGGACAACTCGATCAGTGCGTCTAAAGAATAAACCCATACATGCTGTTGTCCACCAGGGCAGTGGAGTGCGCCTTAGGCCGCAGGTGCGTGTTATGGACTTACCCCAAATAATATATTTTTTTGATTTTCCGAAATTATGCGACCACCTCTTAATGCCCTGACTCGAATGCGAGTAACGCTTACGGAGCGACGGTTCTGTGTTGTTGAAAACCCATCCGGCACGTTTGTCTGTTGTAGGATTATCTGGTTCGCAATTGTAGTGATCAGCACCTCGATATACATCGTCCAGTGTGCATACTTCGTGAAACAGTACTTAAGCTGGCCTGTCAGAATGAAGACATCGATATCACGACAAGGACCTGTCGTCTTTCCCGCCGTCACCATTTGCAACCAAAACGCCTTCAGGTATCACGTATCGCTGTTGACACGATGTCACTCTCTTACAACATATATATATATATATATATATATATATATATATATATATATATATATATATATATATATATATATATATATATATATATATATATATATGTATACGTTTTTATTGTAATTATTGTTAAATTAAATTTGTAATAATAAAACACATAGGCTGACTATATGTGTTTATTAGTCCAATATTGATTGTAATAACTAAAGTATGGTGATGCCCACGACAACACAAGTCATCCTTTTAAAGAAGTCGAAGACATCTGCTCCGTTAATTAATGAGTGCAGGACAAAACAACCATATGATAACTGAATTGGATTCTGCGAGAATGAAGGATACATCTTGCTTTTAACGTAGGTTCACCAAACTCCTTGGCGTCGGCTGTCCGATTGAAGGGAGGGGGTGGGAAGGGGAAGGGACATACAGAGAAGTTTGGCATAGAAGATAACAAATGGGTCCGGAGAGAAGAAGTACAGAAGAAGCAAATATTGGAATAAAGATACATGGATATGAAAGTAACACTTCTTAGAAAGAGGAGACATCACAGGAGGGGACACGTTCTGAACAAATGTGTTGGTCTTGGGATATTGCCAAAGAGAGCATCTAAATCATAAGATTATGAAAAAGAAAAGTGGAAAGACTAAATGGTCAGACACGAATAAAACAAATGTTTAGAGCAAAGCATGCGATATAATGGCAGAAAAACGAATTATACTGGTACCCCACTATTATGGTCACCCACAGGACTGGGCCAAAGTGACCTTAATAGGGAGGTGACCTTAATATTGAATATGGGCAGTGAAGCATCGTGGGAATTAAAATAATTGCTATACAGATGCATCTCATTTTAACAACAATGCATAGTTATCAAACACACTGTATATAATGCGTAACGATGTATATGTATTACTGATGAGTAGAGTTGTGTACTTGCGCTCCTAAAGTTTGCTAAGTACACAAAGCGATACATAATGCACAATATCACCTACCAATTAAAATGGATTAAACGATATCGTTTCATTCAACTAATGTAAATGGTATTTGCAATAGGTTAGCCGTATCTGATCAAAATTATTTTTCGCTTTTAAAATCTGCTAGGTCCTGAAAATTTTCTTCGCCTTCGCTTCCTTTCGCATACATCGATAATAATAAACAAATTGTAAAGATATATAATTACAGAAATAATATCTCTATCGATGACCTATAAATAAAAGGGATTTCAACGTGCACAGCGCCCTGCACTGCTCCAATGTAGCTCTTCGGTCATGAGGCAAATAATCGGATGTCGCGATATTGTCAGCCTCAAACCCACGGTCGTCGTATTTTTTTGTAAAATCTACTCTCACGCTAAGAATTGAAATTCAAAATCTCCTCATCCGCTAAGAATTGGAGCTCAAAGTATTATTTAAGATGTCTGGGATATTGCTTCTTTCCGTAGTTTAGAAGTGGTTGGCGTCGTACTGCTGGCGTTGGCGGCCGACCGGCAGCGAAGGCGATGGAGGCCGCTCGGCCGTGACTGACCGTAACACCGGGGAGGATTCTCCCAGTTTTGCACCGAGTTTCTGACATTATTCCTAAATATCGTGGCGACATTATTAGCGGGACCAACGTCCTATTCTTTTCTATGGGAAATCAGTTGGGGCTTAGACAATGTGACCGTAATGGCGGAATGACCGTACCACTGAGGGACCGTAAACCGAGGTTCTACTGCGCATCGATCGTCATTTATATAACACTAAATGAAATATGTGTTATAGCGTTCCTACGCTTCCAGGGACATAGAGTATACTGACTAAGAAAAAGGTGACGAAAGCTTTTGTATCTACATCGACTAGAATCACACAAGCCAGAACATTAATGTTTCAGTGAGAACTCATGTATGTATAGCCATGTTATGTGTCAAGATTGGTTGCTTTCTTTGGTACACACACTGAACATTAACAGCGAATATTGCAGAATATCGGCCGCGGCGAAAAGCGACTCGTTCCATTGGTTGTACGACATGTACACTCGGAAAAACATGTCCCCCACGTTCAACTACAAGTGGGGCGTCGACAACAAATCGATGCTTCATGTCTACCGACAGCACGCCCACCGCAAGGAAGACATGATTGCGTCGTGAGTGTCTTCACTGCCTCTCGTCTCGTGCAGATCAATATTGCAGAATATTACTTAAAATAATGACTTTGAAGATATTGATGATGATGAAAGTAATTGCGATGATTTAATTATAGTAATACTATTTGGGTATTGTGATCAATATCACCCATCACACATTGTTGAATATGATAACATAACAGTTAATATATGTTTTTCGTCGATATGTATTCAACTCCACGTACATGTCACTGTCATGTTAGTTGTAGGTGGAAGGGAATGCCATGCAGTCACAAAGATTTCCAAGAGACCGTAACTGATGCTGGAGTGTGTTACACGTTCAACGCCAGGAACAACGCCAACTCCATGATCAATGCAACTGGTAAATAATAATGTCTTATGCAGCAATTACGTTTGCCACTATAGGCTTGTAAACCACATCACATGAAGACTATCAAATAATACATATAAATATATATGGATAACTTTTGTAAACTTGAAACTTACAGCCCCATTTTTTTACGAATTAGTCTGATGCACTGCTGGTTTCACAATATCGCATTAAATATTAATAACAAAACTATAAATGATGTCTTCTACATCTATTTGTATGATGCCAACAGTTTCACTTCAGAAAGTGTCGATGTTTTGTAGGAGTCAAGAATGGACTGGAACTGGTCGTGAACATCGAACAATACGAGTACATGAAGGGGCCACACAATGCAGTGGGATTGAAGTTACTTCTGCACCACCAAGATGCCATACCATTGGTGCAGGACTTTGGGGATAACGTCCCAGCAGGAATGCACACTTTTGTTGCAGTGAGCGTATCGAACGTAAGTAACATCTTGTTTGATTTTAATGGTGGCGCAGCAAAAATACTAGAATCGGCCCAACAAATAGCAAATATAACCGTACTCGTTGTTCTGTACTTGTGTCAGAATTGCTTAATGCTTAAAGCTTAAATGATACTGAACTAATTATATATAGAAAAGAAGAACATGTCACAGACCATCTATCAAACGGCGAGAATCATTACTAGGTTGAGGTTGTGTTTGTGTTCGTAGTCGTCCGTTGAATGTTGATATTGTAGGAGACCAACCTGCCACAACCACACGGTGAATGCGGGAAACACCGGAAGCTGCGCTACTTCGATCAATACTCGCAGGCGGCTTGCTATAGAGAATGCGTCACTGACTTTGTTGTCGACACTTGTGGCTGCAGAGATTACTATATGCCACCTGTCCATTCAGGTAAACACAGTTCATTACGGCACAACGTGTTCAATTACTTTCGTGCCACTATGTGTAAAATGCATGCAAGTTGTTTTTTATAACGGTAGATGCAACAACCATATGACCAGAGCTTCAACAACATATTATGTCTAACATTTAGATATGTTAGGCTTTCCTTAAATAAGGCCAATAATGTAACGATATTGCATGGAGTATTCTTTGAGGAAGGATATAGTTGAATACAATGTTTTCGTAGCGTTGGTCATTATTTCTACAATTGTACCTTGCTTTGAATTTCCACTCAGCGTGAATATTTTGAATATTATCGTGCCAACAATGACAAGGTGAATGACATAAAACACACCACCGATATTTACACATATGGAATCTTGTGTCTAAACAACATGTGGTCGAATCTCATGAACCGTTGGAATGACGTGTTCTCAGATGTGTCAGAACATGTTTGTATATTGTTTTCATGTTTTGCTTCTGCACAGTAGACATGTTGAGGGTCTTGAAACAAATGTGCCGACCAGTAAGTCCGAATAAATTCCCGGTGATATGTCTTTAACCGTTGAAACGAGTTGTTCTGATCCTCGTTTGTTTATTTCGTTACTAATATAATATTCTTTATGCAAGAATAAATTTGTTAAATGTATTCAGCCGCCAAAACATATATAATGAGGCTGAAACTTTGGTTTGCATTTTGTGAGAAACGGACGGAATTAGTGAGCCCTGGTATTTACTGGCCACATAGGACACAGGGCTTAATCCTCCAACTACTTTAATGTATGCTAAACCAAATAATGCAAACATCTTCAAAAATAACTATTACGACAGATATATAAATGTTATGATTTTGCTAATACATTTTAGCCCTATACACGAAACAGTTCGTTGTAAGATTATTACAGTAGGTACCTAAATCCAGCACATCGGCCGCTGACCAGAAAATATGGAATTAGTGCAGGGTGAATCGCAATATCAAGTGGCACAGTATATGTGCATTCCCATATCAATGCTTTGAGATTTGTAGAAAGACGAAGTGAAACAATTATCGATTGTACCTATTGTAGTTTTTAATGTTTAATCAACTTTCGTACGACGTGTGTCAATTGATGATATACGCTTTCGGGTGTTCATCTCCAGGTTATTATTTTCGATTGTCATTAGTCGACGAAATAACTTACGAATTAGTTCCGACGATTTTTTGTAGATAACGATCCAAACGTATCTATATAGAGCCCCACTGAACGTTATTCGCTGTACCACCCCGTTCGGTGTCGGGTGATATGCTGTATCGAAGAATTGTCAGTTGCCACGGAAGTCTTTTATAAGTGACGAGCGCTGACATTTCAAAGCTCCGCCTGTTCCAGCGAAGTCTACTTTTGTAAATATCCAAGTATTGGTTTCACAATTGCTTCTACTTCGTTTAGGTGGTCAGTGTTATGTTAGAATATATAGTTTATATTATATAACTTAATTTTACGATAAAAACGAGCACACCATTTCGCTTTAAGGTGTTTTACTTCTGATTCACAAATCCAAACAATACTTTTACTTTCAATGCATGTTTAATGGATGCCGTTACTATATATTCATAATGTGATGAGTATGACTGGTAGACAATATACTGATACTATCGAAACACATAGCAATTATATTTTTAAAATTTATCAGGGATGTACAATAATGGAGTGGATGGACCCTTTTTACCGTGGATTCGTAGTGCATGATGTAGGTTTTCGTTGTTTCGGGTGAGCCAAGGATCATGACAAATACCTAGCCGTTACGTGTCCCGGTCGATGCGATTCGTTGGTCTTTCTTCAATTTTCTGTCCATCCAAGCGTTGTTGCTGTTCTTAGGCGTAAGATGTTCGTTGATGTAGACGTTTGTTTGTCTAACTTTTGCGGAGAAACTTAATAGTTTCTTAATTATATCTTCGTAGTGTATATATATATATGGAGGGTCACGTGGACCTTGATGCTGGCGATATTTAAAAAACTTTTGTTAGGCCTACTTTTGGGATTCGTGAAGAAAAATAGCCAAATGAGATACAATCAGTGAACAATTACATTTGGACTCAGTATCTAAGTTTTGTACCATATAGATGAACATCGACGGTTTGATTAGAACGACATTCGTATGGGTGTGTGCATGCAGTTCCTAGTGGTAGGCAAAAAGGAAGGAAAAAAGTAAAAAACATAGCAAAATGAGACAACGTGGACCCTTTATTAACTCGTACAGCCCACAATGTCTGTCACACCTATGGACACATTTATATGGCATGAACTACCACAGGTATAGCTTGTAAACACATTTTCTCACGAACAATACCCTCGAACACCGTGCGCAAATGGTTCAAGAGATTAGACTATATACTCCATATAAACACTATTTTGGAATTATCCGCAATTAAAACTGTTCTTGTGCAAATGGCAATACACACGCCCTATCTGCTGCGTTCTATTGGACGTAGCAACGTACAGAATAAACACTTATATGTTGCATTACTGATCGTAGACGAACCGCCCGTGTGTGACGTCTCTCGATATACAAACTGCCTGCTGCCAGCAATAGGTAAGTCTCAATTAAAACAATTTAGAGTGATATGTCAACGACTGAATGATAATTAATTGAACAGGGAGTTTATGAAATATAACTAACTCCAACTACTATCAAGAATAGCACGCCGGTGGTTTACTACAGGAAAAACGTGTTGAACACACAGCACCTTAATTTCATGAACCGAGCCATAATTTACACCAAGGGTACCTGTAGTCTAGCTATATTCGTTCACGAAATGCAACTTTATTTGTAAAAACATTGTTCTATTCTTATTAATAAATGCCATGCGGTGTAAACTCAACTGATGCAACATATGTTGGCTTTGGTTTATTAAACGTATCCCGTTTGATAAAGCAGCTCGCTTGATTGAGAATTGGCTTTGCTTCTGTGTATACCAGTGGGACCTTCGATCTCGTTGGAGACGCCTATCACGTCGTAGCGTGTCAACAATTCTCAGCTGCAACGACTTCCAATAACTAATTGAGTGCTTGGTCGTGTAGTCATCAAGCGTCAAAATCCCATGTTTATTTAAATTTTGTTCCATATTTTACATGTTGTGCATCTACGTGGTAGCGTGGTAAACCAATGGGTGACTCAGCTTGCCCCCTCCTGAGTCTTGGCCTCCCCATTGCTAGATCCTGGATACGTTACTGACCATTTGATGAACTGCATTGATGTTTAAGACGTAGTTTGTTTTTCAGAATCATTTAACAGAAACCTGCCTGCCACAAGCGTGGCCACTACGAAAGAGAAACTGGCCTCTACTACATGCGAATGCCCGAAAGAGTGCGATATAGTGCATTACAAAGCGTCTAATAGCTACGCGGCCGCCAACGAGAACGGAGAAAACCAATTCGAGTTGTCTGAGAAATACCTCAAGAATGTGGCAGAGCAACTGAAAAAATCTATCGACATCCAGGAGCGTCTGTTGCCGGACAAACGGCGAGCTAACATAAAGGAGATTGAACGAGTTCGAAGAGGATTACCAAAATTGGAAAAACTGCTACGCTTATCAGAATATACACAATATGTACGAAATGATACGACGCATGACGTATGTTATGATTATTTAAATGAATTCGGATTTCAGAAAATGCAGGATATCTTACACAATCGTTTTGTTGTCGGTTGGGATAAAATGAATTTGTATGATTGTACGTCTGACTCGTTCGAGCTCTCCAAAACACTCACAGATTCAGTAGACATGATTGACAACGAATGTTTGCGAACAACCCTTCGCCTGCGTCTGGGAGAAAAAATTACCGCTTTGAAGAGAGTATTGGACAATCTAGACAGAGTGCACGACGCATACTGCAATGCTGTCCCGTTGACGAACTATACAGTTACGCCGAACGGCAGTTACGACTCGTTCTATCTAACCGCAGAATTGTTCAAGCAAAGCAAGGAAATGAATGAGATACACACACGGCTCACAGGACACATTAACCAATATATAGAAAACATCTACGGGTTGTATCATATCTACACAGCCGATGGTCACGGAATACAGACAAAAAACAAAGTTCTTAATTACACCAATGGATTATGGCTAGCTTCAGTCGAATACGACAGGGATCTCACAGCATATGAGTCGTTCGTCATACGACAACCGCTCCAGCGTATTATAAAAGCACGGAATAGATTCAAAGACTATAAAATACGTGATGCTGCAAAAAGGTCTTATTTGAGGAGTAAAGATTACTATTTAGACTTAGTCAAAATGTTGCTCAACTGCCGTGCTACTGACAGTGGACATGCAGACCGTGAAATGGTAAAATACAAGAACGGCTTGGAGAACAGAAAAAACGTCAGCAAATTACACTTAGCCGACGAACTTACGAAGGCCAGAATAACGAAGATGGTTATAGTGTTTCAGACATCATTTTCTAGAATTATAGAAAATAACATTAAATTGTATTCTGCTGCATCAAGCGTTTATCGGATCAACTGTGCGTGCTTTGTCGAAGCGGAAGACGAACCTATTCTCCGGGCAGTCTTTGTTAAACTATACAGCCACTACAAAGTTGCTACAGCTTCCGAGAAAGCTGTTATGCGCGAGTATTTCAAATTTGAGGATGACGATTCATTTCGTGGGAATCTAGTTCGTGGTGAGATGAGTAATAAAAACTATTCAAAAACAAACATTGGTCCACCGAGTACCATTTCCGACCGCGTTTCGTATCAGAACTTTACATTGTTCATACAAAGGCTGGAACATTTCCTTGAAACGACTCTATTGGACGCAAAGTTTTTCAGGTAATTTAGTGTCATATTAACGATTTAGCGTCTGCACCTATGTACGTACAGCTGTAGTATTATATAACTGTACAATCGTCTAATAAGCCACGCATTCCGCGGAATAGGCATGCACTTCACCAGATGTAATGTTCTGTCATGTAGTGTTTGCAAAACACCCTTCCCATTACCACCACGCTATTTAGTGGATCATATTGGAACGCAAAGATTCGGGGATCTCCGACAACTACGCACCCTTCTAATGCTGTACGTCCCGTATTCCAGAGGCAGTTATGCAATTTGTAGATGTGCCGAGTGCAGCGATATAAAGAGAAGTCCCGCTTTTCATATAATTGACTTAAAGTTTTGCAACAATACCATTGTATTCCAATTCGCATAGTATACTCCATATATAAATTATATTAGCTAATCAAAACATGCTAATTTCAAAAAAGATTGGTCGACGGAATATATATATATGTGTTAAAACAAACTTCCCAAAAAGGTAGCACTTATTAAAAAAAGAATCTATACATTCTATGCCATATTCTATATGATTTTTTGAGAGACCATTTTGTACAATTCAGAAAACTATTATATAATTTTTTTTTATACAATATGACACCATTTTCATAGAATATGACATATCATTTGTTTTCGGAAATTTATGTAGAATTTGAAGTATTCTATAGTTTCCTATACAGTTTCATGTTTTCAGTAACATACTATGTTCTGTAGAATTCTATAAAATTCTATACGCTTAAATAATATAAAATTTAAATTTATATAATTTGTAGTAATATATATATATATATATATATATATATATATATATACTTACGTGTCTTCCCATATATATATATATATATATATATATATATATATATATATATATATATATATAAATATATATATATATATATATATACTTACGTGTCTTCCCATATATATATATATATATATATATATATATATATATATATATATATATATATATATATATATATATATATATTTGATATTGTTTTTCGTGATGAATTAGATAATGATACCTTCGTTTGAACGTGTTTCAGTCACAACTTTCTGGAGCTGAATATCTACATGCGCGACCTGCGTGTCCATGAGTCTGAGCAGGTGGAGGCTTACACTCTCACTGACATGCTAAGTAAGGCTTGTTTGTGTTGTTTACTTTGCTAGATACCAAGACTAACTCGGTTATTACATAGCGTAATTGAAATAATAAAAACAATACCTGGATCGGTGTTGCTGTTTCCACGGCAGAGGAATCGACGGGTTATACCAAATTTAGACGCCCATTTAAACGTACCTTTCTGCAATTTGAGGGTAACGAATGCCATACAGTCATACCCGTGTCCTCCTTTAAATTTTCCAAGGGCATGTACACGATACTCTAAATAAAATGCGTGGAGTCATTTCATGCTGATTCGTTGTTGTTGCTGCTGAAATGGATAACGTTGGAACTAATCTCGATAATCCTCTTTTGTGGGCGCCATTTTAGTGCAACCAAGAGTGTCAATTTTAAGGGATACAGCTCAAGTTTTTAAGAGCATGTCTGGGGCGTTGTAATAATAGGGGTCCTACATGTCTAATTGTTACCACCCATAAGATCATCAAGTTATTCGCCGTGGCTGACGTTATCTAAGATAATTGGTCGGTTCTGAATGACAGGCTTTGTACGGTATTTTTCCGTGTTGCGCACGGCTCTGTCGGCTTCTTTGACTTCGGAGTAAACTAAGAAAACACTTTTAAATTCGTGTAATACTCTGGTTCTTGCCTACTTAGTACATCTTGTAAGATAAACATATCTCGAAGATACGGACACTGACATGTTTGTGCAAATAAGTGAAATAATATTGTTCGGCACCAGCAAAGGCTGATCCATTCATTCATCCTTAAAAGGTTTAAATAATAAATAAAGAAACAGGAAATAATATTATGATACAAAAAATACCAGAAATGCTACAATATCCGCACACTACATTGCGGCATTACCCCATTATGCCAAGTCAATGGGTAGTAACCGCACATGTTACATGTTTTATTGTTTTTCCTAATGGCGTTGAAGTCTGGTCCGTTGGCGATTATTTACGTACATTGTCTTTTATAGCAACTGTTATGAATGCATCAATATGAAACTTTTACGTAGTAAGACATGGTGTGAATTTAGGTCCCTAGACATGCATTATATAGATGTCCATCCGACAAATCGTTGTACATTGGTGTAGTTATACATTCGAAATGTCTATTAATTATGTGAGCACTGTGATTGCTCGTATCAATGGTGTCGAATCTTGTATCGTAATTTACTTGTTTCTAGCCAGATGTTTATTTTATTTTACGGAGTGGCAGGTTTTACACCACAAGGGGCAGACATTAGTACAGTTGTCCATGCGTGTTACAGGTGACATCGGAGGTTCGATGGGGTTACTCATTGGCGCGAGCGTCATAACCCTAATGGAAGCAGTAGACGCCTTCGCGAACACATTGGCAAGCCGACGGTGTAAGGGAAAAGGCGATCACCGCGATCATCGAAAACGGAGTCGGAGAATGAACTCAAAGATATGTGTCCAGGAATCTATACACATGTAATGACGAACTTGATGTTTTCTGCGAGGATAAACATGAATGAGATAGTAGTTGATCGATGCTATCCCGCGAATGCCCGGCTGCCTCGAACGTGCCCGATCAATAGTTTCACACATTCTCGTGCATGGACAAATGAATCATTACACTAAATGACTATGCACACCGTTGTAGTCTATGGTGACATTTCACTTTTACCGAGAGACGATAAGCAGTGGTCTCCGTGGGAGACTCGGTGCTCAGTGTCATTCTTCAGAGTTGACAATGCCGAGAGACAGTTTTGTTAGTTTTGATAACGTTGTTAACAGGTGATGCCTGCAGGCGAAGTAGGCCTTTGTATTGGTCCTTTGGCGGCAGGAGAGGGAAACTCCGCGTATTCTCCCTTACTGCGTCGCAGGAGTCGGCGTGCATATGAGGCCATTTGACATGCGTATATGAAGGAATGACTTTCCGTCAGATATTTCACTTGCAATACATTTGTAAAATATTATGTGGTGACTTTTCGTGTGTTATTGCATTTCCTAAGTGAAATAGGTTACAAACGTATATTAATTATAGCCTAGTTTACATGCGTTAAATGGTAGATATGCCTGTAATTGTTTAGACACACGTCTGCTAACAGGTATTAAATATATCAAAACAGTTGACTAATTTCAAGAGGAAACAACTGTGAATTTTGTCGCTTGTATTTTGCATACAAATGCAAATGTCGCCGTGTTGCTTCATGTGAATGTAGAAATTACAATTAAAACGATTGTATAAAATATAAAATTTACTGACTAATAAGTCATTAAGTGTAAACCATTACAGTTCACTATTGGTAACTTATTAATGTGTCTTTTATTTTATTTAAATATGCTGAATATGTTATTTAAATTATCAACGCACCGGGTTGGCGATAGGCTAAATCAGTTGAGGATGGATTTTTAAAGGTGACCAGCGGAACCAGATACAACGAGCAGTCGTCGGACGACACGGCCATTATAACGAGTCAACAACTGTCGTTCGAGCGAAGAGAGATCAATACCATCAAATAGCATTGAATAATTTATGTGTTATTATCGCCGTAGCTATAGTCACGGGATTTTGCGTGGCCTGGCAAAATGTCGGCAAACAGGCAAACAATGACATGCCCTTTGGAGACGATGCTAATCAACATTAGGCCGCTGCTGGAAATGTCAAGTCGTTGAAAGAACACACCAACAAGCAGAAAATGTAGTGATCCATGTAATGCCAAATTAATCGTGTGTATCTTTACTTACTTACTTAGTCCTCTTCGTGCCCAGAGGCACATAAGGCATCAACAAGAGAGCGCCACTGCTGTCGGTCTGCAGCCCATTTGGTGATGGTGTTCCATGTCAGGCCGCATTCTTTCATCTCCTTCTCCACTGTTCGTCTCCATGTTTCTTTTGGGTGACCACGTCTCCTTTTTCCATCTGCTGTCCAGCGTAAGGTTGTCTTGGGCAGTGCGCCAATCGTTTGTAAAGCACACGTTATAAACGGTGATAATGTGTACCACGTAGCCATGATGGCTTACGATGAAAATACCACGCTACAAAAGGTTACATCGACATAATCACTAAATAGCGTAATGAAATAGAATAGTACAACTATTACTTCACAGAGGATGACTCAGTACGTACTGCGCCTTTAAAGGTTCCTCCTCCACTCGATATTTCCTCGTCTCATTTCAAATTAATTGTGAAAAAATTCAAACTTACCTAGCCTCCACTACGACATGCTAGCTCGTTTTTGCAACTTTTGTATACAGTTTGTATGAACTCGTGAGACTGACTATTACATTATTTAATGCTTGATACAGAAATTATTGAAGTGAAAATGAAAGTGTCCTTGGTGAATTTTGATAACTTTGCAATGCGATCGGCGAGAGGATAGAAGTCATCATGATCTACCTACCCGAATTCAGAATGGATGTCGTTGGAATTATGATCGAGTATTGTTTTTGTATAAGTCGGACACTCAATAGATTTACCGGATATCAACCTATTCATGCTTTGTTATGTGACTCACTGAAGAATGAACTATGAAACGCTGTAATTATACACCGACAGATACAATTCTCGAGGCAATTGACAATCATCTTTATCTTAGAGTTTGTATCACCAAATACCTCACCTGGAATAAATACATCCATCAGATTACAGCCTCGGCAAACCGTAATCTGCCATTTGTTAGACGCAGCACTAATGCTCTAAAACATCAAAACAACTGCCACATCTACAATCCACACCTGAAAGAATTGTTACAAGTATTTCTCCATGTTACACGAGAGTAAAATGTTGGAACTCAATAACAGACACGATAACCTGCATTACTCCAACAATTAAACAAGCTCTCTCCCACTCAGTTCCAACCAAACACGAATAAGCTGCAATTTCTCCTCGCATGTACAACCCTGAAAGTTTGAGTCCTTATGAGTGTTGGACAGTATCAGGAGTATCTTTTCTTCAAATGTTGGACAATAACTCGACTTTGTTAACCTTTGACAGTGTTGTTTGGAGTAAAAATCATAAGTCATAATAAGTCAGCGCTCCGTAAGAGTTATGGTTGCTATAAAATGGAATTATTTCTAACATAATACTAGAATTTAGTAACTATTCAACAATAAACTACAAATATATAATAACACAATTTATATTACATAATGATGTTAATATATAACATATCTCAAGGTAACGATTAGTTTTCTACACCACTTTTACGTTGCTTTGTATTTATTAATAATATGTTATACCTCGATTGTTCCCTTTTGTTATTAGATACGATTTCGCTCTTAAATCGATATAATATACAGTACCCTTACCTATTTCAGAGAGCACGGATTTTACGACTTATGACATTTATCTCCAAACAGCCATATATGGTGCTAATGTACGAGTGATATTATTGTCTCGCCTTTTACTCTGTGTAATAGAAATAAGATTGGGGGTGAAAGCCATTTATTGTTTCAATGTAACACTTTAAAAGACCAAACAAATAAATTTCTGACAAGACATTTTATTAATCCCTTTAATTTTTTCAACTTCTCTCCGTGCAAGAATTTGTAAATTGGTCAATATCATAATAGGAAAGTTTAACTTACATTGGCTGTTTTTATTACTTTAAAATGTTATGAGTACGTGTAAGTATTTTAGGTGTTGTATATTTATATCATACACCATTGTATGATGATAGAGAATAAAACTTTCGTATGAATTTCTTTTCATCTAGTTTCATCTTACCCGTTACCAAGAGCTGTCAACTACTCGACCTTCCCTGAACCCATTAAACGTGCTGCGTTGCCAGAAGTAGCCGAGGTTTAGTTCAGTGTTTTTTCTTTTGTTGTTTTTTTATTAACTGTGTCCTACAAATAGCACGCACTAGTTATTACATTTATGTTTATTATATTGTGACTATTAGACTGTTAAGCTTACATGAATTATTATCGCAAACCACTTCAGTAGCAAAGTCCACTTGTGTTACAAACGTATCCGATATTACCGTGTTTTGGAAACAAAATATTCATCAACACTTTTCTTGGAATTACTGTGTGTGTGTGCGTGCACTCGCGTGCCCTCATGAAGACATGCGTGCGTGCTCTTGTGTGATATTGAGTTTTTGGGTCACACAGAGCGAAGCGTGTTTAGATGTCACATTGTACATGTGGCCATACCGCGTTATATTTAAAGGAAACATATTATGTACTTGTTCATTCTACCTTAAGTAGAACTTGTACTCTTATATATTGTATTACTCTGTTTACTGAACGCATGTTCACTGTCAACTCTAATCTAGTATGACCAGGTAGCACGCAAAGTCGTCGTTTAGTTTGTGTGGTACACACCTGACTAATTTGGCATTACGAGGATCGCTACGATTTCCGCTTGCTTTTCAAATATTTCAACAACATGACATTTCCGACAGCGGCCTAATGTTGATTAGCTTTGTCACAAAAGGTCACTTCATTGCTTGACTCTTTGTCGAGTTACAGAAATTCCATCCGAGCCACCAAAGGTTCAATGAGAACGGCTATGGTGTTAAATTACCAGCCATAATTATACTGCTGGTGACACTCGAGTGACATTAACAAACAATATGTTATTCCCGTTATATAACAACTAATTAACGCTGGAGCATGCTTTGTCACTTCCTACAATTGTAAATGTGCTGCTAGGCCGGTTTCACGAAGCATTCTTACCGTTCGAAGAAACTGATCCAGACGTTTGACTCAGATTACACAATTCACAACAATAACATAAAACAGGCAAATCGCGTGTCTATGCCTACGCGTGTACTCTGTCGCGTTCTAAATGATGCAAACGTCAGGAGAATTCTCAGAACGAGGCTGTATTCGATTATTTGGGTTGATATATCACGGTAAAATGCTCTAGACAAATACGGATTTCTTATTACCGTGTTATATCCATCCATAGTATGCACGACAGCCTCTTTTGTGAACGTCGAGTGGATATCAGCGCGGCTAGCCGTTGTATGACTGCCAGTATTTTGTCGCAATCTCGAGATATGTTGACTGGCGGCATCAAGTGCCAAGGCATTGATTGATATATATATATATATATATATATATATATATATATATATATATATATATATATATATATATATATATATATATATATATATATATATATATATATATATATATATATATATATATATATATAGCACCGATCCTTGAAGGACGCTGCAACATAGATGTTTGTCAGCCGACGTTCCAGTGGAGTGGTTACTTCTGTATGGTGATTGGCTAATATCGTGTAGATTGTTGAGGTTCTGATGGTCTACCAAACGGTGTTCAACTACTTTCTTGTGAAGCTTCGACACGTACTGTAGGTTGAAGTTCTTCCTTGTCTCATATTTCCCATCAGATGTCTCGTCAATTTGAAAAGCAGTCTCTAGTCTTTGCAAAAAAGAAATGTTTCTTCGCACTCATCAGTAGCTTGTTGACAATGCAGTGCACTGTTCCCGAATAACTGCCGATGAACAGTTATTTGTGTTCGCCGCCATAACCTTTCTGCTTTTCTTTGTCTACCTCAATGTTATATAGATTAGCGTAGAATTTCATTGAATTCTACATAACATAACTAAACATGGTATTAATACAATATAGTACTATATGTTCTACAGAGATATTGTAACAAAAACAATGAGAATATACATATTACTTGCATACTTAATCATACACTTCACAGTTATATTATTGGTAGATTAATAATAGTGCGAGTTATCTGGAGAGCGCTGAAATCATTCATCACATCGTTTCTACTTGCTTCCAGCACTCGGCAACGTTCTATTTACTAGTAACTTTTACTAGGTTTCATTCAACAGCCTTTTTCAAAACATCACTGCGAAGCCGACCTTCATTAATATACGTGGTGCCAATCCCACACCGTGTTCCGGACCTTGAACCCAGAACTGTTTCAATGAAATACTTTCCTATGTTTCGTTTCCTTCTGTTTGCAGTTTTCATGTTTAGTAAGGTTTCGACCTAGTTGCCTTTGCAATTCTGACTTTTAAGAACACACATAAGCCTACAACTACATTGTTGCTGAATGGTGATAAATCTCGACAAACGTGCTTTGTAAATTCACGCACGCACGCACGCACGCACGCAATCACGTACCCTAAAAAAGGCACGCTCGCTCGCGCGCGCAAGCGCACAAACATACACACACACGCACGCAAGCACACACACAACATGATTTGTAAATATTTTAAAGCTATTAAATGCCACTCGTAATAATGTAGTTGAAATACATCGATTGCTTTATGTTGCATGGCACATTGAAACTGGTTCCGAAGGGAAAACGAACGACCTGTCAACTAATTTAGTCGGCGTGAACTACTGTAGCAGTTGCGCCGTGTATGCTCAGTTGTTTCGACATAACGACTCGTTGTCTTGATGAGACTTGTCCTGTTTTGTCGCCATGGAAGGCACCAGCTCTGCGATAGCAACGTCGCCTCAGCGCTGTGCTCCTTCTGTAAAAGAGCTTTGAGAATATATTTTTTTCAGATTCAGATTCAGTCCCGCACCAGCGGTGGCTCATTGTCAACTGCGTTAAACATCGCACCCGATCGTTGCAGAATTGGAACCAATTCCAATTTTACGACACATTAGTTGCCTTGTAATGAGTCTCGCAAGCATGTTCACACGACGGTGGATGTTTATACGATAACCTGTATGTCTGTCTGTGACTGTGTTCATGTACGTGTGCGGGCGTGTGCGTGCGTGCGTGCGTGTGTGCGTGCCTGCGTGCGTGCGTGCGTGCGTGCGTGTATGGGATAACCTTAATAAGGTGTCACTACCAATACTTAAACAGTTACACTGGCTTCCAGGTTCTTATCGAATTAATTTTAAGCAGTCCACTCTTACATATCGTGCACAGCAACCGCTCTACTTGGCTAGTGTCCTGCATCTGTCAAATATCCCTAGGCAGCTAAGATCATCAATTTCACAACTTATTGTACCTAAAACAGCACTTCACTTGGGTAAACGTGCTTTCTCTGTCGCTGCACCTAGGGTCTGGAGTGAAGTCACTTTGAAAACATCTGAAACTATAGCTATTTTCCGAAAAAAAACTCAAGACATATCTATTCCAAATTGCATTTCCACCATACATGTTCGGTTGTCCCTCGTTCTGATACTGACGTTTGCGCGCTCCTGTTCACGATTATGCTTAATGATACTGTTTTGTTGCCCCTCTGAGCTCAGGTTCCTGAGGATATAGGCGCCATAGAAGTAAATTATTATTATAATTTTGCATGCCGCTAACATAAGAGCCACCTTGTTGGTTAATGGATAATTTTAATACAAATTTATAGTAGCACAATAAATAGAATAATAGTATGCAAAATACACTAATGCTAACAGAAAACTTACTTTAATTTAATTTAATATTCACACATGATCAAACTACTTATTCTATGCAAACTAGCCGACACTAACTAATACCAATTAATATTAATTAACTGGTCAACTAAAACTACTAGTATTAATATAACATAATACTTAGCCCTAGACATCTTTCAAATACTAACTGCATAATATGCAATTTACTTATATTACAAAATACTGCCATGATGACTCATTAAAGTTTCAACTATCTTATTATTTCCAGTTAATACAAGTATAACAGTTTGCATAAATCATTCAGTTTCATAATTCCTTACAAAGTATTTTTTACAGTATATCGAGAAAGCCTTGGAGAGAATGGGTATCAATCTTATTTTTATTTCAAATGGTACATTGTTAACATTGTGAATAATTGAATGTATATATGATTTTCCCGGTTTATGTAGATATTATTATTGTTTCTTTTATAATAGGTATGAATATCTGGATTATGCACAATGGGCGTCGCATTAAAGTATTCTGGTAAGTGTTTGTTTACTAGTTTAAAATATAATTTTAATTGTTGAGAGTTTAAAAGTTTAAGTTTCGCGCTCCTACTCGCACGTGCACAGTGGCCACCTGTTGGATGTGCATAGTAATAAACTTTCGTGGTTTCGAGATTGTTCGCAAGATGGCGCCACTTACAATCGAAAGCTCCAAAAAGAAGATGAACGAACCATAATAAATTATATTTTAATAACACGAACTTGACTGATAATAAACGATGCTAATTTTGTGAGAATATTTCGCTAAAAACAGCACCACTTCATAATATAATACTAAATGCGACTTTACATTTATACGTATTGTTGGCACATGACATAACGCCACTCGGCAACGCTTCGTCGTTCGGCGCCGCACTCGAAAAACATTGCATTTGCTAGTTATAATATGTATTATGATAACTATTTCAGACCTGGAAGAGTTATTACATCTTGCTGTACGATATTAGTGTGAAGCTGCACAATACAAAGAAGTAGATGCCGACGAATTTGCCAGATAAGTGACATTTGTCCGGACTTGAAGATCGTTTGGGAAGTATATGACGCAATCGCAGTTATGTTTTCTTAAATCGATGACATTTGATATACCGCTAGTCGTTTACATAATATGTGTGTGTTTTATGGAATCGTTGTGGGTGAATGCACACGTATCAGTGAAAACAGTAATATATAAATCGATGTCCCTAATACATTTTAACAGGGCCATCAAATCTAACTAGATTCTAGAAGACGCCATTGGGATTGGCTTTGTCATTGACATGTCATTGCCAGGCATTGGGATTGCGAAAATTAGACCGGCTAATCAGCGAGTAGTGCTAAAGTGTTTATCAGGACGACCTCGCCTCTATAACGCTGCCATATAATAACATTAATCGAGTGACTTTTCAGCTTCAAAACAGTAAATGTCCATCGACAGTAACTGTGTGCGCGTTGTACAGCCACACTTCTGACTACAAACTGTCTATGCTTCAGCTGATGGTTCGAGTTGTCTTCCGAAACTAACAGACGCTCATGAAGACATCAAAGTGGTGTTGATACAGGTTTTTAGTATTCTTTCCATATTGTGAAAACAACTGCTTCTGGTAACATCCAACCTAACTGCTTATATGTGGCTGTGTACGTTTGTTTCAGTACTGTCGCAGGCTTACTTTATTGTCCAGAACACAAACATATGTAAAACAAACTGCATAAATGTGCTGCTCTGAATGGTACTCTACATAAATATTTTTGAATTAATATGTTCCATGTTGAAGTGATAAATAGAAGACGAATGTGCTTTCAAGCCAAACTAAGAGGTTTTCTCGTTCTCGTCAGAGGAATTTCTTAACAGAAATCGTCATGAGGCTTATCGAATTTTTACATGCTGTTTGCAACCAACAGTTTGCCACTTGTCCAAGAATAGGAGAGATTAGTATGTGTCTACAAATACAGGACTTTGCTCATAATACGTTTGCAATGTCATTTTTGTTTAGTTTAGTAACTTAACCCTTATTATACAGTGATGCCCAAATTTGGGTGTGGAGTAATAATGATTGAAAACGAAACGCTGGCCTGGATGTCTGCAATTGATATGCATGTCATTATCAAACCAGAAACTAAGAGATTCCATTTTTATTCCCCAAACTTGCCTTTTTCATTGACAGCTGGAAGCCGAGCAGTGATGGAAGGGATGAAGATTCTAGAAAAAAATGGATGGACTTCAGAAGGGAAAGCAGATAAGAGAGCTACTCAATTGAAACATGCGTTGAGGCAAGCACTCTTACATGACCTGTCAGGTAAGACTTCCCTGTGTGCCATCACAGTCCGTGTGGCCGACCAAGCATCACATCACGGTCAGGTAAGACCAGACAGCACAACATACTGATCTACGTATGGACGTTTAGCTTCCTGCACGACTGTGACGTAAGTTCATCTTCTTATAGTACTAGCTTCTGAGAGAGGGCACGTCAAAACGCCTACACTAATTGCACGTACATTGTGTGACGTCCTACTCTTTATGGGAAGAGCCAGCGCATCGTGGCTTGACTGTGAAGTAAGATCTTCCCGTGGGCTGTCTTAGTGTATGTGGAAAGAGATAGCAACTCATGGCTTGATTTTGAGGTAAGATCTTCCCATGTGCTGTCTTAGTGTATGTGGGAAGACCCAGCGCTTCGTGGCTTGACTGTGAGGTAAGATCTTCCCGTGTGTTGGCTTAGTGTATGTGGGAAGAGCCAGCGCCTCGTGGCTTGACTGTGAGGTAAGATCTTCCCATGTGCTGTCTTAGTGTATGTGGGAAGAGATAGCAACTCATGGCTTGATTGTGAGGTAAGATCTTCCCGCGTGCTGTCTTAGTGTATGTGGGAAGAGCCAACGTCTCGTGGCTTGACTGTGAGGTAAGATCTTCCCGTGTGCTGTCTTAGTGTATGTGGGAAGAGACAGCAACTCATGGCTTGATTGTGAGGTAAGATCTTCCCATGTGCTGTCTTAGTATATGTGGGAAGAGCCAGCGCCTCGTGACTTGAATGGGAAGTAAGATCTTCCCGTGTGCTGTCTTAGTGTATGTGGGAAGAGACAGCAACTCATGGCTTGATTGTGAGGTAAGATATTCCCGTGTGCTGTCTTAGTGTATGTGGGAAGAACCAGCGCCTCGTGGCTTGACTGTGAGGTAAGATCTTCCCGTGTGCTGTCTTAGTGTATGTGGGAAGAGCCAGCGTCTCTTGGATCTTCCCTTGTGCTCAATGTGACATTGGAAGAAGCGGCTTTCAAATCGAGTGATGTAACGAGGTTGTCCAACTAGAGTTCCATTAAACAGTCATCTGTCATCGACTTACACGGTTAATCTTTGATCAGTTTAGAATATCTGGTTTTTCGAACCAGCAGTGTACTGAATGTTAAAGTCTCAGCGATGAAGGCGATCAGACCATCGGTAGATTCGTAATGGTCTGCGCCCAGAACAGGACGTCGCTAAGAGAGTGGAGAGTGCCTGGTGACCAGTCGTTCACGTGAACTTTCTACCGAAGAGAAACACATGCCAATGCTGGCATGCAAATATACACGCCAATGCTTCATGTTCGTCTGGGGTGTACTTCCTTTCCGTTGCTACAGCATCGTCGAAGCATATGCGACTGGACGTTCTTTGTCACCGGACACTAGCGATAATACGGTACCAAGGCCAGTGCCTTGTGCATCTGTCGTTAAGATCGTTTGAGCGCCTGGGTCGAAGTGTGCAAAAATTGGAGCAGATGTGATTTAATGTTTAGGTGTACGGAACGCTTGGTCTTGCTCATCTGTCCATTCCCACGGGATACCTTTATGGAGTAATCGTCTCAGTGGCTCGGCAGTGTCCGCGTAGTGCGGGACGAATTTCTGATGGAAATTCGTTGTGCCCAAAAACGATGCAATTTCGACGGTTGTGAAAGCTCCTCAATGGTCTTCACATTTGAGTACACCCTGGGATGACACGTGGTAACCCAGAAAATCAATTGCCGTCCTGGCAAACTGACACTTGTCCGGATTCAGCGTGATGTGATACTCAGCCAGTCGGTCGAGCACTAGCTGTAGTCGCTTGTTCTGCTCGTCCTTCGTGCACCAGTGTATGGCAATGTCGTCTAGGACGTTGATACAAACCATCTATTCCGCTGAGTACAGAAGGTATGATCTTCTGTAAAGCGCTTGGGTCTGAACTCAGTCCATACGGCATCCGGCTGTATTGAAAAAGCCCCTTTTGAGTGATGAATTCCGTCACGTACTTACTATCAGATTCTTCCGGCATGGGAACTTGCTGGTAGCTTTGCTTCATGTCTAGCTTGGTGAAGACAATGGAGTGGTGGAACTCGGCAGACAGTTCCTCCATCGTCGGCAGAGGGTATTTATCTGGAATTATGGCCTTGTTGACTGATTTCAACACACAGTGGTACTTCACCTGATTTCCGAAATGCGACGACTATATTCGGTATCCAAGGTGATGAGTCGATCGGTTCGATCATCCCGTCGTCTTGTAAGCGTTTCAACTCACGTGACACTTCGTCACGTACATAATGGAAGGCGACGTAACTTCCGGGTTAATTTGGGGAAGGTGAACAAACTTGGCAATTTTCCCAAACCCGTGAACACCGATGTAGGCTTATATACGTTGTCCTTTACCGTAATATTTGTCTCGGTCTTAGACCCTCCCCTACATGGCCTAGGGGAGTCTTGAGACAACTGTGACACCCCCTGAATCCGCTGGATCGCCCGGTGTTGCTAGTAACACAGGCATAGGCGGCATAGGCGATATTCATCCACCCTTATCGCCAATGTCAGTAACAACATAAAACTAAATAACTCACTAGTAAACACACACACGCACACACGCAGGCGCGCGCACACACACACGCACACGCACACGCACACGCACACGCACACGCACACGCACACGCACACACACACACACACACACACACACACACACACACACACATATACTCATGTTTATTCTTAAACATGGCTGACCCTCGTCGAACTCTGAAACCGAGGCTCGTGACGTCGCTTGTCAATCAATGATCATAACAAACACTACACTCCCTTATTGTATTCCATCGAATAATAATGACGCACTTCTATATAGCGTTTTTCGATGCACTATTTTGCAATTATAGTTAGTTCACATGAAAAAGCATACGTGTTTGTACAGAAACAGAAAAGTAACTGACCATAATAATTGTGGTAATTGCATTATTATTATGCAAAACATTTTGCGAGATGGCACAACAGAGTGATCTGGTTAATTGCGACATAATTTAGTTTGGTGTTGTGACGTCAGAGTCGAAGTTCCATATGGAGCCGTGGCGCATACTATTATATTAACAATCCTATCCATTATCGTTTTATCAGACATTTAAGTGTGTGAGTCACCATGTGAGACAAGCAGCTCCATGCTGAACTGATGATCGCGAGGAGACGTCCATATGTGGCTGATAAATTTTGCATAGATATTATTAAACAGGCCGGTTGTTTTTGTCCCTGCATTAATTATTTCTGGTTTATGCAATTTCTAACAGTAAATATACTACAATAACAAATATTAAAACATGAAATATAATATTGTACATTTAGATGCAATTTGAGGTTGACACATTAAGATAATTGAAGCATTTTAGTTATACAAAATATCACTTATAGCTCCTTATGAGTTACCCAATGAAAATCGTCGTACATTCCCTTTCACATTCACACAGCACACGACGTCAAGTATGTTGACCCATTGCGCACTGAACCACCGAATGTCCCGCTTGGTTTTTGCAGCTAAAGGTGCGACAGCGACGGGTCCTCGATGCGCTGGAGAGCAAGCAGATTCCGTACCAGGTCGTTTATATTGCGAACAACCGGATGGCCAAGCGACGGATTCGGCACATGTCAATGGACGAGAACGCCGTGCCACCGAGGATATTCCGCGGCGAAATTTACCTCGGTGTACGTCCCCTTTGTTTTAGTACTTGCACTGGCATTCGTAAAATCGTAAATCGTAAAGTGAGATTCCATGAATGAAGAAAGTACAATACCGTTCTTTTTTAAACTAGTTAGTATTCGTTATTTAAATTCGAAAGTAGGCCATTACTCATTTTAAATAATGACAATCATCGTAATAGTTAATTCTATAGGTCCTAGTGGGGGCGAAGGTATAAACGTACGTCTGGACAAACCACACATTGGGGACAGTTGGGATTTACTTAGGAAGACATCGACTCTTCATACATAACATGGTTGTTGTTTTTATATTAATGTTACTACTAGAAACAATACAAAATGCCATGCACGCCTTTATAGTGCAATGATGTGCGTTTATATATATACATTCAGCACAGTATAATATCATTACTGCGTAAACTGTGCTGTGTTGTAGAAATTGACAACTACAAGGGATGTGTCCACCAGACATGGGCCAATGATTCGTGGAACGGTTCATTACTGTTACAAATAGGAAATCAGTGACGCAACTATTAAACTCATAGTAACCTGTTTTGTGTATACACGTATTTGTGTAGCATTACCTTAAGAGATTTATGGGCTGCAAGTATTCTGGCGTGGACTCTTTCTAAAGCAGACTGATGCAATCTGATCTCATCATTTTCTGGCAGAAAATACATGAGGCACATTTTAGGTGGTTCGTAAGTACCTCACCGGAGGTTCGAAATAAATATAGATGGATGCAAACCTCTGTGGACCCGACATTGCTACAATAAACCGTTTACATACCACTGGTTGTAATGACCTTTGACCGTTGTTAGGAAGAGGTTCGTCTATGTCCACACACTAACACGTCTGGGTTGCAAACAGTAATAATTGTGCAATGCTTTAAAAGTTTTATATAAACATTTTATTATGTGTTTTGTCAAGACACGAACACGTGATTTGTTTGCAACTTGTTGTGTTGTCTGAACATTCATTTTGTTTTGCTGTTGTATGTGAATTATTAAATAAAATTATATTGCTTGTACATGCGCTTTCCTTCACTTTCTGGTGCGCAGGCCACACTGAGAGAGTGTCGGGTTCTAATCTCGATGGACCCAGGTTAATCACACCGTGGGCCGCCACAGGACCGCCTAGAAGTAGTGAATGGGCCCACTGGTAGCTGTAGTGCAGATCAGTTAAGTCAGCTGTAATGTAATGTCTATACAGCTTCTCTAAGTGTACATTTATAAAAGAACGCACACACGCACGCATGCACACACAAAAGGTCCTGAAAACATAACCTGACAACGAGAGAGCAGACGAAGATAGGATGTCATCCTTTCTCAAACGGAATAAGAGTGGACAGTAACTGCAACACCGGCACAATTGTCGGGACAACACCGGGACAATGTTAAGAAAAATACCGGGACACGGCGTGACATTCCGTTCCAGAAATGTGATGACCCAGGAACGGAATAGCACCCTTTTTCCTAGCGTAGTAATGATGTAGTATGCTGCAGGAAAACGCTGCTGTCTTCACGACGTTTTACGTATAGGATACGGTGGCTCAGAGACAGAGGGTGGGACTTTCAACGTTGTTCGGATGCACTTACTCCCGTTCAAAGCTTAGGCAATTTCGTCCAATTCCAGTTGCCGCTGTCAGCTGTATGAATGAGTACCTGGTTACAGACGTTGATTGAATCCCAGTGTTGAAATACTAAGAACGAGCAGTATTCTCACAGCAATTGCAGCGTGGCTGGATACTTCTAATTGTGTTTGCATGAACAGGTCTGTCATGGGGCAAACTGTAACGCTTTCTGGGCAACGAATGTTGCAGGGCGATGTATAATGTGAACACTTCGCTAAAGTTTTATTGCACACTGTCGGTACAAGTGTCGCCCGCAGCCACCAGCACGGTTTTAATTAACGTTTCATATCTAATGCCATGAAATGCCAGAAAAAACTACGCAAATGGATATAATAGGTGCAACTGACACAACGATACATCCATGGCCAACGAAAGTTTCCATTATAAGAGATGGATATCATCGAAGATAAAAATGCATCAAACAAGGCGCAGCCAATCGATCATACTTCAAAGAACGTAATATGGATCAATATCTTGATGTACAAGTAATGGGCTGTAATAGCAACTACATGTAAGTAGTTTACCGAGCGAGAAAAATGGCGCTGTAAACGTGAATGACAATATCATTCACCGGTATTGAGGTACCATTAAAACAAATGTGGTTTCCCGAATACCGGTCACACGGAGCCAAATCTCGGTGTAGGTCAATGTATAATAATTTGTATATGGCGTGACAGGCGGACATCGCCTAAAATTCGGCTTCGTACTTTCCCTTGAAGATTCCTGTTGTCTATCCCGGTGAATAAACACTAAACAGAACCAGGTGGCCCTGTTGTTTACCATAATGATTGAACGTACTTGCCCAGTCATGTAGGTAATTCTTATAGCTTGGTATCTAGTCTTGATGAGTGAACGTACTTACACAGTACAGTAGGTAAGTTCTTGTAGCTTGGTATCTAGTTTTGATGAGTGAACGTACTTACACAGTACAGTAAGTAAGGTCTTGTAGCTTGGTATCTAGCTTTGATGAGTGAACGTACTTACACAGTACAGTAAGTAAGTTTGTGTAGCTTGGTATCTAGTCTTGTTGAGTGAACGTACTTACACAGTACAGTAAGTAAGCTCTTGTAGCTTGGTATCTAGTCCTTGGAATCGCTCAAAGCGTTTACCTTTCATCCCTGGCAGACCTGTTCATTTGAACACTAGCTCAACATCTCTGGGAAGCATTCAGCGACGCAGCAGTTACAGACTGAAGACAATTCATTCACACGTATCCATATATCCACCACTGTATACAGCCATGGATTCATTTATATGGCTGAGTGAACTGAAGCAGCGTGGAGTGAACGAAATTAGACAAGCGAAACGGCAGCAAGAGGATGATTCGTACCCAGGTTCTCTATACTTACTTGGTATATTTGATTGTATAGTCTCTTTCAGCCGGTGGCTAGATACCTAAATTTATTCTTGAAGGTGTTCAGAATAGGACCTGACACGACTTCTTCGGTAAGTTTGTTTCAAAAATCTATGACACGATTAGTGAAGAAGCGTTTACGGATCTCTATACGGGAGTACGTCTTCATTAACTTTAAGCTGTCGCCCCTCAGACAGCTGCTTCATTGATACAAAACATGCTCTGGGTTGTTCCTGCTTAGGTCAGTGACATATTTATGTATATATATAAGGTCTTTATAATCTTTTCCGATTTACTTTCAAAACATCGTTTATCGTTATACTTTATGTGGGTGCATGGTTTAAGTTTTTCACAGGTGATGATTCGTAAATCCTTTTGTTCTTCTGCAACTTCTAATATTTCTAGACCTAATGTTTGTGCATATTTAAGGTTTTGGCTTATTTGAAGTACAACACATTTATTTTCATTTAAGTTTAATAGCCACGTGTTTGACGAAACTGAACATTGGTGTAGATCATCTTGGAGAGCTTCACAGGCAGCTAATGTAGAAATATTTGAGTACAGTTTTGTGTCATCGGCAAACATTTTGGCCGTTGCCTTGACTGAGTCGGGTAGATCATTTACCTATAACACAAATAGTAATGGCTCTAGAATGGAGCCTTATGGAACTTCACTTCTCACAGTTTTCCATAATGAATGACCATTACTTAGGACCACCCTCTGCCTGTACCTGCCTGGAAGGATTGAATGCATATTACCACTTCGTCTTTAATACCATTTTGTCTTAATTTATATATCAATCGTTTATGTGGTGCAGTATCAAAGGCCTTTTAAAAATCTAAGTAAATCACATTAGTTTCAGCACTGTTAACATTTGGGACCCGACGTTCTAACGAATATGCTACTGCGCCCTACCATTGTGGACAATTGTACACGCGATTAATAGTTGACGAACGCCAGCACCAAGGCAAAGCCTACAATGTCATCTATTTGGCAAGTTAATTAAAACACCCGCACCGCAGGCTAAGGCGGCCACCGCCGTCATGCATGCTGAGTAGACAAGATTGAGTAGATATTTATGTTGTGACACTGTGTGAGAGCAGTTTGTAAGACATGCTGATACGTTGGTGCGTCTTGGTGCCGGACACATTTCTCCCGTATTTGCACTGTTAAACACCTAGCTGAAAAACAAATATTTCTCTAGAACAATATACTGTTAGTGTACACTAAAGTAATAGATGGCTGGGTGAAGTAAGCACTTACGCAGGTGTAAAAAATGCATTAAGGTAACCGCAGGCAACCAGGATGGGTGATTGGGTGGAGGCGGTGGCTGCAGTTGTAAAGGTGCTGATGACTGAACCTGTAAGAATTATATCATGTTTTACGTTTAAACCAGTTAGTAGTCAACCCTTCTTACGTACTTTTTGATGCGTGAAAGGGGCGGGTATGCCAATTTGAACACAGCTGTGATGCCAGCATGTGTCACGGGATGTCGCATAATGAACGTTGGAGCGAGGAAAGAAATTGGTCTGCGTTCAGGTCGCCTCTACGCTGCGACGATAACAGCAACAGTTGAAATTATATATCGCTACTGTAAATAGTAGCTACGGTTAACACACAAGACACTTGTTGTTCTGCGAGTTGTATCATGGGACCATTATGTCGACAAGCCGCGCCTGTTTGTAAAGGAAACAGCAACACTGATAAAAAATGCGTACTTATGGAATATATATGACTAATAAATGGCTGGTTTTCTATCGAACTCTTGTGATCGTCAGGAGTGCCAAATGGATTCAAAGCAGACCAACGTTTTGGTAAAATTGCAGATGGATAGATTACGTAGCCCACAGATGTAGCTTATATGAAACAAATGTGACCTAATTGGTGAATTGGCGTTACAATTTATCGGTTGCAGGTCAAACTTTCTACGGCGAGAGTGTTTAACACGCTAGATAGCACTGATATATTTGTCATGCAACAACTGAATCAAATAATGTTATCAATGTGGGGTGGGGGGTGGGCACTAAATACAGTATTCTATCTTTGAGATAAATTCCACGTTTTATGTGTATATTTTGTGTCCAGCGCACGTAACGCGTGCAACCTGTTAAGCCTATTTCAATACGCTCTTCTTGAAAAGGGCATATTTTGGACATATTTATAAAACACATTTGGGGGTGGGGGTCAGTTACATACATGCTCAAGGAGGGTATTCTGGCAAAATCTTGAGAGTCATCCTGCGCCAAAGCGACACTAACATTTGCAATAAATCTTGGAGTGAATTCACACAGCATAACGCCATGGGGTATACCCATTAGCCATCTCTTCGTTTATTCTATCCAATTGAAATGGAAAAGGGTAGCGCGCTACCCTGTGACCTCTTCAATTTAACAACAGGAGACGAATTCTTCGGATTCAGAAAAACGTTAACCCCCATAAATGGATTCACCTGCAGTTATAGGTATTAATGTAGAAGCAGACTCAGGTATAAACGGCGTATAAACAAGCCCAGCTTCATGAGACTTGATACTCGTATCTGTTGATAAACATTCGCTTTGAAGGGGCTGAATCTGTGGTATAGTGTGTATGTCGTTCCGTCGCTGAGGGTCGACGCCGAACGATGTAAAGAACGCGATTAGGACATTCGAGTGGAGTTAGGTTCAGCGACAACGTCGAACGGTGACATTCAACGAGCGTCTCAGCTGCCGACCTTACGATCTTACAGTGAATCTCAAGTTAACGTGAGTGCTTCTTCTGCGTTTGTTGTTATCATTATCAGCACTAAATATTTGTTTGTGACTCTCGCTATCATTATTATTATTGTAGCGGTTCATACACCAACTATGAACACTAATTCCAAATCAATCATAGCTGTGGCTGTTTATTTACGTAAAACTGAAATGCAAAAATAATGTATACATGAATACAACACAACTGTAGAAAACATGAACATTACCAATATAAAGGCATAAAATACCTCTCGTTACTACTAATTTGAAGTCGAGTCCGGGGAAAAACAATAGCTAGCCAACAAGTCATGTTTTATCAAACGTAATTAATGTTATACACTCAAAAAATAGCATACAGTTTGTTATAGTACATTATACACGCCTTTACCTTGATCCCAGAGTTGTCATCTCCTAATTCTTTGTATTTCTCGCATATAACGCGAGCAGCGCACAAAAACCACGATGCTGGCTATACCCTAGCGGAATCTCTCTTCCCATTCTCTTTAGCACACATGCATCTGCCAGATGGCGCCACCACACAACTGCACTAGCAGTATATACAATTATTAGCACTTACAATTATATATGGGTTGGCTGTAATGTACTGCTATAATTATTATTGCTATTATTATTATTGTTGTTGTTATTATTATTATTTATACTATAAAACAGTTTGTGTCGGCGTTTATTTGTCTATCTCTGTCTGTCTATTTCCTAATATCTCCGTTAGTTTTGCATGCATGTTGTTGACATTTCATAGTCGGGCTCCGGGGCCCATTGGTATGTTTAAAAAAAAAATTCCCGTGGGTGGCGATTTTACGAAAGAACTTATGTCGACGTTTGGAACAACAGTAGTTCGTAGTTGCGTACAATTGTTTGCAACGCTATCGTGTTTTCTGCGTTACATGATCTACGACAAACGTCTACATCAGTTTTTTCGTGAAATCGACATTGGTACATAATTTCTGGGGCACAAAGTTGAATCTATCACTTCATTGGCACTGCCCTGCCAAAACGTGATTGGCCTTTCTCCCGTACAACACCGGGCAACTTAGTTAATTATGACAGTGTTGGTTTAAAGATTATTTTAATACTACGTTTCATTTCAATCTTGTCAAACGTGACTGCTTTAAATTTCAGATACACCGACTTTCCAGTACTTTTGGTTTCAAAGATGTGGACGTGAACTATTTAGTATTTCATCTACAATCTGCCAGCCAGTCTGATTGAGATGTTTAATATTACTGCTTTTAGACGATCACTTCAGATTTTTGTTTCATATAAACTGCTTTGAATGTAATCAGAAGCTTTTGTAATGATGTTTAATATGTACCGTTCTCTCTAGTGTTGTATCATGTTTTATATGTCCCACGCCGAATATTTTATATACAAAATTCTTACATTTATTGTTTGGATTTGATGTGTTATATTGACTGTTAAAAATATGTCTTTTAAATATATCTATTCCTTGATTAATAATGTGATGTAAAACACAGAACACTCACTTGATATGGTACTATATAAACTGTGTGTATGTTATTATTATTTATTATTACTAGTTGTATCTCAACATCGTCTACCGAGTGCTGTCTTTTGTTTTGCATCCCCATCGACACATTTCAGCCACATCGACCTTGTGCCATTTTGTGTTTCAGTCACGTCGAACATGTACTACTGTCTGTGTTTCAGCTACACCGAATATGTGCAAATTCGTGTTTCAGTCACGCCGACCATGTACTACTACTTGTACAGGCCCCGTGTCTACCGCCCGTTCTTCTGGGTGACCTCTGCCTTCACGAGTTACCCGCAGGACAGCGAGTCTCAGTACTCGGACGAAACGGAGAAGACGGAGAAGCGGCCGCGGCGACGGTGCGGCGCGTGGTGGGTGGCGCCCTGCTGTTGTTTCCTGACGCTCTTGGCCACTGCTCTACTGCTCGGTCTAGTCGGGGGACTTGTCGTCCTACTTGCGCTAGGTAGGCCATTTTCTGAGATTGCAAGTGCATAACTGTATGCGAATATATAAATAAATCACATGGAGTTGATGGGATACCACTAACACAGCTTAAGGAAATTGTTGAGCAAATGAGTACACCACTTGAAAAATTGTTTAGCTTGTCACTAGAAGAATGAATATGTTCCTTCAGAATGTAAAGAAGCAAATATTATGCCGCTATTTAAGAATGGATCGAGGAACAAGCCAGAAAATTACAGACCAATGAGTTTAACATCAGTTGTATGTAAATTACTCGAAACATTAAGTAGATACCACATGGTGGAATTCCTTGTAAAACATAAATTAATAAATACATATCAACATGGGTTCTTAAAAGCAGTGCTATGTCTAACCAATCTCTTATGCTTTTTTGAAGAAATTACAAAGAGGGTAGATGACGGGTCACCAGTGGATGTTGTCTACTTAGACTTTCAGAAAGCTTTCTATAAAGTGCCACATCAAAGATTATTTCTTAAACTAAAAATCCCATTGTATAGGTAATGATCTAACCAACTGGATAGAAAAGTAGACACACAGAAGACACATATTAATAGTAGATGGGGAGGTTTTAAACTGGAAACCGGTTTTGAGTGGTATACCACAGGGATCAGTATTATGCCCTATACTGTTTTTAATATATACAAATGATTTGGAAGATGACATATCTAGCAAAGTACTCAAATTTGCAAATGACACAAACGTACTCAGAAAGGTTACTAATGATACAGATAAACAAAGTTTACAGGATGATATAGATAAATTAGTTAAATGGTCAGAAAAAGGGCAAATGTTAATAAATGTTGGGAAATGTAAATGTGTACACATAGGACATGGAAACATGGACGAAGAATATAAAATGGTGGATGCTGTACTAGGTAGAACCACACAAGAAAAGGACTTAGGAGTAACATTTGGTGCTGACATGAAAGTTTCAGAGCAATGTGGGAATTCTGCTTCAAAAGGAAATCAAATTCTAGGGCTAATTAGGAGAACTATCATGTATAAGGAGAAACAGCTAATTATACTCCTGTACAAACCAATAGTTAGGTCACATTTGGAAGATTGTATTTAAGCATGGAGACCGTATCGTAAAAAGGACATAGACAAGCTGGAAATAATACAACGAAGAGCAACCAAAATGATTCCAGAATTGAGAGACCTTAGTTATGAAAGTCGTTTATTACAATGTGGTTTGACAACACTAGATACCAGGAAACTAAGAGGAGACCAAATAGAAGTATTTAAAATAGTGAACGGTTATGAGGATGTTGATAGGAATATGTTCTTCAAACTTAAAGAAGGCAGTAGAACCAGAGGACACAAAGCAGCATCAGTTAAGGAGCAGTGTAGGTTGGACATGAGTAAGTACTCTTTCTCACAGAGGGTGATAAATGAATGGAACGAACTGCCAAATTATTGTGTTAATGCTAGTAGTGTGAATATGACAGAATTGACAGATATTTTATAAGGGTGGGCTACACATAGATGAGAAAATTGTTGGACTCTCGATAAGCCAATGGCTTCCTTGTCCACTTTGCCATCTGGAACTTGTTGTTTGGGATGGCAATCTTGTTACATCTTTTTAAATCTTGACACCGCTTCGTTGATAAAATTATATATCTCGGCAGCGAAAAACTCATCAATATCAGAACACATTCGTTGACATTTAATTATGAAATTACTATGAATCTCAATGAAATGCGATACTTCATTACGAATACTCTGGCGTAAGTGCATGTAAACCTATTCATATGATTTCTTGCATTTGATAAAAGGATCCAACATTTTGCTGCCAACGCCTGTGGGCGAATACGACGCCAGCTGGCTGAGCTCTGAATTCTTCACCTATCCTCCAATATGTCTGGTTGCTCACCCATGACACCATATGCATTAGTGAAAGATTGCATCGAGTACACACAACCTGTGCACTTTGTGTAGCAGATGGGTGTCTTTTAGCACGAATTGTATTACGTTAATATGTTATGTACTAACCACGCACGCACGGACCTTCATTAGTCAACCGTTTTACTATGTCCATTGTCGTAGTGGATACTAGATAGTCTGAGTTTTCCCAAAATGGTCATAAAAAGACAAGCAAAATTTGTTTTATCAAGGACGGCGCTTTAATTGCGAATTTGTAACACCGGACTTCGTTTCTGGCATTCCGAGGATTGCGGTTCCTTCCTTCCTCTGTCTGGTGATGTGATGTAAAACCTACCGAAGAGACTTACTCTATATAAATAAAAATGAGCAACAGCAGAGAGTCAATCATATGGTTCATGCAACTCCGTTTACCGCCTCATATTACGTTTCAACTAATAACGCCTTCTTACTTTTCCCGGCACCGCCTGTTGGTAGGACGGAAAATATGTATTAATGGCAAATTAGCTAAATGATGATATAGTAGCCATATACACCGTAGGGTGAAACGGAATGCAGGTCAAAAGAATGAAACACCAATGTATATATTTTGTCTTAATTAATTTATTATCATTGGTTGTTTTACTGTGGCAGTTGTATTATTCAACTGCTGTAGTTGCCATTTTAATAAAATTATTAAATTATTATTATAGTACCGAGAGGTCAGGTGTATGATTGCGGGAAACTTGCAATACTTACACATTGGTGTCGTCGTTTGTTCGGTTGCCGAGTCATCGGTAGTTTCGGTTTTTTTCAATATCAACTGTTATCTCAGTGGTAGAGTCTGTTGTCGTGGCAACGGCAGTTTCAACAGTTGTTTCAGTGATAGGTTATGTTTTTATGACACAAAAGGCACTCACAACTTTGCAGATTGGAGGAATAGATTGGCTAGGAAATCAATACTTTCAACCACAGAGAAGTGCAACATGGTGCGCAATGATCAGTCATAACGTCAGTGGATGTAACAGTAATAAAAACAATGTAGTGTCAGCAGAGGTCGCAATAGCGAAAAACAATCTGATTTGGTAAACGCGTTGCAACTGTATCTTAGCGATCTTCCCTGATCCCATCAATCGTGCTGCCATGCCAGAAGTAGCCGTGTTTTATGTCAGTGTTCTTCCTGTTGTTTTTATTTACTTTGTCATGTAAATAATTCGCACTAGTTATTAAAGTTATGATTATTATATTATAACTATTAGACTGCTAAACTGACATGAGTTATTAACGCAAACCACTTTTGTAACATACATACATACAAAAAGTGATAGTATCGTTCAGATCAATTACATTATATCAATTCCAAATACACACCAATTACAAAATACAATTCATGTCCCACTTAAAAACTACCATGGCCAATTATTCCAAAATAACAAATGCAAGTATTAATTCCATATAGGAATAATAATAATATAATTTATAAAATATTTATATTGCGCTAAAATCATCGGGAGACCCAAGCTCGTCAGCACACCAAAACAAAACAAAAGCTCATAATCGATTAGTAGTTCCAGTAGTAAATAGTTGGATTGGTACGCGGGTAGCTATTGAGGGTAAGAAACTTTAAACGTATCGGTTTTTAGTTTACGGCGATATTCTTTTTATTTTTCTACTTGCTTAACAATAGCACGGAGTGAGTTACACAGAGTCGGTGCAACAACTAAAAGAGCTCCAGTTCCGACATTTGTCTTAACAGTGGGAAAAAGAAGCGACTCTGTCTGAACGGGCCTTTTTGATGGTAAACAAGAATGACACTGTGCACCGACTTGTTCTCAGAGACCATTGCGTATTGTCTCTCAGTAAAGGTGTACAATCACCATCAACTAGAACGGGATGCATAGTCATTCAATGTAATTAATCATTTGTCTATGTAAATAAAACATTTTGCTTCTTTCGTATTTCTGTGTTGCGGTCACTGTGTTTGCTCTGGTGGGCTATATGTGAACGGGTGGATCGACCAGGTGCGAGGCAGCCGGGCATGTGCGGTGCAGCATCGATTGGCTCATATCTTATTTTGATCATTACAGTTGACATGTATGCAAACAAGAAGCTTCTACATCATATATGTTATCGGTTCCAGGAAACGTATGGCAGAGTTCATTCTCTTTCTCCATTTTCGATAGTCGTGATCGTCTTTTCTTCTTACCCCGTTGGCTTGCCAATGTGATCGCGAAGGCATTTATTGCTTCGAAGAGGGTTATGACGCTCGCGCCAGTGAGCAGCCCCATCGAACTCCCGATGTCACCTGTAACACGTACGAACAACTGTATTAATATGTCCCGTGTAAAAACTTTCACTCCATAAAGCATAGAAAAACCATCTGCGAATCGCTCGAAAAATAATATATTTTGCCAATATTTATTTGTATGATTTAAATTGTTTGACTTAGAAGCGATTCTATACGTGTATTTTAGTTACTTTTAATGCTCACAAGACAGCTCATTCCAATCTATTGCAAGTGACTCCCACTCCACCAAAACAGTCATTGAACATTAGAAATAGTACGTACGCACGAACGAACGCATGCACGCACACACACACAACATGATTTTGTAAATTATCAATTTCGTAATAATGTAATTACAATATATCGATTGCTTTATTTGCACGGCACTTTAAAACTTGTTCCGAAGGGAGAACGAATGACCGATCAACTAATTTAGTCGGTGTGACAGAACTACTGTAGCAGAAGTTTCGCCGTGTAAGCTCAGTTGCTAGGACATAACAACTACAGAGTAGACTTGTAGAGACGTGTCTTGTTTTGTCGCCATGGAAGGCACCAGCTCTGCGATTGCTGCGTCGCCGCAGCGCTGTGCCGCCGGAGAGGAACGAGACGAGCGAAGGAAGCGGTGGGGACCTGCCTTAAGGACGTTCTGTGAAAATACCACTTTTCATGGGCTGCGAAACGTAACTGAGTCGACAAGCAACGCTCGCAGGTGAGACAGTTCCTGCAGTCTAAAGGCCCGTTAACATGAGCGATTTGCATCAGATATTAAACTTATCATTATATTGTTAGAAATTGCGAGAAAGACCTATTTACTAGAGCGAATCACCAGTTGAGATTTGATGAAAGGTCACGACGAGCTGCGGTAAGCCTAGGCACCTGTTCCTTCTCGTTTGGCTCTAAAAAAACATTGAAAATAATTTGTTAGATTCAGATTCAGTCCCGCAACAATCGGTCGTATCGCTCGCTGATTGTCAACTGTTTCAAATGTCGCGATCGTTGCAGAATTGGAACCAGTTCCAATTTTACGACACAGTTGGAACCACTAGTTTTCCTGCTAATGAGTCTCGCAAGCATGTTCACACGACGGTGGATGTTTACACGACAGCCTCTATGTATGTCTGTGAATGTGTGTATGTGTGTGTTTGTGTGTGCGTGTGTGAGTGCCTGCGTGCGTGCTTGCCTGCTTTGCGGGAAACATTACCGATCGTATTGCCTCTTTATCACATTTCGTAAAGTTGCAGATATAAGTACCAGTGATTAAGGGTTGTATCATAAGTAATCAAAGCCCAAAATATGCATATTGTTTATTAAGGGTCCAAACCACCACCCTCCCACCCTCACAGCCACCCACCCCCTCATCCACCCACCCACCCACCCCAATACCTTTTGTGAGACTTCAAATAAAGCGCTCATTGCCAATCAAATTACTTTCATTTTAGTAAAGAAGCATAATTACGATATTCCATGTAATCAACAGCAATTTCTTTTGTTAAGAGGAAACAAAACTCATGATTTTGGGCCTACGCCCATAAACGATTTATTAAAACATAACCATTAGCAACTACAAATAAGAATATGACGCCAGTTGTTTGCTGGGAAAACCTTGTTGAATACACAGCGTCTTAGTTACTGTTAGATAATCCTACGTCACTGATGCAGAAGTCTGGCACTTTTGCTCGCCAAATGAAAATATATTTGGAAACACCAACTCCTATTCTTGCCCGTAAGATATGGCCATGCTGTCCAAACTGAGCTGATTTAATACATGCTGGCCTTTATTTACTAAACTATGTCCTTTCAGACGTGACTTCCTGTATGATCGAGATTTTGCGTTGGTTGTGTATATACCGACAAAAATTAATACGTAATGGGTTAGTCTAGGTTACCTGATTTCATAGAACGACGCATGCGCTTATCGGTTGCGCTTGTAAACCTGTCAGTCTCAAGTTATCTGCAAGTTGCACATCGCGATATGTAATCTTTCATGTATAACCTGTATAGGCATCTACGAGTTCTTCGCACACGTGTGTCAATCCCCATGTGTTATGAGTGGACGTTATCTTTCATCAGCTGCCGCAAAGCGTTCGGAAACTTGATTTCCTTTGAAAATGAGATCATCTTGAGTCGTCAGTTCCTCTAGGAAGCTGAAATAGTGCATCAAGGAAGTATGGAGATCGTGTTTCTCCCCAGGCGATCCCTGTAAAATCGCACGTTTCAGGGCCTGGAGTATTTCATCGTGTTCTGTCGCATCTCTGATGTTGCGTAGTCGTGTTTCCGAGATGGACAAGTATTGTGCCATTTTCACTTGAGCAAATTCTTATGAAATTATCACAAAAAGTGGATTTCTGTCATCCACGGTTTTGTCTGATTCAGTGTCCGAGTCTACTGATTGACGGCTGATTGTATGCACCGTCCTCGTGTTTTTAGATTGGCACAACTTAGGGAAATGATTCCTCGTACCACATTTTGAGCACCGTTCAGCACACGCTGGACTCTACTCTTTCTTTCTGGCATGGTCTCCGCAGCCGCTAATGTAGATGATTATACCACTGCGACGTACGTCGTTCGCTTCCGACGTCAGCTCGTTATTGCAGATATGGACGTGTAAGTTCGGTCTCTTCTGGACGTCACGCTGTGCACGTCATCTGGTGGAGTGTTAGCGGGTAATAGCGAGGTCATAATTTTATTATGTGACTCCATTCTCTGATCACCTCAGCAGATGTGTTTGCACGATTTCTTCGTTAGCTTATCAGCAGCTAGTAATCTAATTCTGGTCGATTTGCTGACTACTCCCAGGACAATCATGTCTCGTGTAAGGCTATCTTCCCATTTTTTTTAGTTACCCTTATTAGAGATAATGTGGAGCGTTGCCATATATGAGTCAAACTTCTCGCCTATTTATTAGTCTCTTGTAAAGAAAAACTGGAAACAGATCTATTGAATTGTTGTTAGATGATGAAGACCTGAGTATTCAGGAAATTCAAGAATCTTACGATAAGAACCATCCTAAGGTAAAGTAACGTAACGTAACGTAGCGTAACGTAACGTAAGGTAGTACAGTACATCCATAGCCTGCTCCCCTAGGCTACGCATCAATTGAGTGTGGCAGCCGGCACTTCTGCCGGTTGATACTTCATGTAGGAAGATATTAAATAATTTGGCAATGCCATTTTGAAGCGCTTCCAGTTCTTGGTGAGTTGACCTGCGTCCATTATTAGCTTGGATGGAAACGGACCATTCTTTAGGACCGTTGACATAGCTGTGATGCTAATAATACTGCTGGCACACAATATCGGTACTTCGCCTTCGCCAGTTTGCGAGCCGCTTGCTTCGAAGTCCGGTTCTGACATGTTTTTATCGCTCACTGGCATTTACCGGACGACCTGCCTTATTGCGGTGATACTTGTGTAACGGTTGGCATGCACTGTTCTGTGACTACTTATTCGTGTTTCTTCACCGCCGTAACTGCCGCCATATTTCATTATGTATGTGTCTAGATATGTCGTGACAACGTCGAAATTAGTGGTAGCGAACGTTATAATGTAAAAGGTCTCAAACCGGGTAAAGCGGCTAAGGCCATCCGCGGTTATACATTACATGAATGATGTAACAGCTACAAAGTATTTTTTATTTAACTCTAATAAGCGGAGTACGTGATTCTGTTAAGCGGCGCTTTTTGAAGCGACGGGAATATGGAATGATTCCGTCCCTGCCATTTTGATTCTACTGAACGGATGGTTCTGTTACCCTTGATTCTGTTAAATGCAGTCCACATTACCTGGAGAGGAGACATGTCTCTGGCGATTGACCTTAGCTGCGATGAATTCGTCGAATGTGTCCGGTTCTGATATCCACAATAGTGTCAATATGCATCAATACCACTTTTATTCGTTGGGTGGCGGCATTGCAGCATTTTGTCTTACAGCATAACCTTTACTATTGTTAAGTTGTTAATGCTCAGGATAGTGGCATATTTGGGGGGGGGGCAATTGGGCTATATCCCACCTACCTTGACTTAGCTTTTTTCGCATTTTTTCGTTGCGTCGCTACATGTTAACATGGTAAACTAAAGGGTGACTAAGCTCCCCCTTGGCCGCCCTTTTGGTCTCCCCTTTGTCGCCGCCTTTAACCTCCCCCGTTGACCGTACCCTTTGGGAGATCCTAGGTACGCCACTGACTCAGGGAGACTAATCCTTTTCATAATTTAAAAATAATTATCAGAAATATCAGCCTTGACAAGTTTTGCCTGTGTAATTTACGGTGAAAAAAGTTTGATACGTGTTATATATATTATTGCGCAAACATTGCGATCCAACGGCGTGCTTTGTAACATTCATTTCTAGTCCAAACATAATGAGAATACCAAATAAGTTTGTTCACTCTTTCGTATTTCGGAAGTGATCGGAGCTACACATTCTCAACATGGTGTTTGCAATCGATGACAAAGCACGACACAATTGAAACAGCCCAGCGAGCATGTTGTCGTGGCAACATGACGTCACGATTCGGTGCTCTATAGTATTGGTGTCAACATATGCTGTTCGAAATACCAAAACGTTCAGAAGAAAAGGTGGAAAGTGCAAATGAAAGTCGGGAAATGTCCTCCTCCACACAACTTTCAGCTTTATTTCGTTGTTTTTATCGTCTTATTTTTAACGGTCGCCATTTTTCTGTGAAGTCTCGTTAGCCGTAAAATGTGAAATCATTTGATACCAAAGAAACACAATGTATCAATAAAGGCCTCCAGTGCAACAAATAGGTCGATTTTAAAGCGAAAGATTATTTTATGAAAATCGGGACATTTCGTACAAAAAGGGGACCAAGGGGGAAAGTGGTATTTTCCGCATGACAGTGGTAATGTTGACATCTATACAATACGTTGGGGAAAATCGCCACCTTTTTGGACTTTTCGAACTGATGCGACCACGTCTTAATGCCCTGACTCGAATGCGAGTAGCGCTATAGGAACGATGGTTCTGTGTTGTTGAAACTCCATCCGGCACGTTTGTCTGTTTTAGGATTCTCTGGTTCGCAATCGTAGTGATCAGCACCTCGATATTCGTCGTCCAGTGTTCATATCTCGTGAAACAGTACTTAAGCTGGCCTGTCAGAATGAAGACATCGATATCACGACAAGGACCTGTCGTCTTTCCAGCCGTCACCATTTGCAACCAAAACGCCTTCAGGTATCGCGTATCGCTGTTGACACGTTGTCACTCTCTTACAACATATATAGACGTTTTTATTGTAATTATTGTTAAATTCAACTTTGATTAATAAAACACGTAGGCAAACTATATATGTTTATTAGTCCAATATTGATTGTATTAACTAAAGTATGGTGATGCCCACGACAACACAAGTCATCCTATCTACGAAGTCGAAGACATCTGCTTCGTTGCGTAATGAGTGCAGGACAAAACAACCATATGATAACTGAATATGATTCTGCGAGAATGAAGGATACATCTTACTTTTAACCTAGGATCACCAAACTCTTTGGCGTCGGCTGTCCGACCGAAGGGAGAGGGTGGGAAGGGGAAGGGACATACAGAGAAGTTTGGCATAGAACATAACAAATGGACCCGGAAAGAAGACGGAGAGAAGAAGCAGATATTGGAATGAAGATACATCGATATGAAAGTAACACTTCTTGGAAAGAGCAGACAACACCGGAGAGGACACGTTCTGAACAAATGTGTTGGTGTTGGGAGATTGCCAAAGAGAGCATCTAAATCATGAGATTATGGAAAAGAAAAGTGGAAAGACTAAATTGTCAGACATGAATAAAACAATTGATGAGAGCAAAGCATGTGATGTAATGGCAGAAAAACGAATTATAGTGGAATCCCACTCTTAAAGTCACCAACGGGACTGGGCAAAAATGACCTTAATAGGGAGATGACCTTAATAGTGAATATGGGCACTGAAGCAACGTGGGAATTAAAAAAATTGCTATACAGATACATGTAATTTTAACTCCAATGCATATTTATCAAACACACTGTATATAATGTGTAATGATGTCTATGTATTACTGATGATTAGAGTTTTGTACTTGCGTTCCTAAAGTATGCTAAGTACACAAAGGGATACAGAATGCACAAGATCATCTACCAATTAAAATGCTTTACTACTGCCCCGTCTTACAGCCCGGCTGCCTTTTCCCACGCCTAGGCCTGCTACTCCAGCCGAGCTCCTCGAGCGTTAAACAAACAATCAAGCGCCGGGGCACCTTCTTGTTAGCGTCAAAGACCTTGCCACTGCATTGTTTTGTAAAATCTACTGATCCACTTCAAAATTAAGTTCAAAGTGTTACCTAAGATGAATGAGGATGTTGCTTTTGTAATGTTTAGCGAAGACACTATGTGAGTCACATGCATTGTGCCTCTTCGTATTGCCACTTGGATGGACAAAAGTATCCCCATTTTGGATTAACCAATATCGTTCCATTCAACCAATATAAATGGCATTTGCAATAGGTTAGCTATCTCTGATATAAGCGATTTTTCGCTTTTAAAATCTGCTAGTTCCTGACAATTTTCTTCGCCTTCGTTCCTTTCGCATACATCGATAATAATAAACACATTGTAAAGATATATAATTACAAAAATAATATCTTGTTGATGACCTATAATTAAAAGGGATTTCAACGTAAACAACGCCCTGCACTGCTCCAATGTAGCTCTTCGGTCATGAAGCAAATAATCGGATGTCGCGATATTGTCAGCCTCGAAGCAACGGCCGTCGTATTTTTGTGTGAAATCTACTCTCACGCTAAGAATTGGAATTCAAAATCTACTCATCCGCTAAGAATTGGAGCTCAAAGTGTTATTTAAGATGTCTGGGATATTGCTCGTTTAATCGTTTCCAAAGTTTAGAAGTGCTTGGCTTCGTGCTGCTGGCGTTGACGGCAGACCGGCAGAGAAGCCGATCGTGCCCGCTCGGCCGTGACTGACCGTAACACCGGGGAGGATTCTGCCAGTTTTGCACCGAGTTATTGACAATATTCCTGAATATCGAGGTGACATTATTAGCGGGATCAACGTCCTATTCTTTTCTATGGGAAATCAGTTGGGGCTTAGACAATGTGACCTTAATGGCGGAATGACCGTACCACTGAGGCGACCGTAAACCGAGGTTCTACTGCACATCGATCGTCATTGACATAACACTAAATGAAATATGTGTTGTAGCGTTCTTACGCTTCGAGGGACACAGGGTATATCAATTAAGAAGAAAGGTCACAAAAGTGCTGTATCTACATCGACTAGAATCTGACAAGTCGGAACATTAATGTTTCAGTGAGAACTCATGTATTTATAGCCAAATCATGTGCCAAGGTTGGTTGCTTTCTTTGGTACACACACTGAACATTAACAGTGAATTTTGCAGAATATCGGCCGCGGCGAAAAGCGACTCGTTCCATTGGTTGTACGATATGTACACTCGGACAAACATGTCCCCCACGTTCAACTACACGTGGGGCGTCGACAACCAATCGATGCTTCATGTCTACTGACAGCATGCACACCGCAAGGAAGACATGATTGCGTCGTGAGTGTGTTCACTGCCTGCCGACTCATGCAGATAACTATTCAAGTATATTACTTAAAATAATGACATTGAAGATATTGATGATTAAAGTAATTGCGATGATTTAATGATAGTAATACTATTTGGGTATTGTGATCACTATCACCCATTAAACATTGTTGAATATGATTACATAACAGTTCGATATATGTTTTTCGTCTATATTTATTCAACTCCACGTACATATCACTGTCATGTTAGTTGTAGGTGGAAGGGAATACCATGCAGTCACGAAGATTTCCAAGAGACCGTAACTGATGCTGGAGTGTGTTATACGTTCAACGCCAGGAACAACGCCAACTCCACGATCAATGCAACTGCTAAATAATTATGTCGTATGCAGCAATTACGTATGCACCTATAGGCTTGTAAACCACATCACATGAAGACTATCAAATAATACATATAAATATATATGGATAACTTTTGTACACTTGAAACTTACAGCCACATTTTTTTACGAATTAGCCTGATGCTCTGATGGTTTCACAATATCACATTAAATATTAATAACAAAACTATAAATGATGTCTTCTACATCTATTTGTATGATGCCAACAGTTTCACTTCAGAAAGTGTCGATGTTTTGTAGGAGTCAAGAATGGACTGGAACTGGTCGTGAACATCGAACAATACGAGTACATGAAGGGGCCACACAATGCAGTGGGATTGAAGTTACTTCTGCACCACCAAGATGCCATACCATTGGTGCAGGACTTTGGGGATAACGTCCCAGCAGGAATGCACACTTTTGTTGCATTGAGCGTGTCGAACGTAAGTAACATCTTGTTTGATTTTAATGGTGGCGCAGCAACATTACTAGAATCGGCCCAACAAATAGCAAAAATAACCGTACTCGTTGTTCTTTACTTGTGTCAGAATTGCTTAATGCTTAAAGCTTAAATGATACTGAACTAATTATATATAGAAAAGAGGAAAATGTCACAGACCATCTATCAAACGGCGAGAATCATTACAAGGTTGAGGTTGTGTTGGTGTTCGTAGTCGTCCGTTGAATGTCGATATTGTAGGAGACCTACCTGCCACCACCACACGGTGAATGCGTGAAACACCGGAAGCTGCGCTACTTCGATCAATACTCGCAGGCGACCTGCTACAGAGAATGCATCACTGACTTTGTTGTCGACACTTGTGGCTGCAGAGATTACTATATGCCACCTGTCCATTCAGGTAAACACAGTTCATTACGATACAACGTGTTCAATTACTTTCGTGCCACTATGTGTAAAATGCATGCAATTTGTTTTTTTATAACGGTAGATATAACAACCGTATGACCAGAGCTTCAACGACATATTATGTCTAACATTTAGAAATGTTACTCTTTCCTTAAATAAGGCCAATAATGTAACGATATTGCATGGAGTATTCTTTGAGGAAGAATATAGTTGAATACAATGTTTTCCTAGCGTTGGTCATTATTTCTACAATTCTACCTTGCTTTGAATTTCCACCCAGCGTGAATATTTTGAATATTATCATCCAACAATGACAAGGTGAATGACATAAAACACAGCACCGATATTTTCACACATTGAATCTTGTGTCTAAACAACATGTGGTCGAATCCCATGAACCGTTGGAATTTGGTGTTTTCAGATGTGTCAGAACATGTTTGTATATCGTTTTCATGTTTTGCTTCTGCACAGTAGACATGTTGAGGGTCTTGAAACAAATGTGCCGACCACTAAGTCCGAATAAATTCCCGGTGATATGTCTTTAACCGTTGAAACGAGTTGTTCTGATCCTCGTTTGTTTATTTCTTTATTAATATAATATTCTTTATGCAATAATAAATTTGTTAAATGTATTCAGCCGCCAAAACACATATAATGATGCCGAAACTTTGGTTTGCATTTTGCGAGAAACTGTCGAAATTAGTGAGCCCTTGTGTTTACTGGCCACATAGGACACAGGGCTTAATCCTCCAACTACTTTAATGTATGCTAAACCAAATAATGCAAACATCTTCAAAAATAACTATTACGACAGATATATAAATGTTATGGTTTTGCTAATACAGTTTAGCCCTATACACGAAACAGTTCGTTGTAAGATTATTACAGTACATACCTAAACCCAGCACATCGGCCGCGGACCAGAAAATATGGAATTAGTGCACGATGAATCGCAATATCAAGTGGCACAGTATATGTGCATTCCCATATCAATACTTTGAGATTTGTAGAAAGACGAAGTGAAACAATTATCGATTGTACCTATTGTAGTTTTTAATGTTTAATCAACTTTCGTACGACGTGTGTAAATTGATGATATACGCTTTCGGGTGTTCATCTCCAGGTTATTATTTTCGATTGTCATTAGTCGACGAAATAACTTACGAATTAGTTCCGACGAATTTTTGTAGAGAACGATCCAAACGTATTTATATAGGGCCCCACTGAACGTTATTCGCTGTACCACCCCGTTCGCCAAATGAGACACAATCAGTGAACAATTACATTTGGACTCAGTATCTAAGTTTTGTACCATATAGATGAACATCGACGGTTTGATTAGAATGACATTCGTATGGGTATATGCATGCAGTTCTTAGGGGTAGACAAGGTTTGGAAAAAAGTAAAAAACAGCAAAATGAGGCAACGTGCACCCTTTATTAAATCGTACAGCCCACAATGTCTGTCACACCTATGGACACATTTATATGGCATGAACTACCACAGGTATAGCTTGTAAACACATTTTCTCACGAACAATACCCTCGAACACCGTGCGCTAATGGTTCAAGAGATTAAACTATATACTCCATATAAACACTATTTTGGAATTATCCGAAATTAAAACTGTTCTTGTGCAAATGGCAATACACACACCCTCTCTGCTGCGTTCTACTGGACGTAGCAACGTACATAATAAACACTTATATGTTGTATTACTGATCATAGACGAACCGCCCGTGTGTAACGTCTCTCGATATACAAACTGCCTGCTGCCAGCAATAGGTAAGTCTCAATTGAAAAAATTTAGGGTGATATGTCAACGACTGAATGATAATTAGGGGAACAGGGAGTTTATGAAATATAACTATCTCCAACTACAATCAAGAATAGCACGCCGGTGGTTTACTACAGGAAAAACGTGTTGAACACAGAGCATCTTAATTTCATGAGCCGAGCCATAATTTACACCACGGGTACCTGTAGTATAGCTATATTCGTTCACGAAATGCAACTTTATTTGTAAAAAGTTGTTCTATTCTTACTAATAAATGCCATGCGGTGTAAACTCAACTGATGCAACATACGTTGGCTTTGGTTTATTAAACGTATCCCGTTTGATTAAGCAGCTCGCTTGATTGAGAATTGGCTTTGCTTCTGTGTATACCAGTGGGACCTTCGATCTCGTGGGAGACGCCTACCACGTCGTAGCGTGTCAACAAGTCTCAGCTGCAACGACTTCCAAGAACTAATTGAGTGCTTGGTCGTGTAGTCATCAAGCGTGAAAAACACATGTTTATTTAAATTTTGTTCCGTATATAACCTGTTGTGCATCTACGTGGTAGCTTGGTAAACCAATGGGTGAATCAACTTGTCCTCCTGAGTCTTGGTCTCCCCATTGCTAGATCCTGGATACGTTACTGACCATTTGATCAACTGCATTGATGTTTAAGACGTAGTTTGTTTTTCAGAATCATTTAACAGAAACCTGCCTGCCACAAGCGTGGCCACTACGAGAGAGAAACTGGCCTCTACTACATGCGTGTGCCCGAAAGAGTGCGATATAGTGCAATACAAAGCGTCTAATAGCTACGCGGCCGCCAACGAGAACGGAGAAAACCAATTCGAGTTGTCTGAGAAATACCTCAAGAATGTGGCAGAGCAACTGAAAGAATCTATCGATATCCAGGAGCGTCTTTTGCCGGACAAACGGCGAGCTAACATAAATGAGATTGAACGAGTTCGAAGAGGGCTACCAAAATTGGAAAAACTGCTACGCTTATCAGAATATACACAATATGTACGAAAGGATACGACGCATGACGTATGTTATGATTATTTAAATGAATTCGGATTTCAGAAAATGCAGGATATCTTACACAATCGTTTTGTTGTCGGTTGGGATAAAATGAATTTGTATGATTGCACGTCTGACTCGTTCGAGCTCTCCAAAACACTCACAGATTCAGTAGACATGATTGACAACGAATGTTTGCGAACAACCCTTCGCCTTCGTCTGGGAGAAAAAATTACCGCTTTGAAGAGAATGTTGGACAATCTAGACAGAGTGCACGACGCATACTGCAATGCTGTCCCGTTGACGAACTATACAGTTACGCCGAACGGCAGTTACGACTCGTTCTATCTAACCGCAGAATTGTTCAAGCAAAGCAAGGAAATGAATGAGATACACACACGGCTCACAAGACACATTAACAAATATATAGAAAACATCTACGGGTTGTATCATATCTACACAGCCGATGGTCACGAAATACAAACAAAAAACAAAGTTCTTAATTATACCAATGGATTATGGCTAGCTTCAGTCGAATACGACAGGGTTCTCACAGCATATGAGTCGTTCGTCATAGGACAACCGCTCCAGCGTATTATAAAAGCACGGAACAGATTCAAAGACTATAAAATACGTGATGCTGCAAAAAGATCTTATTTGAGGAGTAAAGATTACTATTTAGACTTATTCAAAATGTTGCTCAACTGCCGTGCTACTGACAGTGAACATGCAGACCGTGAAATGTTAAAATACAAGAACGGCTTGGAGAACAGAAAAAACGTCAGCAAATTACACTTAGCCGACGAACTTACGAAGGCCAGAATAACGCAGATGGTTATAGTGTTTCAGACATCATTTTCTAGAATTATAGAAAATAACATTAAATTGTATTCTGCTGCATCAAGCGTTTATCGGATCAACTGCGCCTGCTTTGTCGAAGCGGAAGACGAACCTATTCTCCGGGCAGTATTTGTTAAACTATACAGCCACTACAAAGTTGCTACAGCTTCCGAGAAAGCTGTTATGCGCGAGTATTTAAAATTTGAGGATGACGATTCATTTCGTGGGAATCTAGTTCGTGGTGAGATGAGTAATAAAAACTGTTCAAAAACAAACATTGATCCACCGAGGATCATTTCCGACCGCGTTTCGTATCACAACTTTACATTGTTCATACCAAGGTTGAAATATTTCCTTGAAACGACTCTATTGGACGCAAGGTTTTTCAGGTAATTTAGTGTCATATTAACGATTTAGTGTCTGCACCTATGTACATACAGCTGTAGTATTATATAACTATACAACCGTCTAATAAGCCACGTATTCCGCGGAATAGGCATTCACTTCACCAGATGTAATGTTCTGTCATGTATTGTTTGCAAAACACCCTTCCCATTACCACCACGCTACTTAGTGGATCATATTGGAACGCAAAGATTCGGGGATCTCCGACAACTACGCACCCTTCTAATGCTGTACGTCCCGTATTCCAGAGACAGTTATGCAATTTGTAGATGTGCCGCGTGCAGCGATATAAAGACAAGTCACGCTTTTCATAGAATTGACTTAAAAATTTTGCAACAATACCATTGTATTCCAATTGGCATAGTATACTCCATATATGAATTATATTAGCTAATCAAAACATGCTAATTTCAAAAAAGATTGGTCGACGGAATATATATATATATATATATATATATATATATATATATATATATATATATATATATATATATATATGTTAAAACAAACTTCTCAAAAAGGTAGCACTTAGTAAAAAAATAATCTATACATTCTATGCCATATTCTATATGATTTTTTGAGAGACCGTTTTGTACAATACAGAAAACTATTATATAATTTTTTTTTATACAATATGACACCATTTTCATAGAATATGACATAACATTTGTTTTCGGAAATTTCTGTAGAATTTGAAGTATTCTATAGTTTTATATACAGTTTCATGTTTTCAGTAACATATTATGTTTTGTTGAATTGATATAGATATATATATATATATATATATATATATATATATATATATGGGAAAACACGTAAGTATATATATATGTATATATATATATATATATATATATATATATATATATATATATATATATATATATATATATATATATATATATATATATATATATATATATATATATATATATATATATATATATATATATATATGGAAGACACGTAAGTAGTCATCACAGCACCCTTAGTTAGACATACATAAACACAAAATGTAGGTAAAATACATACATTTGTTATTGTTTTTCGTGATGAATTAGATAATGATACCTTCGTTTGAACGTGTTTCAGTCACAACTTTCTGGGGCTGAATATCTACATGCGCGACCTGCGTGTCCATGAGTCTGAGCAGGTGGAGGCTTACACTCTCACTGACATGCTAAGTAAGGCTTGTTTGTGTTGTTAACTTTGCTAGATACCAAGACTATCTCGGTTATTACATAGCGTAATTGAAATAATAAAAACAATACCTGGATCGGTGTTGCTGTTTCAACGCCAGAGGAATCGACGGGTTATACCAAATTTAGACGCCCATTTAAACGTACCTTTCTGCAATTTGAGAGGTCAATACAGGGTAACGAATGCCATACAGTCATACCCGTGTCCTCCTTTAAATTTTCCAAGGGCATGTACACGATACTCTAAATAAAATGCGGGGAGTCATTCCATGCTGTTTCGTTGTTGTTGCTGCTGATATGGATAACGTTGGAACTAATCTCGATAATCCTCTTTTGTGGGCGCCATTTTAGTGCAACCAAGAGTGTCAATTTAAAACGATACAGCTCAAGTTTTTAAGAGCATGTCTGGGGCGTTGTAATAATAGGAGTCCTACATGTCTAATTGTTACCACCCATAGGATCATCAACTTATTCGCCGTGGCTGACATTATCTAAGATAATTGGTCGGTTCTGAATGACAGGCTTTGTACGGTATTTTTCCGTGTTGCGCACGACTCTGTCGGCTTCTTTGACTTGGGAGTCAACTAAGAAAACACCTTTAAATTCGTGTAATACTCTGGTTCTTGCCTACTTAGTACGCATCATCTTGTAAGATAAACATATCTCGAAGATACGGACACTGACATGTTTGTGCAAATAAGTGAAATAATATAGGTCGGCTCCAGCAAAGGCTGATCCATTTATTCATTCTTAAAAGGTTTAAATAATAAATAAACAAACAGGAAATAGTATTCTGATACAAAAATAGCAGAAATGCTACAATATCCGCACACTACATTGCGGCATTACCCCATTATGCCAAGTCAATGGGTAATAACCGCACATGTTACATTTAGTATTGTTTTTCCTAATGGCTTTGAAGTCTGGTACTCAACGGAAGCAGCAGAAGCCGTTGGCGATTATTTACGTACATTGTCGTTTATAGCAACTGTTATGAATGCATCAATATGAAACTTTTAAGTAGTAGGACATGGTGGGAATTTACGTCCCTAGACATGCATTATATAGATGTCCATCCGACAAATCGTTGTATATTGGTGTAGTTATATATTCGAAATGTCCATTAATTATGTGACCAGTGTGATTGCTCGTATCAATGATGCCGAAGCTTGTATCGTAATGTACTTGTTTCTAGCCAGATGTTTATTTTATTTTATGGAGTGGCAGGTTTTACACCACAAGGGGCAGACATTAGTACAGTTGTCCATGCGTGTTACAGGTGACATCGGAGGTTCGATGGGGTTACTCATTGGCGCGAGCGTCATAACCCTAATGGAAGCAGTAGACGCCTTCGCGAACACATTGGCAAGCCGACGGTGTAAGGGAAAAGACGATCACGGCGATCATCGAAAACAGAGTCGGAGAATGAACTCAAAGATATGTGTCCAGGAATCTATACACATGTAATGACGAACTTTATGTTTTCTGCGAGGATAAACATGACTGAGATAGTAGCTGATTGATGCTTTCCCGCGCATGCCCGGCTGCCTCGAACATGCCCGACCAATAGTTTCACACATTCTCGAGCATGGACAAATGATTCATTACACTGAATGACTATGCACACCGTTGTAGTCTATGGTGACATTTCACTTTTACCTAGAGAAGATAAGCAGTTGTCTCCGTGGGACACTCGATGCTCAGTGTCATTCTTCAGAGTTGACAATGCCGAGAGACAGTTTTGTTAGTTTTGATATCGTTGTGAACAGGTGATGCTTGTAGGCGAAGTCGGCCATTGTATTGGTCCATTGGCGGCAGGAGAGGGAAACTCCGCGTATTCTCCCTTACTGCGTCGCAGGAGTCCGCGTGCATATGAGACCATTTGACAGGCGCATATGAAGGAATGACTTTCCGTCAGATATTTCACTTGCAGTACATTTGTAAAATATTATGTGGTGACTTTTCGTGTGCATTTCCCGAGTGAAATAGGTTACAAACGTATATCAATTATAGCCTAGTTTACACGTATATGCGTGCGTTAAATGGTAGATATGCCTGGAATTGTTTAAACACACGTCTGCTTCCAAGTATTAAATACATCAAAACAGTTGACTAATTTCAAGAGGAAACAACTGTGAATTTTGTCGCTTGTATTTTGCATAAAAATGCAAATGTCGCCGTGTTGCTTCATGTGAATGTAGAAATTACAATTAAAATGATTGTATAAATTATAAATTTGACATTCTAATAAATCATCCAGTGTAAAACTTTACAGTTCACCTTTGGCAACTTACTAATGTGTATTTTAGTTTATTTATTAATTAATATTAAAAATATTGAATATGTTATTTAAACTATCAACGCAACGGGTTGGCGATTGGCTAAATCAGTCGAGGATGGATTTTTAAAGGTGACCAGCGGAACCAGATACAACGAGCAGTCGTCGGACGACACGGCCATTATAACGAGTCAACAACTGTCGTTCGAGCCAAGAGAGACCAATGCCATTAAAAAGCACTGAATAATTAATGTGTCATTATCGCCTTAGCTATAGTCACGGGATCTTGCGTGACCTGCAAAATGTCGGTAACTCGAAAATAGGCAAACAAAGACGTGCCCTTTGGTGATGATGCTAATCAACATTAGGCCGCTGCTGGAAATGTCAAATCGTTGAAAGACTACACCAACAAGCAGAAAATGTAGTGATCCATGTAATACCAAATTAATCGTGTGTGAAGCACACTTTATAAACGAGGATTCTGTGTACCACATTGCCATAATGGCTTACAGTGAAAATATCACGCTACAAAAGGTTACATCGATATATTCACTAAATAGAGTAATGAAATATAATAGTACAACTACTACTTCACAGAGAATGACTCATTACGTACTGCGCCTTTAAAGGTACCTCCTCTAGTCGATATTTGCTCGTCTCATTTCAAATTAATTGTGTGAAAATTCAAACTTACCTACCATCTACTACGACATGCTAGCTCGTTTTTGTAGCCTTTGTATATAGTTTTTTTATGAACTCGTGAGACTGACTATTACATTATTTAATGCTTGATACAGAAATTATTGAAGTGAAAATGAAAATGTCCTTGGTGAATTTTGATAACTTTGCAATGTAATCGGCGAGAGGATGGAAGTCATAATGATCTACGTACCTGAATTCAGAATGGATGTCTTTGGAATTATGATCGAGTATTGTTTTTGTATAAGTCGGACACTCAATAGATTTACAGGATGTCATCGCATTCGTGCTTTGTTATGTGACTCACTGAAGAATGATCTATGAAACGCTTTAATTACACACCGGCAGATATAACTATCAAAGCAATTTACAATCATCTTGTTTGTATTACCAAATACCTGTCCTGGAATAAACACATCCATCAGATCACAGCCTCGGCAAACAGTACTCTGGCGTTTCTTAGACGCACCTGCACTCATGCTCGAAAAACATCAAAACAACTGCCTACACATCTACAATCCACACCTGAAAGAATTGTTACAAGTATTTCTCATATGTTATACGAGAGTAAAATATTGGAACTCAATACCAGACACAGTAACCTACATTACCCCAACACTTAAGCAATCTCTGTCCCACTCAGTTCCAACCAAACACGAATAAACAGCAATTTCTCCATGCATATACAAACCTGAGAGTTTGACTCCTTATGAGTGTTGGACAGTATCAAGAGTATTTGTTCTTCAAATGTTGGACTATCATTCGACTTTTTTTAACCCTAGGCAGTTATTAAGCAGAGTTTAATAACTATTCAACAAAGAACTATAAATGTATAATAACACAATTTATATTACATAATGATGTTAATATATAGCATATATCACGATCACGATTAGTTTTGTACACCACTTGCACGTTGCTTTTTATTTATTAATAATATGTCATACCTCGATTGTGCCCTTATGTTATTAGATACGATTTCGCTCTACTTTGCTTTGTAGATGCACTTATTGTAAATAGTTACATTACATCGGAATTATATATTGATAGAAGCGTGTGTGGATTGATGAGAGCCTCGACCATGACCATGCTGTTGGCAACATAAATTGATATAATATATAGTACCCTTACCTATTTCAGAGAGCATGGTTATTATGACTTATGACATTTATCTCCAAACAGCCATATCTGGTGCTAACGTACGAGTGATAGTATTGTCTCGCCTTGTACTTTGTGTAGTAGAAATTAGATTGGGGATGAAAGTCATTTATTGTTTTAATGTGACACTTTAAGAGACCAAATAAATAAATTTCTGACTAGACATTTTATTAATCCCCTTAATTCTTTCAAGTTCTCTCCGTGCAAGAATTGGTCAATATCATAATAGGACAATTTAATTTACACTGACTGTATTTATTACTTTAAAATGTTATAAGTACTTGTAAATATTTTAGGTGTTGTATATTTATCTCATTGTATGATAATTAATAATAAAACTTGATACAAAAGGAAATCGTATGAATTTCGTTTCATCTAGTTTTGTCTTATCCGTTACCATGCTTAGATGTCACATTGTACCACGTGGCCATACTGCGTTATATTTAAAGCAAACACATAATGTAGTCTGTAGGTCATTCTACCTTAAGTAAAACTTGTACTCTTATATATTGTATTACTGTGTTTATTGAACGCATGTTCACAGTCAACTCTAATCTAGTATGACCAGGTAGCATGCAAAGTCGTCGTTTAGTTTGTGTGGTACACACCTGACTAATTTGACATTACGAGGATCGCTACGATTTCCGCTTGCTTTTCAAACTTTCAACGACATGACATTTCCGGCAGCGGCCTAATGTTGATTAATATTGTCACAAAAGGTCATTGCTTGACTCTTTGTCGAGTTACCGAAATTCCGTCCTAGCCACCAACGGTTCGACGAGAACGGCTATGGTGTTAAATTACCAGCCATATTATACTGCTTGTGACACTCGAGTGACATCAACAAACAATATGTTATTCCCGTTATATAACAACTAATTAACACTGGAGCATGCTTTGTCACTTCCTACAATTGTAAATGTGCTGCTAGGTCGGTTTCACGAAGCATTCTTACCGTTCGAAGAAACTGATACAGGCGTTTGACTCAGATTACGCAAGTCACAACAATAACATAAAACACGCAAATCGCGTGTCTAAGCCAAAGCGTGTACTAAATTATCCAAACGTCAGGTGAATTCTCAAAACGAGGCTGTCTTTGATTGTCTTATTACCGTGTTATATCCATCCATATAACGCACGACAGCCTCGTTTGTGAACGTCGAGTGGATATCAACGCGGCTAGCCGTTGTATGACTGCCAGTATTTTGTCGCAATCTCGAGAGAAGTTGACTGGCAGCACCAAGTGCCAAGGCATAGATTGAAATATATATATATATATATATATATATATATATATATATATATATATATATATATATATATATATATATATATATATATATATATATATATATATATATATATATATATAGCACCGATCCTTGAAGGACGCTGCAATATAGATGTTTGTCAGCCGACGTTCCATTGTAGTGGTTACTTCTGTACGCTGACTGGTTAATATCGTGTAGATTGTTAAGGTTTTAATGGTCTATCTAACGGTGTTCAACTACTCTCTTGTGAAGCTTTGACACGTACTGTAGGTCTCATATTTCCCTTTAGATGTCTCGTCAATTTAAAAAGCAGTCTCTAATCTTTACAAAAAAGAAATGTTTCTTCGCACTCATCAGTAGCTTGTTGACAATGCAATGCACTATTCCCGAATAACTGCCGATGAACAGTTAGTTTTGTTCGACGCCATAACCTTTCTGCTTTTCTTTGTCTACCTCAATGTTATATAGATTAGCATAACATTTCATTGAATTCTACATAACATAACTAAACATGGTATTAATACAATAGAGTACTATATGTTCTAAAGAGATATTGTCATAAAACAACGATAATATACATATTACTTGCATACTTAATCATACACTTCACAGTTATATTATTGCGAGACTAATACTAATGCGAGTTATCTGGAGAAATCATTCATCACAACGTTTCTACTTGCTTCCAGCACTCGGCACCGTTGTATTTACTAACTAGTAACTTTTACTAGGTTTCATTCAACTGGTTCCGAAAGGAAAACGAACGACCTGTCAACTAATTTAGTCGGCGTGAACTACTGTAGCAATTGCGCCGTGTATGCTCAGTTGTTTCGACACAACGACACCCGGACTGTCTTGTTGACATGTGTCCTGTTTTTTTGCTATGGAAGACACCAGCTCTGCGATTGCTGCGTCGCCACAGCGCTGTGCCGCCGGAGAGAAAGGAGACGAGCGAAGGAAGCGGTGGACGTTCTGTGAAAAGACCATATTTCACGGGCTGCGAAACGTAACTGAGTCGACAAGAAACGCTCGCAGGTGAGACAGTTCCTGCAGTCTAAAGGCCCGTTAACATGAGAGACTTGTATCACGTGTTGGTCTTATCATGATACTATTAGAAACTGCGAGTATGACCTATTTACTAGATCCAATCCCAAGTTGACTTTTATTGAAAGGTCACGACGAACTGCGTTAAACCTTTGCGCCCGCTCCTTCTGTAAAAGAGCGTTGAGAATATTTTTTTCAGATTCAGATTCAGTCCCGCACCAGTCGGTCGTAGCGGTGGCTGATTGTCAACTGCGTCAAACATCGCACCCGATCGTTGCAGAATTGGAACCAATTCCAATTTGACGACACAGTTGGAGCCACTAGTTGTCTTGTAATGAGTCTCGCAAGCATGTTCACACGACGGTGGATGTTTATACGATAACCTGCATGTCTGTCTGTGACTATGTTCCTGTACGTGTGCGTGCGTGTGCGTGCGTGTGTGTGTATATGTGTGTGTGTGCGTGCGTGCGTGCGTGCGCGTGCGTGCGTGCGTGCGTGCGTGCGTGTATGGGATAACCTTATTAAGGTTTAACTACCAATACTTAAACAGTTACATTGGCTTCCAGTTTCTTATCGAATTAATTTTAAGCTGTCCACTCTTACATATCGTGCACAACAACCGCCCTACTTGGCTAGTGTCTTGCATCTGTCAAATAGCCCTAGGCAGCTAAGATCATAAATTTCACAACTTATTTACCTAAAACAACACTTCACTTGAGTAAACGTGATTTCTATGTCTATAGTTATATTCCGAAAAAAAATCAAGACATCTATTCCAAATTGCATTTCCACCATAAATGTTCGGTTGACCCTCGTTCTGATACTGACGTTTGCGCGCCCCTATTCACGATTATGCTTAATGATACTGTTTTGTTGCCCCTCTGAGCTCAGGTTCCTGAGGATATAGGCGCCATAGAAGTTAATTATTATTATTATTTTGCATGCCGCTAACATAAGAGCTACCCTGTTGGTTAATGGATAATTTTCATACAAATTTATAGTAGCACAATAATTAGAATAATAGTATGCAAAATACGCTAATGCTAAAAGAAAATTTACTTTAATTTAATTTAATATTCACACATGATCAAACTACTTATTATATGCAAACTAGCCGACACTAACTAATACCAATTAATATTAATTAACTGGTCCACTAACACTACTAGTATTAATATAACATAATACTTAGCCCTAGACATCTTTCAAATACTATCTGTATAATATGCAATTTACTTATATACTGCCATGCCATGATGACTCTTTCATTAAAGTTTCAACTATCTTGTTATTTTCAGTTAGAACAAGTATAACAGTTTGCATAAATCATTCAGTTTCATAATTCCTTACAAAATATTTCTTACAGTATATCGAGAAAGCCTTGGAGAGAATGGGTATTAATCTTATTTTAGATTTCAAATGGTACATTGTTAACAGTGTGAATAATTGAATTAGTGGCAAAATTATGATTTACCCGGTTTATGTAGATATTATTATTGTTTCTTGTATAATAGGTATGAATATCTGAATTATGCACAATGGGCATAGCATTAAAGTATTCTGGTAAGTTTTTGTTTACTAGTTTAAAATATAATTTTCATTGTTGACAGTTTACAAGTTTCGCGCTCCTACTCGCACGTGCACAGTGGCCACCTATTGGGTGTGCAAGTAACAAGCTTTCGTGGTTTCGAGATTGTTCTCAAGATGGCGCCACTTACCATCGAAAGCTCCAAAAAGAAGATGAGCCAACTATAATAAATTGTATTTTAATAACACGAAATTGACTGATAATAAACGATGATAATTTTGTGAGAATATTTCGCAAAAAAGGACCACTTCATAATTTAATAATAAATGCGACTTCACTTCTATACGTATTGTGGGCATATGACATGACCTGGTTGTTATAAAAAGTTGACATAATTGGAACACAGTGGTAAAATTAAAAACGATTGTCTGTACGGCTCAGGGCGTTTTTTAACATACAAAGTGGGGCGGTAATGCCCCCCCCCAGCCCTTTCATTTGCCCCCCCAGTCAAACCAACTTGCCCCCCCCCCCCAATGCGTGCCCCATTCTCCTTAACCAGCCCCTTGTATTAATGTAGGTCATAATTTGTATTCTTTTTGTTAGTGTGAATTAGTTAATTTTCATTGGTGGCAAAATCAAGAAAGTACCAAAGTTAAAGAAGGGCAATATGTCTACAAAAGATCAATTTATTGATATGGCTCAGAGGGGAATCTTACATTTTCAAAAAAGGCTTTATATTTCCTGTTCCATAACTAGATGCCAGGTTACTATTTTCATGTTTGATGCGTCTCGAATGGTGAGGTTTACTTTCGACTCGGAAGTCGAAGAATAATGGCAATATCATGGACATAGGCAGTAGTACCCGAGTTATGGTGTGTTTATGTTAATGCATGCGACAGGAAGTGAGGAATGTAATAGCATCATAGCAATAACAGTGACGTATTGCCGAATGGCTTCTTCATACAGTTCATGCGAAGAACTGAAAACGTGCTATGCCTATGCCATGGCATAGCCATTCCATAGCCATAGAAGTGTTTACTTATGACGTCAGTGTTCCGGTGCTAGAATAGCTAATGATTATGTATATGTAAATATGTGTACCTTCATGTTACTGTTTATTTAAATTAGTATAATTTAACAAGACCCGCCATCACATTTTACACGATTGAGCCGCGTGCAGTCCAGTTCTTTACAGTGATGTTGAAATAGCTGTTAACATAAACCGGTGTCCTGGCGCAAAATTGCGAAACGTACCAGGCGAGACTAAACCACGCCCTTTCGCTATTACCATTGGTCGAGAGCGAGCGGGCGGGGATTAACGATGTATCAACAACCTTTCAGTCGGCTGTTTTTTTTTCAAATAATAAATAAACCTGGCAAAGTGTGTGTAGTGTCCAACGAAAGCAATTGGAAACGTTTAACAAATATTACAAAATAATCACATTTTAATAATGATCCCTCTTGTAGGTAAGATGATACAAACATCACAACAGCCATAAACCTGTCAGGGTAGATTTTTATTGAGGCAGTAACCTTGCCAATTCATTCTCCGCATCTTTGAGAAATCGAAATTTTAAGCATGGTAACTCAAAGAAGCATATTGTATACATACCAAATAAATACATTTTAAAATGTATGAGTAGTTGATAGTGGTCTACATGTGAGATGGAAAGTTGGCGGTCAGCAGGGACTTCAACTTTGGAAAATTGTTACTCAAAAGTTGGTGGTCCACATATTAACATAAAAAAATGTAATCAACATTTGCACATGTCAGTTTTGGAAGTACGTATTTTCTATATTTTTATTTGTTATGTACTTAGCCAACCATTTGATTGATAGACGTGGTAAGCATGTTTTGTATTACTCTCTTTTCTGCCTTATGCATATATCTTCAGTATATTTATGTCTAGAGTCTAGAGCATGTCGCCGCTCGCATTGTAATTCCACTATAAAAGTGTTTCAAATATACATGCTTTTTTCCTGAGTTAGTCATTACATTTAACCATCTAACTTGTCCAGGTCGATATCCTGCCAGTCATGCCTAAGAGAGATAGAAAAGCAAAACGAAAACAAGAAGGGCTACAGAAATCTGCCGCAAAATGTCAACGCCTAGACACAATTTTTCGACGCAGCCTCAATGACTCATTGCCAGAAATACCCACAATGCCGCCAGGGAACTATGATCCGTGAGAATCTCTATGACTGGTGGTACACAGATCATAGTTCCCTGTGAGGTCAGTGAGGACCTAACACAGCGAAAGTCGAACCACCAATTCGTTTGTACGAACCGCCGTAATACACGAGCAATCAGGCTATAGGTCGTGCAAGCATCCCTCGAATACCCCTCTGAACGCATGCACCCGGAGCAGGAGGACGTCATCAAAGACATGAAGGGGTTGGTGATATCATGCAACCTGGGATCATTCGTTGAGCATGGCGTGCGCTTCGTCAGGCGTCTTTTTCCAGACGAGGCATCTGACTTTGCGGACGGAGCAGCCGAGCAATGGGAGAACATGATGAATGTGCCGTTCCTGCCTGATGGTTGTGATCTTGGTTGTAAGATGACTGTCAGATTGCGGCAACTTCTGCCAGTCACCACAGGTTCAGTTGAGAAGGTGTTGGCATCTCTGGCTTGTATGAGTCCAAACTCTATGCAGACCGAAAGGATCGTGAGCCACCACCACAACCTCGTGGTCGACAATCACCGCACCAGCATAGGTGAGGACACGAGAAACGCCCGCCTCATGGTGGCACTGAATGGTGTGGGCACCGCCTACTTTGACCCTCGACCCCCTGTCGTCAAATTCCTGGAGAAGACCAGAAGATGCGGAGCTCCAGATTGGGATATCTACGGGCAGAGTGAATTCTTTAGGAAATTCACCCGCAAAACGGGGCTCGTCTAATAAAATTGAGACTACTGTCAAACGTACTGACTTGCAAGTTGCTAGAGACGTGTCATGTTTATCTACATACTGCATGTGTTTGTAATAAAAACAATTCTGGGATATAAGTGTAACATTAATTTTATACCGAGATGCAGTCGTCAGTGTGCAACCATATAGATAAAAAGATACTGATAAATATATATATATATATATATATATATATATATATATATATATATATATATATATATATATATATATATATATATATATATATATATATATATATATATATATATATATATATACACATATATATATATATACATATATATACATATATATATATATATATATATATATATATATATACATATATATATATATATATATATATATATATATATATATATATATATATATATATATATATATATATATATATATATAAGGTTTCATACATTCCTAAGGGTTATGTAAATAATCATAAAATTTCCATCTACAGTAATTGTGTGCGCGTTGTACAGCCCGACTTCTGACTACAAACTCTTTATGTTTCAGCTGATGGTTCCAGTTGTCTTGCGAAACCGACAGACGCTCATGAAGACATCAAGGTGGTGTTGATACAGGTTTTTAGTATTCTTTCCATATTGTGAAAATAACTGCTTCTGGCAGCAGCCAACCAAAGTGTTTATATGTGGCTGTGTACGTTTGTTTCAGTACTGTCGCAGGCTTACTTTATTGTCCTGGACACAAACATATGTCCAACAAACTGCATAAATGTGCTGCTCTGAGTGGTATTCTACATAAATATTTTTTAATTAATATGTCCCATCATGAAGTGGTAAATACAAAACGAATGTGCTGTTAAGCCAAACTAAGAGGTTTTCTCGTTCTCGTCAGAGGAATTTCTTAACTGAAATCGTGATGAGGCTTATCGATTTTTTACATGCTCTTTGCAACCAACAGTTTGTCACTTTTCCAAGAATAAGAGAGATTAGTATGTTTCTGAAAATACAGGACTTTGCTCATAATATGTTTGCAATGTCATGTTTGTTTAGTTTAGTAAATTTACCCATTTATACAGTGATGCCCAAATTTGGGTGTGGATTAATAATGATTGAAAATGAAACACTGGCCTGGATGTCTGCAATTGATATGCATGTCATTATCAAACCAGAAACTAAAAGATTCCATTTTGGTTTAGTCACTGATTTAATCAACAATGTTGTGGATATTCCCCAAACTTGCCATTTTCATTGACAGCTGGAAGCCGAGCAGTGATGGAAGGGATGAAGATTCTAGAAAAAAATGGATGGACTTCAGAAGGGAAAGCAGATAAGAGAGCTACTCAATTGAAACATGCGTTGAGGCAAGCACTCTTACATGACCTGTCAGGTAAGACCTCCCTGTATGCCATCACTGTCCTTGTGGCCGACCAAGCATCACATCACGGTCAGGTAAGACCAGACAGCACAGCATATTGATCTATATATAGATGGTTAGCTTCCTGCACGACTGTGACGTAAGTTCATCTTCTTATAGTACTAGCTTCTGAGAGAGGGCCCGTCAACACGCCTACACTACTTGCAGGTACATGGTGTGACGTTCTACTCTTTCTGGGAAGGGCCAATGCTTCGTGGCTTGAATGTGAGGTAAGACGTTCCCGTGTGCTGTCCAGACCCCTAGTGCATGTGGGAAGAGCCAGCGTCTCGTTGCTTGACTGTGAGGTAAGATCTTCCCGTGTGCTGTCCATACCCCTAGTGTATGTGAGAAGAGCCATCGCCTCGTGGCTTGACTGTGAGGTAAGTTCTTCCCATGTGCTGTCCAGACCCCTAGTGTATGTGGGAAGAGCCAGCGCCTCTTGGCTTGACTGTGAGGTAAGATCTTCCCGTGTGCTGTCCAGACCCCTAGTGTATGTGGGAAGAGCCAGCGCCTCGTGGCTTGACTGTGAGGTACGATCTTCCCGTGTGCTGTCCAGACCCCTAGTGTATGTGGGAAGAGCCAGCGCCTCGTGGCTTGATTGTGAGGTAAGATCTTCCCGTGTGCTGTCCAGACCCCTAGTGTATGTGGGAAGAGACAGCGCCTCGTGGCTTGACTGTGAGGTAAGATCTTCCCGTGTGCTGTCCGGACCCCTAGTGTGTGTGGGTAGAGCCAGCGCCTCTTGGCTTGACTGTGAGGTAAGATCTTCCTGTCTGCTGTCTCAGTGTAAGTGGGAAGAGCCAGCGCCTCTTGGCTTGACTGTGAGGTAAGATCTTCCCGTGTGCTGTCCAGACCCCTAGTGTATGTGGGAAGAGCCAGCGCCTCGTGGCTTGACTGTGAGGTGGGATCTTCCCATGTGCTGTCCAGACCCCTAGTGTATGTGGGAAAACCAGCGCCTCGTGGCTTGACTGTGAGGTAAGATCTTCCCGTGTGCTGTCTTAGTGTATGTGGGAAGAGACAGCAACTCATGGCTTGATTGTCAGGTAAGATATTCCCGTGTGCTGTCTTAGTGTATGTGGGAAGAGCCAGCGTCTCTTGGATCTTCCCGTGTGCTCAATGTGACATTGGAAGAAGCAGCTTTCAAATCGAGTGATGTAACGAGGTTGTCCAACTAGAGTTCCATTACACAGTCATTTGTCATCGACTTACACGGTTCATCTTTGACCAGTTTAGAATATCTGGTTCTTCGAACCAGCAGTGTACTGAATGTTAAAGTCTCAGCGATGAAGGCGATCAGACCATCGGTAGATTCGTAATGGTCTGCGCCAAGAGCAGGACGTCGCTAAGAGAGTGGTGAGTGCCTGGTGACCAGTCCTTAACGTGAACTTTCTACCGAAGAGAAACACATGCCAATGCTGGCATGCAAAGATACACGCCAATGCTTCATGTTTGTGGCTGTTGTAGTAACTGGGTAGATTTCGTCAAGTCTGGGTGCGAGAAGTCCTGGGCTGAGGTCCAGGCAGATAGTTTTAGTTTTGAGTGTAGGGGATGCGCAAGGATGAAGGAAATAGAGGTGGAGTTGGAAGAGCTGAGGCTGCTCGTTGTGGCAATGGTGGGAAGGGAACAGGGGAGTTGTGCCAGTAGTTCCGGTGAGGGAACAGTAGACGATAAAGTGGGGAAAGACACAAGAGATGCTAGGGAGAGCTCACCTCAGCCTGGGAGGAAGCTGAGAGGAGGGAAGGTGACAGGTCATAGGGAGACAGGACGTAAGGAGACGGGAAGGAAAGGAACGGGAGGGAAGACAACCGGGGTGAAGGAGAGGGGAGTAGGGGAGACAGGAGGGAAGGAGAAGGGAGTGGGGGAGACGGGAGGGAAGACAACCGGGGTGAAGGAGAGGGGAGTAGCGGAGACAGGAGGGAAGGAGAAGGGAGTGGGGGAGACGGGAGGGAAGACAACCGGAGTGAAGGAGAGGGGAGTAGCGGAGACAGGAGGGAAGGAGAAGGGAGTAGGGGAGACGGGAGGGAAAACAACCGGAGTGAAGGAGAGGGGAGTAGGGGAGACAGGAGGGAAGGAGAAGGGAGTGGGGGAGACGGAAGGGAAGGGGTCAGGACAGAATGTGATGGAGGGGATCGAAAGGAAGAGTTATTCTGCAGCAGTGATAGAGGGGGTGAGGAAGAGAGCGAGGGTGTTTGTGGGGGATTCGATAGTTAGGAAGACCGACAGAGTCTTAAACAAGGGAGATGATGTGGTGGTCTGCTTGCCTGGAGCCAAAATAGAGGCGATAACTGAGAGGGTAAAAAACATCGTAGGCTCGGGTAAGGGTGGGTCTGTTTTAGTACATGTAGGGACAAATAACGTAGAGAGGGAGGGTACAACTGCCATAGTTAGGAAATATAGGCAGTTGGTCAGGACACTAAACCAGACGCGGGTTGAGCAGGTAATACTGTCAGGGATTTTACCTGTAATGGGCAGGAGGGGTCATAAATATCAAAAATGTCGGGGGATGGCAATTAACATGTTAGTCCAGAGGCTGTGTAGGGAAGAGGAAGTTGGATTTGTGGATTTATGGGGAAGTTTTGTTGGGAGGGCTGATATGTACATGAAGGATGGGCTTCATTTAAGTGGAAAGGGGGCGGCAGTATTCGCGGACAAACTTTCAGCAGCAGTAGATAGCGACTTGGGTACAATGACAAATATTTTTGGAAGTAAACATTCTTTAAACTAGAAGTGCAGGGGGGTTACCTAGAGGTGTCTCAAGCAGAACAAGAGGCCACTAGCACAGATAAACCAATATCAAATCATCCGAAAAACATCTCTGAAAAAGGTTATAGATGCGTATGTTTAAATGCAAGGAGCATAGTAAATAAGAAAAACGAATTAAACATTATGGTAGAAGATATTGACCCTCACATAATTGGTATAACTGAATCATGGGCCAACATAGATATAACAGATGCTGAATTAGGACTGACAGGATACGTAATGTTTAGGAAAGATCGAATAGGAAGAAGGAGCGGGGGAGTTATTTTATATGTTAAAGAATCTATTCAGGCTTATGAAATAAAACTAGAAAGGGAAGCAGATTGCGGTGAAGCTGTTTGGTGCAAAATTGTTTCAGGAAATTCAAAATTAACTATTGGATTAGTTTACCGAAGTCCAAACATAAACGAAGAGGACAACACAAAAATAAAAACGCTATAAAGGAAGTTAGTAAAGGGGAATGTATCATAATGGGAGATTTTAACCATGGACACATACAATGGAATTCTCTAGAGAGCACAGGGATTGAGGATCAACAATTTCTATGTTTAATCCAGGATAGCTTTCTTACTCAGCACATACTAGAACCAACCAGGGGAGAAAATGTATTAGATATAGTTTTGTCATCACAAAAGGAATTAGTGGACAATGTAAAAATATTTGAACCATTGGGTAATAGTGACCATAATCAAATACATTTTGACATCAATGTAAAATCAGAAAGTAAAAATAAGAAAACGTACAAGAGAAACTTCCACAAAGGTAACTACAAAGATATGAGAAAATACTTAGCACAGCTAGATTGGAATAACATGCTGATGAATAAGACTGCAATTGAATGTTGGAATATTCTAAAATATGAAATTGAGAGTATCATTGATAATTTTGTTACCTTCCGAAAACAAGGAAAACGGTGTAGAAAGAAACACTTGTCAAAAGAGGCAATTAGAAAAATAATGCTAAAACAAACTATGTGGAGGGTTTATAGGCGTACCAGAAAGGAAGAAGACTATGCAAAATACAAAGAGGCACTTAATGCAGCTACAACTGAAATCAGACAATCTAAAAGAAGCTATGAGCAAAAACTGGCATGTAACATAAAAACTGACAGCAAGAGTTTTTATGCATATGTCAGGAGTAAACAAAACGTACAAGACAAGGTTGGACCTCTAGAAGACAGTGCTGGAAATATAATATCACAGGGGTTTTTAATGGCGGAAGACCTAAATGGTTACTTCAGTTCAGTGTTTACAAAAGAAGATATTAGTTCATTACCAGTTGCTGATGCTAAATTTCAGGGGGCTAAATCTGACTATTTAGGACCGTTAGTTGTAACTCCAGAATTGGTAGCTAAGAAAATAAAGGCAATGAAGGATAACAAATCACCGGGAGTGGATGGGATTCCTCTAAAATTACTAATGGAAACAGTAGATCAAATCAGTATACCACTTGCAAGAGTATTCAACTTGTCATTAAAAGAGGGAGTTGTTCCGTTTGAATGGAAAGAAGCAAACATCATACCATTATTTAAAAAGGGTTCGAGAAATAAGTCAGAGAATTACAGACCAGTGAGTTTAACGTCAGTGATTTGTAAATTATTAGAAAGGTTAATTAAAGACCATATGGTGGACTTCCTCGTTAAGCATAAATTATTAAATTCATCTCAACATGGATTCCTTAAAGCGAGGTCATGCTTAACAAATATGTTATGTTTTTAGGAAGAAATCACTAAGTGGATAGACGTGGGATCGCCAGTAGATATTATCTACTTAGATTTTCAGAAAGCTTTTGACAAAGTGCCACATCAAAGATTGCTACTTAAATTAAAAGCCCATGGTATCGCGGATAGCATAACTGACTGGATAGAACAATGGCTGACTGACAGAAGACAACGAGTTGTAGTAGATGGCGAAGTTTCAAATTGGAAATCGGTTTTGAGTGGGGTACCTCAAGGATCAGTATTAGGACCTATATTATTCTTAATTTATATCAATGACTTGGACGAGAGTATAACAAGTAACGTGCTGAAATTTGCGGACGACACAAAACTGTTTAGAAAGGTTAATACTGATGGTGATAAACAACATTTACAAAACGATCTAGACAGATTAGTGAAATGGTCTGAGAAATGGCAGATGCTGTTCAATTTTGGGAAATGTAAATGCCTACATACAGGACATGGGAACTTGAATGTAAACTATAAAATGGGAGCTACTGTTCTTGGTACTACTGTAAAAGAAAAGGACTTAGGAGTTACAATAAGCGCTGATATGAAAGTTTCAGAGCAGTGTGGTATTGCAGCTTCAAAGGGTAATCAAATTCTTGGATTGATTAGAAGAAACATAACATACAAGGGAAAAAAGTTAAGTATACCTCTTTATAAAGCAATAGTTAGACCTCATTTAGAATACTGTATACAAGCATGGAGACCATATCGTAAGAAGGATATAGATATGTTTGAACGCATACAAAGGAGAGCAACTAAAATGATTCCAGAACTTACAGACCTTAGTTATGAAGAACGCCTGAAATAATGTGGTTTAACAACTCTAGAGACAAGGAGGTTAAGAGGAGATCAGATTGAAGTTTTTAAGATATTGAATGGGTATGAAAATATTGATTGAAATATGTTTTTCTCACTCAAGAAGGATAGCAGAACTAGAGGACATGAGGTAAAATTAGTAAAGGATCAATGTAGATTGGACATCAGGAAGCACTCGTTCTCACAGAGGACAATAAATGAATGGAACAAACTGTCTACAGATTGTATAACTGCTAGCAGCGTGAATATGTTTAAAAACAAGGTTGACACATATATCAGGAGGGCGGGTTATAAGTAGGTGAACATTGTTGGACTCTCGATAAGCCAATGGCTTCGTTGTCCACTTGCCATCTGGGCCTTTGGCTTGGATGGCAAATCTTGTTAAATCTTGTTAAATCTTGTTCGCCTGTCGAGTACTTCCTTTCCGTTGCTGACAGCATCGTCGAAGCATATTCGACTGGACGTTTTTTGTCACCGAACACTCGCGATAATACGGCACCAAGGCCAGTTCCTGGTGCATCTCTCGTTAAGATCGTTTGAACGTCTGGATCGAAGTGTGCAACATTGGAGCAGATGTGAGTTTGTGATTAGGTGTACGGAACGCTTCATCTTGCTCATCTGTCCATTCCCACGGGTCATCTTTGCGGAGTAAACGTCTCAATGGCTCGGCAGTGTCTGCATAGTGGGGGACCAATTTAAGATGGAAATTCTTTGTGCCCAAAAATTACGCAACGTCTTTCGCACTGGTCGGTTGTGGAAGCTCCTCAATGGCCTTCACGTTTGAGTGCGATGATAAAACACCCTGGGATGACACGTGGTAACCCAGAAAATCAATTTCAGTCCTGGCAAACTGACACTTGTCCCGATTCAGCGTGATGTGATTCTCAGCCAGTCGGTCGAGCACTAGCTGAAGTTGCTTGTTGTGCTCGTCCTTCGTGCACCAGTGTATGGCAATGTCGTCTAGGACGTTGATGCAACCATCTATTCCGCTGAGTACAGAAGATATGATCTTCTGGAAGGCACATGGGGCTGAACTTAGTCCATACGGCATCCGGCGGTATTGAAAAAGCCCCTTTTGAGTGATGAATGCCGTCAAGTACTTACTGTCAGATTCTTCTGGCATGGGAACTTGCTGGTAGCTTAGCTTTATGTCTAGCTTGGTGAAGACAATGGAGTGGTGGAATTCGGCAGACAGTTCTTCCATCGTCGGCAGAGGGTATTTATCTGGAATTATGATTTCAGGTCAACACACAGTCGTACTTCACCTGATTTCCGACATGCGACGACTATATTCGATATCCAGGGTGATGAGTCGATCGGTTCGATCATCCCGTCGTCTTGTAAGCGTTTCAACTCACGTGACACTTCCTCACGTACAGAGAATGGAAGGCGACGTAACTTCCGGGTTAATTTGGGGAAGGTGAACAAACTTGGCAACTTTCCCAAACCCGTGAATACCGATGTAGGCTTATATACGTTGTCCTTTACCGTAATATTTGTCACGGACGCAGGGAGGTCTAAGACCCACCCCTACATGGCCTAGGGGAGTGTTGAGACAAGTAAGACATCCTGAATCCGCTGGATCGCCCGGTGTTGGCATAGGCGGCATAGGCGATATTCATCCACCCTCATCGGTAATGTCAGTAACAACATAAAACTAAATAACTCACTAGTAAACACACGCACGCACGCACGCACGCACGCACACACGCACACACGCACGCACGCACACGTACGCAAGCTCGCACGAACAACCACACACACACCACACACACACACTCATGTTTATTCTTAAAAATGGCGGAGCCTCGTCGAACTCTATGGGCGGCAGTATTCGCGGACAAACTTTCAGCAACAGTAGATAATGACTTGTGTACAATGACAAATATTTTTGGAAGTAAACATTCTTTAAACTAGAAGTGCAGGGGGGTTACCTAGAGGTGTCTCAAGCAGAACAAGTGGCCACTAGCACAGACAAACAAAAAACATATTTGAAAAAGGTTATAAATGCTTATGTTTAAAGGCAAGGAGCATAGTAAATAAGAAAAACGAATTAAATATTATGGTAGAAGATATTCAAAATTAACTGTTGGTTTAGTTTACCGAAGTCCAAACATAAACGAAGAGGACAACACAAAAATAAAAAAAAACGCTATAAAGAAGTTAGTAAAGCGGAACGTATCATAATAGGAGATTTTAACCATGGACACATACAATGGAATTCTCTAGAGAGCACAGGGATTGAGGATCAACAATTTCTATTTTTAATCCAGGATAGCTTTCTTACTCAGCACGTACTAGAACCAACCAGGGGAGAAAATGTATTAGATATAGTTTTGTCATCACAAAAAGAATTAGTGGACAATGTAAAAATATTTGAACCATTGGGTAATTGTGGCCATAATCAAATACATTTTGACATCAATGTAAAATCAGAAAGTAAAAATAAGAAAACGTACAAGAGAAACTTCCACAAAGGTAACTAGAGGACATGTGGTAAAATTAGTAAAGGATCAATGTAGATTGGACATCAGGAAGCACTCATTCTCACAGAGGACAATAAATGAATGGAACAAATTGTCTACAGATTGTGTAACTGCTAGCAGCATGAATATGTTTAAAAACAAGGTTGACACATATCTCAGGAGGGCGGGTTATAAGTAGATGAACATTATTGGACTCTCGATAAGCCAATAGCTTCCTTGTCAACTTGCCATCTGGGCCTTTGGCTTGGATGGCAAATCTTGTTAAATCTTGTTAAACTCTGAAACCGAGGCTCGCGACGTCGCTTGTCAATCAATGATCATAACAAACACTACACTCCCTTATTGTATTTAATCGAATAATGATGACACACTTCTATATAGCGTTTATCGATGCACTATTTTGCATTTATAATTAGTTCACATGAAAAAGCATACGTGATTGTATAGAAACAGAAACGTAACTGACCACAATAATTGTGGTAATTGCATAATTATTATGCAAAACATTCCCCGAGATGGCACCACAGTGTTATCTGGTTAATGGCGACATAATTTAGTTTGGTGTTGTGACGTCAGAGTCGATTTTTGTAGCTGAAGGTACGACAGCGACTGGTCCTCGATGCGCTGGAGAGCAAGCAGATTCCATACCAGGTCGTTGACATTGCGAACAACCGGATGGCCAAGCGACGGATGCGGCACATGTCAATGGACGAGAACGCCGTGCCACCGAGGATATTCCGCGGCGAAATTTACCTCGGGGTACGCCCCCTTGATTTTAATACTTGCACTGGCATTCGTAATATCCAGTTTTACATTATTTAATAGCGTCCAGTTTTGCAGGAATATGACATTGGTATTATACTGTCAATTCTTGTTGTAGCATGGATTCATAATTTTTGTATAATCTCGTTCAGATTTTTATTACATAATTAAACGGCAAAATTGACCATACTCTGGAAAAAATAAGCACCATGATTAATGAAAGAGATTGTGTTTTAGGTATCATTGATGTGATGCCCGAAATTCATTCTAATGGTGATGAGAAGAGTATGTGATATTCCATGAATGAAGAAAGTACAATACAGTTTTTTTTAAACTAGTTAGCAGTGGTTATTTAAATTCGAAAGTAGGTCATTATATCAGCTTACCTAGGGAGGTGAATTGGCACACTACACGCGTTGCCGCTAACTTTTTAAGATAATAATGATCAATTGTTCAAATAAGTTATTCGAGTATGGTTGGTGTTAGGTGTTTTGTGTAACAATTATTTTGCTATTTATTTAACGACTACTTCGAATTTCAAGAAGCGTTGGATCAGAAACGTCTTGATGAATTTCTTACAAAACTGAATCTTGTGGTTTTTATATTAACGTTACTACTAGAAACAATACAAAATGCCATGCACGCTTTTATAGTGCATTGACGTGCGTTTATATACGTGCATTCAGCACAGTATAATAACATTACTGTATAAACTGTGCTGTGTTGTAGAAATTTACAACTACAAGGGATGTGTCCACCAGACATGGGCCAATGATTCGTGGAAAGGTTTATTACTTTTACAAATAGGAAATCAGTGATTCAACTATTAAACTCCTAATGACCTATTTTGTGTATACACTTTTTTGTGCAGCATTACCTTAAGAGATTTCTGGGCTGCAAATATTCTGGCGTGGACTCTTTCTAAAGCAGACTGATGCAATCTGACCTTATAATTTTTTTGCAGAAAATATATGAGGTCCCTTTTAGGGGGTTCGTAAGTAACTCACCGGAGGTTCGAAATAAATATGCATGGATGCAAACCTCTGTGGACCCACCATTGCTACATAACTGGATTTTTGTCGTTGCCTCGTCACACTAAACCGTTTACACACCACTGGTTATACTGACCTTTGACCGTTGTTGGGAAGAGGGTCGTCAATGTCCACATACTAACACGTCTGCGTTGCAAACAGTAATTGTGCAAAGCTTTAAATGTTTTATATGAAATATTATATTATGTGTTTTGTCAAGACATAAACACGTGATTTGTTTGCAACTTGTTGTGTTGTCTGAACATACATTTTGTGCTGTTGTTGCACGTGAATTATTAAATAACATTATGTTGTTTGTACATGCGTTTTCCTTCACTTTCTGATGTGCATGCCACAATGGGAGAGTGTCGGGTTCTAAACTCAGTGTACCCAGGTTAATCACACCGTGGGTCGCCACAGGACTGCCTAGAAGTAGTGAATGGGCCCACTGATAACTGTAGTGCAAATCAGTTAAGTCAATTATATAATGTCTATACAACTTATCTAAATGTACATTTATAAATGTAACGCACGCACGCACGCACGCACGCACGCACGCACAAAAGGTCCTGAAAGCATAACCTGACAACGAGAGAGCAGACGTAGATTGGGTGTCATCCTTTCTCAAGAAGATTAAGAGCGGGTAATATCTGCAGCACCAGCACAATTGTCGGAACAACACTGGGATAATATTCGGGAAAATACCGGGACACAGTGTGATATTCCGGTCCAGAAATGTGATGACCCAGGAGCGGAGTAGCACCCTTTTCCTAGCGGAGTAATTATGTACTATGCTGGATGAAAACGTTGCTGTCTTCACGACGTTTGTAATATATCATCCAGAATAGAGTTCTTAAGCACACGATATTGCAATCAGTGCGGATCATCGGCCGCGAAGGAAATTATATAAATACGAGTCCTGTCCCGCCTTTTAAGTACGTATAGGATACGGTGGCTCAGAGATAGAGGGTGGGACTTTCAACGTTGTTCGGATGCACTTGCTCCCGTTCAAAGCTAAGGCAATTTCGTCTAGTTCCAGTTGCCGCTGTCAGCTGTATGAATGAGTACCTGGTTAGAGACATTGATTGAATCCCAGTGTTGATATAATAAGAACGAGCAGTATTCTCACAGCAGTTGCAGCGTGGCTGGATGCTTCTAAGAAATGGTGTTTGCATGAACAGGTCTGCCATTGGGCAAACTGTAAAGCTCTCTGGGCAACGAATGCAGGGCGATGTGTAACACTTCGCTAAAGTTTTATTACACACTGCCGGTACAAGTGTCGCCCGCAGCCACCAGCACGGTTTTAGCGAACGTTTCATATCTAATGCCATGTGTCACCCAAAGAAAAAAGCTATACACATGGATATAATAGATGCAACTGACACGACGATACATCCATGGCCAACGAAAGTTTCCATTATAAGAGATGGTTATCATCGAAGATAAAAATGTATCAAACAAGGCTCAGCCAATCGATCATACTTCAAAGAACGTAATGTGGATCAATATCTCGATGTACAAGTAATGGGCTGTAATAGCAACTACATGTAAGTAGTTTCCCGATCGAGAAAAATGGCGCTGTAAACGTGAATGACAATATCATTCACCGGTATTGAGGTATCATTAAATAAATATGGTTTCCCGCATACCGGTCACACGGAACCAAACCTCAGTGTAGGTCAATGTGTAGGTCAATGTATAACAATTTGTGTATGGCGTGACAGGCGGACATCGCCTAAAATTCGGCTTCGTACTTTCCCTTGAAGATTCCTGTTGTCTCTGCCGGTGAATAAACACTAAACAGTACCAAGTGGCGCTGTTGTGTACCTTGGTGATTGAACGTACTTGCACAGTACTGTAGGTAAGTTCTTATAGCTTGGTATCTAGTCTTGATGAGTGAACGTACTTACACAGTACAGTAGGTAAGTTCTTGTAGCTTGGTATCTAGTTTTGATGAGTGAACGTACTTACACAGTACAGTAAGTAAGTTCTTGTAGCTTGGTATCTAATCCGTGGAATCGCTCAAAGCGTTTTACCTTTCATCCCTGGCAGACCTGTTCATTTGATCACTAGCTCAACATCTCTGGGAAGCATTCAGCGACGCCTCAGTTACAGACCGAAGACAATTCATTCACACATATCCATATATCCACCACTGTATACAGCCGTGGATTCAGTTATATGGCTGAGTGAACTGAAAGTGGGGAGAACGAAATTAGACAATCGAAACGGCAGCAACATGATGATTCGTACCCAGGTCCTATACTTACCTGGTATATTTCGTTGTATAATCTCTTTCAGCCGGTGGCTAGATGCCTAAATTTATTCTTGAAGGTGTTTAGAATAGGAGCTGACACGACTTCTTCAGGAAGTTTTTAAAAAAATCTATGACACGATTTGTGAAGAAGTGTTTACGGATCTCTATACGGGAGATAACTTCTATGACAGTCTTCAGTCAATTTTGGAAGACATCCCCAAACATGACGTACTAATGGTTCTTGGAGATTTCAATGCACGAGTTGGGAGCGACAACACTAACAGGGAAAGGATCATGGGCAAACACGGAACAGGTACAATGACTGATAACGGCAGCAGATTGTGTGACATATGTGAGGAGAATGACCTCGTGATTGGAGGGACACTCTTCCAACATAAGACAATACATAAGCTGACATGGATATCCCCAGACGGCAGAACTGAGAGTCAAATAGATCACATCCTTGTAAATGGAAAATTGAGACGCTCTCTACAAGACGTCAAAACAAGGAGACTAGCTGATGCTGGCAGCGACCACAACCTGTTGATAGGAAAACTTGCACTGAAACTGAGAAAGGCAAAGACAGGAGAGAAGAAGAAAGAGCGTTTTGATACCACCAAGCTAAAAACCCAGAAACCAAGCAACAGTTCACAATTGCTCTGAAGAACAGTTTTGATATTCTGCAGGAGGAAACAGAGATGACTATACACAGTTTCAACATGGCCATGGAGCTAGCAGGGAAAGCAGTGCTAGGCTACAGAAGAGCAAAGAAAGAGCAGTGGATTTCCACATCAACTTGGGACAAAATAGACCAAAGGAAAGGAATAAAGAAAAAGCTGCTCACCACAAAGTCCCCAAGACTAAAAGAAAGACTTTCAAGAGAATACTCACAAAAAGACAAAGAAGTAAAACGGAGTACCAGAGTAGACAAACGAATTTACATTGAAAACCTCGCAGAAGACGCAGAAGCAGCAGCAAGAAGAAAGGATATGAAGTCACTCTACCAAATAACCAAGAAGCTGAAAGCAGATACAGGTCCAAACCAGAATCTCCCACTGAAAGATGCAGATGGAAAGATAATCACAGTCGAGAAAGAGAAGATAGAGAGATGGAAGGAGCACTTCCAACAGGTTCTCAATCGTGCAGATCCACCCAGACTTGCAGACATCCCGGAGGCAGCAGATGACCTTGAAATCAACCTCGACCAAATCACTGAAGCAGAAGTCAGAGAAGCCATTAAAGCGCAGAAGAATGGAAAAGCACCAGGAAGCGACAGCGTCTGCGCAGAAATGCTGAAAGCAGATGAACAAGAAACACCCAGAATCCTCTGCCAGATCTTCCAGAGAATATGGGATGAAGAAAACACACCAGATGATTGGAAGACAGGCACAATTATCAAGCTACCAAAGAAGGGCGACTTGGGGAACTGTAACAACTGGCGGGGCATAACCTTGTTATCAATGACATGCAAGATTTTCAGCCGCATAATCCTGAAGAGAATATCAGCAGCTACAGATACAATCCTCCGCCAGGAACAAGCCGGTTTCAGAAGAGGAAAGTCATGCATCGACCACATTTTCACGCTACGGCAGATTTTGGAACAAAGCACGGAATGGAACAGTACGATCTACATTGCCTTCATTGACTTTGAAAAGGCCTTTGACAGCCTTCACAGAGAATCCCTGTGGAGAATATGACGTCACTACGGGATCCCACAGAAGATGGTAAATGTGATCAAGATACTTTACACAGACGTCCAGTGTCAAGTCGCCTGTAGCATTCACATGTCAGACAGCTTTAGCGTAAAATCTGGAGTAAAACAGGGATGCATTCTCTCACCATTTCTTTTCACCCTCGCCATCAACTGGCTGATGATAGAAACCACCAAAAATGGAAACAGAGGCATCAGATGGACACTTACCTCGATCTTGGAAGACCTGGACTATGCAGATGACATTGGACTGCTGTCTAACAGGCACAAGGACATGCAAGAAAAGATGGACAAACTCACAAGAACAGCACCACAGATTGGGTTAAAGCTCAACACAGCAAAAACCAAACTGAGGAGGATCAACAACAAGACAGATAACCCCATCACCATAAAAACATAAACAACAGTGAGGCTTTGGAAGACGTTCAGGACTTTGCATACCTGGGAAGCAAAATCACAACAGATGGAGACTCTGCAAAAGATGCCACGGCTAGGATCAGAAAGGCAAGTCAGACCTTCGCTATGCTGAAGCCCATCTGGAAATCCAAGCAACTGAGATTGGAAACAAAACTGAGGCTGTACAATAGTAATATTCTCAGTGTACTTCTCTACGGCTCCGAGTGCTGGAAACTGACAGCCAAGCTAGCACACAATCTTGAGACATTCCAAAACAAGTGTCTACGGAAGATCCTAGGAGTATTTTGGCCCAACACCATCACTAATGAAGAGCTGCACCGCAAAACAGATGCAACAGCCTTGACCACACAGATAAAGAAGAGACGATGGAGATGGCTTGAACACGTGTGCCGAATGTCACCTGGCGCACTGCCCAAGACAGCCTTACGCTGGACAGCAGATGGAAAAAGGAGACGTGGTCGCCCAAAAGAAACATGGAGACGTACAGTGGAGAGGGAAATGAAAGAATGCGGCCTGACATGGAACACCATCAACAAATGGGCTGCAGACCGACAGCAGCTCTCTTGTCGATGCCTTATGTGCCACCGGGCACGAAGAGGACTAAGTAAGTAAGTAAATACGGGAGTACGTCTTCATTAACTTTAAGCTGTGGCCCCTCAGATAGCTGCTTCATTGATAGTAAAAAATGCTCTGGGTTATTCCTGTTTAGGTAACTGACATATTTATATATAAGGTCTTTATAATCTATTTCGATCTACTTTCAAAGCATCGTTTATCGTTATACTTTATGTGGGGGCATGGTTTTAGGTTTTCACAAGTGATGATTCGTAAATCCTTTTGTTCTTCTGCAACTTCTAATATTTCTAGACCTAATGTTTATGCATATTTAAAGCTTTGTCTTATTTTAAGTACAACACATTTATTTTCATTTCAGTTTAATAGTCACGTTTTTGACCAAACTGAACATTGGTGTAGATCATTTTGGAGAGCTTCACAGTCAGGTAATGTAGAACTATTTGAGTAGAGTTTTGTGTCATCGGCAAACATGTTGGCCGTTGCCTTGATTGAGTCGGGTAGATCATTTACCTATAACAAAAATAGTAATGGCTCTAGAATGGAGCCTTGTGGAACTCCCCTCTGCCTCTACCTGCTAGGAAATATTGAATCAATATCACCACTTCGTCTTTAGTACCATTTTGTCTTAATTTATATACCAATCGTTTATGTGGTGCAGTATCAAATGCCTTTTAAAAATCTAAGTAAATCACATCAGTTTCAGCACTGTTAACATTTGGGACCCGACGTTCTAACGATTATGCTACTGCGCCCTACCATTGTGGACAATGGCACACACGATTAATAGTTGACGAACGCCAGCACCAAGGCAAAGCCTGCAATGTCATCTATTTGGCAAGTTAATTAAAAACACCCGCACCGCAGGCTAAGGCGGCCACCGCCGTCGCGCATGCTGCGTAGACAAGATCGAGTAGATATTTATGTTGTGACACTGTGTGAGAGCAGTTTGTAAGACATGCTGATACGTTGGTGCGTCTTCGTGCCGGACACATTTCTCCCGTATTTGCTCTGTTAAACACCTAGCTGAAAAACAAATATTTCTCTAGAACAAGATACTGTTAGTGTAGACCAAAGTAGTAGATGCCTGGGTGAAGTAAGAACTTACGCAGGTGTAAAAAAAATCCATTAAGGAAACCGCAGACAACTAGGATGGGTGACTGGGTGTCACCGTGAAACTGAGCAGGGCGAGTGTTGTATTGTCGGCGGAGGTGGTGGATGCAGCTGTAAAGGTGCTGATGACTGAACCTGTAAGAATATATCATGTTTTACGTTTAAACCAGTTAGTAGTCAACCCTTCTTATGTACTTTTTGTTGCGTGGAAGGGGCGGGTATAGCAATTTGAACACAGCTGTGATGCCAGCATGTGTCACGGGATGTCGCATAATGAACGTTGGAGCGAGGGAAGAAATTGGTCTGCGTTCAGGTCGCCTCTAAGCTTGAACGATAACACCAACATTTGAATTTATATATCGCTACTGTAAATAGTACGTACGGTTAGCACACAAGACACTTGTTGTTCTGCGAGATGCATCATGGGACCATTATGTCGACAAGCCGCCCCTGTTTGTAAAGGAAACAGCAACATTGATAAAAAATGCGTACTTATGGAATATGTATGACTAATAAATGGCTGGTTTTCTAGAGTGTTTAACACGCTAGATAACACTGATATATTTGTCATGCAAGAACTGAATCAATGAATGTTATCAATGCGGGGGGGGCGGGGGCACTAAATACAGTATTCTATCCTTGAGATAAACTCCACCTTTTATGTGTATCTTTTGTGTGTCCAGCGCACGTAACGCATGCAACCTGTTAAACCTGTTTCAATACGCTCTTCTTGAAAAGGGCATATTTTGGACATATTTCTAAAACGCATTTGGGGGTGGGGGTCAGTTACATACATGCTCAAGGATGGCATACTGGCAAAATCTTGAGTGTCATCCTGCGCCAAATCGACACTAACGTTGCAATAAATCGTGGAATGAATTCACACAGCAAAACGTCATGGAGTGTACCCATAAGGCATTACTTCGTCTATTTTATCCAATTGAAATGGAAAAGGGTAGCACGCTGCCCTGTGACTTCTTCAATTTCACAACAGGAGACGAATTCTTCGGATTCAGAAAAGAGTTAACCTCCATAAACGGATTCACCTGCAGCTACAGGTATTAATGTAGAAGCAGACCCAGGTATAAACAGGTATAAACAGCGTATAAACAAGCCCAGCTTCATGAGACTTGATACTCGTATAAAAAGGGTAAGCGTCAACGGCATATACTTAGAGTTGTGTATATACAGGTAGAAACTACCATTTATTAATCCATGCTAATTATTTAACCCACTGTACTGGAAAGAAGGGGCATTGAAATCATAAGGATACATTATCGGGTTGTATTTTATAACAACCATATGTAATTTTACGAGCATTTCGCTTGTTAAACGTATGACAAAGTACACTCCTTCGGGGTCAGTAGGTACTAGACTACGACCCACTGTTGATATTTCGATCACACGATCTGTACTATCTGGCAGATGACTTATTCAATATTATGTAAACATTAATTCCTTTCTTAGATCTTTCTGACAAGTATTATGTTCTAGGTCTAATTAAAGAGGTGTAGATGTTAGTGATGTAGACACCCACAGGCGTGGTTAGCATTTGGACATTTTCCCATAAGACGAACAATTAACGTTGACATCAGAGGAATCGACCCTCCCTGACACCAGTGTAAATACCAGGCGAAGCGAGACCACTTACAAAACGATGTGTTCGTTCTCTCCGCGAATAGCAACAGCGACATGGGCGTCGGCAACTACGCAATCTGTTGATAAACATTCGCTTTGAAGGGGCTGCTTCTGAGGTATAGTTTGTACGTCGTTCCGTCGCTGAGGGTCGACCCCGAACGAAGTAAAGAACGCGATTAGGAAACTTGAGTGGAGTTAGGTTCACCGACAACGTCGAACGGTGACGTTCATCGAGCGTCTCAGCTGTCGACCTTACGATCTTACAGTGAATCTCAACTTGACGTGAGTGCTTCTTCTGCGTTTATTGTTATCATTGTCGGCACTAAAACATTTGTTTGTGGCTCTCGCTATCATTATTATTATTATACAGTGTTTGGATGTAATGTATTGCTATAATTATTATTGCTAATATTATTATTTTTGTTGTTATTATTATTATTTATACTATAAAGTAGGTTCTGTCCTTGTTTGTCTCTGTCTGTCTATTTCCTAATATCTCCGTTAGTTTTGCACGCAAGTTGTTGACATTTTATAGGCGTGCTCCGGGGCCCATTGGTATGTTTCCCCAAAAAAATCCCGGGGTGTCGATTTTACGAAGGAACTGATGTGGACGCTTGGGACAATAGTAGTTCGTAGTTACGTACAATTGTTTGCAACGCTAGGCGTGTTTTCTACGATTGTTCCGAGTTACATGATCTACATCAAACTTCAATATCAGTTTCTTCGTGAACTGATTATGGCGGCATGAAGTTGCATCTATCACTTCATTGGCACTGCCCTACCAGAATGTGACTGCCCTTTCTCCCGTACAACACCGGGGAACTTGGTCAATTATAACATGATTTATTTTTTGCGTTTCAACCTTGTCAACCGTGACTGCTTTAAATTTCAGGCACACCAACTTTCCAGTACTTTGGGTTTCAACGATTTCGACGCGAACTATTTTATATTTCAGCTACAATCTGCCAGCCAGTCTTATTGAAATTTTTAATGTTGCTGCTTTTCGACAATCACTTAAGATTTTCATTTTATATAAACTTCTTTGAATGTAATCAGGAGATTTTGTAATTATGTTTAGTATGTACCGTTGTATGTATAGTTGTATCATGTTTTATATGTTCCACGCCGAATATTTTATATACAGAAGTCTAACATTTATTGTTTGGCTTTGATGTCTTATAGTGACTGTTAAAAATATATCTTTAAAAATATATATACGTTGAATAATATTGTGATGTAAAACACAGAACACTCACTTGATATAGCACTATATAAACGGTGTGTATAGTATTATTATTTATTATTACTAATTGTGACTCAACAACGTTTACCGTGTGCTGTCTTTTGTTTTGCAGCCCCATCGCCATCTTGCAGCCACGTCGACCATGTGCCATTTTGTGTTTCAGTCACATCGAACATGCGCTTATTCTTATTTCAGTCACGTCGACCATATACTAATTTGTGTTTCAATCACGTCGACCATGTGCTAATTTGTGTTTCAGTCACGTCGACCTTGTACTAATTCGTGTTTCAATCACGTCGATCATGTACTAATTTGTGTTTCAGCCACACCGATCATGTCCTATTTTGTGTTTCAACCACGTCGACCATGTTCTACTTTGTGTGATTCAGCCACGTCGACCATAATTATACTATTTTGTGTTTCAGCCACACCGACCATGTACTACTTTTTGTTTCAACCACGTCGATTATGTACTACTTTGTGTTTCAGCAACGCCGACCATGTACTACTACTTGTACAGGCCCCGTGTCTACCGCCCGTTGTTTTGGGTGACCTCTGCCTTCACGAGTTACCCGCAGGACAACGAGTCCCAATACTCGGACGAAACGGAGAAGACGGAGAAGCGGCCGCGGCAACGGTGCGGCGCGTGGTGGGTGGCGCCCTGCTGTTGTCTCCTGACGCTCTTGGCCACTGCTCTACTGCTCGGTCTAGTCGGGGGACTTGTCGTCCTACCTGCCCTAGGTAGGCCATTTTCTGAGATTGCAAGTGCATAAAAGGGCTTATGAGCTGTATGCTCCATGAAGCATTGTTTTATTTCCGCATTAACTCGGCAGTATTTCATTAACGTTCTATGAATCAACATAATGTACACCACAATATCTACACGCACTTGGACCGAGTTTCTTAATCTCCAGACAAGAAACCGAGCGCATATTCTACGAAGACATACTACATCGTAACTGCAGTTAGACAAAGTTTGTTACACGTCATACAAGAATACGAGCGCAGTATTTCATTTATGATCTGTAAATCAATATATCGCAGTTGAAGAGACAAACCAATGGAAGTCCATTTTGATTTGCACCGTGTGATTGGTTTGATGTATGCCCGGCTCAGATGTCGGGTAACCAAGTGTTGCACCGACCCTTAAAACTAAAAGCAATAGATTTCACTTTTGAGTAGCATCACTATTATATATATATATATATATATATATATATATATATATATATATATATATATATATATATATATATATATATATATATATATAGAGCAAGAATGCTTGTATTTTGACTTTTGAATTTCGCGTGACGTCGTTCTCCCGTACTCGAATCGATGATGTCTCTATACATTTGTAAATAATTTTTTTCAGCAGTTTTGTATAAAGAATTGCTCAAAGTAATATTTACACATATACAAGTAGATGCATAATAACACAAACTAATAGTGTCATGGAATAACTAGACGACCATTTTTCTTGCAACTAGAAGAAACTAGTTGTACTGTTTCTGTAAAATCAATTATAAAATTAAAGTTTATTTTATTTATTGAACACACTTAGTTATACCCAACGTTGAATGTACCCAAGATCTCAGCTGTGCATATATGTGTATATCACACTAACTTCTAATATATAAAAAAGTCATTGTTTTGATTGTTCAACAACATATATGTCGAGGAACAAAACAATAAAAGTTGTGAAAAAATGTTGTGTGATAGACGTTAGTGTAATTTCCAACCAGCCATAGTGCTGAAAAAAACTTCCATTGTTTTGACTCTTCAACCGCGCTATACACCTTCGTGTATACAGGTACTTAGATTGTGTTTCTTATCCTTCAGCCAAGAACCCGAACGCATGGCCACGTTTTGGCAACTCGTCGTCAGAGACAGGTCAAGGTCAGTAGAAAATTATACACAAACAACGTAGTCTATGCACAATGTCTTTATTTAACCAGACGATCCATGAAACCTTTCGTATCCGCCATGAAATTAAATTTAATGTGGACGTTTGTGCCAGACAGCGCTGTAAATAAAACCAACTAAACGCTGCGAACATTTTGTACCTATCAAAAGGCAGAACATAATTTTTAACATATTTGTAATTAGTTAAACATAACACTTCTGCGTAGATAATAAATCAGTGGCACTAACCGCTGATTGGTTCAGCATGGTTAAGATATAACAAATCATGCAGTAAATCAGATGTCAATTTTTTTCCGCCACCTTTCGCTGCCCTTCTTGCGAATGTATGAGCAAAAATAAAATTTGCCTTAATCTTGCGCTTCAACTTATCTAAGTAAAATATTTTTGCAGTACAAAATTACTGTGTTAAAATGCGTTTCATTTGTTGCAGTGGTGTGCGACACGAATTGTGCACGGTGTGTCACAAACGGACCAGAAAAATGCGACAATAATCATTGTAATGACGGCTACACTTACAGCAACGAATCACAGACTTGTGACGGTACGTGACTTTACCATATGAAATAATAGGTTAACTATGGAAACGACATCGCACCCTATTACATTAGACTAATAGACCAGTTTACTACATGAATTGTAGATCCTGACTCAAACACAATAGGTAGATTGACCGGAATAGAATATCAATTAGTTCAAATCAATAAAGAGTTCAGGCTAGGTGAGTTTCTACTGGTTCCCTTACAGTCTCACTACATAAAATAAGTAAAAACAATCGGTTGAAAAAGAAAGGCTGCAAAAAGCACAAGCGGTCGCGAGAAACACCAGAGCGCATAAAAGGGCAGCTAGTACAGTTCCAGAAAAAAAGGCTTGCCGACGACAACATCACGTTATGGGCTTAACAAGAAGCACGCTTCGTCACCGCTTCGTTGATATAATTATATATCGCGGCAGCGAAAAACGCATCAATATCCGAACACATTCGTTGACATTTAATTATGAAATCACTATGAATCTCAGTGAAATGCGATACTTAATTGCGAACTCTCTGGCGTAAGTGCATATAGACCAATTCATCTGATGTCTTGCATTAGATAAAAAAACGGACTCTTTTAAAAGGATCCAACATTTTGCTGCCAACGCCTGTGGGCGAATACGACGCCCGCTGGCTGGGATATGAAAGCTTCACCAATCCTCCTAAATGTATGGTTGCTCACCCATGACATCTTATGCATTAGTGAAAGATTGCATCAAGCACACACGCCCTGTGTTCTTTGTGCAGTAGATGAGGTTCTTTTAGCACGCACTGTCGTACGTTAATATGTTATGTAGTCTCCACACATGCACGCATGCACGCACGCACGCACGCACGCTCGCATGTGCGCAAAACTTATTTGTTTGTGATTTCGTAATACTAAGTACATTTGGGTTTATCCGTAAATGGCTCACACGACAACGGTGCTTGTATATCGTAAGACCCAAATTTAGTCATACTGCGTCAGTTCACGCTCGACGTTGAGTCCAACCACACAATAGTATGCTCACTTGATAACAGAATAACACATTGGGTAGCGGTGTGTAAACACAGATCTGTGTGATGCGCCTATTGCTGTAGTGTAGTATATAGTATGTTATGCTTGCTTCCTAGTCTCGCTTCCAGTTACAGCCGCCAGATAGCTCTTTGAAGTGAACAAGGAACGGTAGTACGAGATCTTGGGTCGACGACATAAAGGAGTGAACGAGAATAAGCTTGGCAGAGAGCCTGGAGGTGGCGAGGGACAACACGCAAATAAACTGCATTTTGCTATATATTTTGCTACAATGCTGAAATTCGTATTATTTGTTGCAGCGGCGTGCGACGTGAACTGTGCACGGTGTGACACCAGCGGACAAGGAAAATGCGACGACAATCACTGTAATGACGGCTATGATTACATTAGTGAATCGCAGACTTGTGCAGGTACGTCATTATATTGTATGATCTAATTTTTAAGAAACGTATATGACCTTATATAATAGTGTTTTTTTACAGAACGAATGTGTTGCCGAAAACATACTGACACAAACACAATAGGTGGATTGACTTGAAGTCTTTCACTGAGATATACGAGGCGACGCATGTCATATTTTAAAAGTAGTGTGTACATTTGTCTTATATTTCCTATAATGTTTTGACCGCTTCATTGGGCGGCCATCTTTGTCATATGGCATAATGTGTTTATAATGTTATGTTTTATAACATTCGATTTTAAAGCGGTGTAGCATGTTATGTCATATTCACTATGTAGGTAGTGCATGGCCAACGTAGTGCCATTTGTGTAAACCACTGCAGTAACGGCTATGCCTACAACAATGAAAACCAGACTTGTAACGGTACGTGACTTTATTATATAACTTGACAATGTAAGCAACATGGCTGCTTGCTACATAATGTTCCAATTTACAAAATGAATGTTTTATTGAGGATATTCTGAAGCAAACACAATAAGAGAATCGACTGGCGTAGTAATTATTTTAAATGAATACAATATTCGTGAAAAGAGCCTTTCGACTAAGTTCCGTACATTTTCACTACACCAAATAATTACATATGCTAATACTGAACTTTTTTGCAAATGTTCTGTTTCAGCCACGCCGACCATGCACCATTTTGCTTAAGTGAAGATGACATGTATTACAGTGTGTGTCAGCAACATCAACCGTGCAGTATTTGCGTTTCTGTCGCACCGACCATGTACCAATTTGTTTTTCAATCATGACGAATGACAACGTGTTATTTTTTCAACCACGCCGAACATGCACTATTTTGTGTTACAGTCGCACCGACCAAATACTACTTTGTGTTTCAATGTTTCACGAACTACTCCACCGACTATGGACCAGCTTGAGTTTACTACTTTATGCTTCAGCCACGTTAGTCCTGCTGCCAAAGGGCATTTTTTGACATAACCCCTTTTTGCCTGATATAATTTTTTCTTTGTTGATTATTCATCACTAGCATGTATATAATAACATCCAGGGGTGTGGAGTTCTCACCCTTGAGCATTTGGAAAAAAATGAAAAAATCCAAAATGGCCGCCAAAATCAACTTTTTTATCATATGTTAGCAACCAGACAAGATACATACATGATTGAAATGTTATTTTACATGTTTCCAGACATGAGGAATTCGATTCCACCATAATTGATATGAAAAAATGTAAAGAAAACAAGATGGCGACCATAAATATGCTACAAATGGTTGCCGACTGTGCCAAAAAATCTATATTTCATGTTCCGCGGACAAAAATCATAAGAACATGACAAAATTAATTTTCCATATGAGGAGAATTACATAAGATCAGCATTTCGTGAAATTCTTACCTTTCTATGCATCAGTCCTCTTCATCTTCGTCATGTAGGAAGTACTTGAGCAAAATGGAGTGAATGCCATGTCAGAGCTGTTGCAGCTGCACTTGTTCGTGCTACATGGCATTTCACTCCGATATGAGCATTTGATCAACTTCAGCAACCCAGTGGGGGCTAACGAGGTGACTGGGGGACAGTGGTTGGACTTAGCGCAGTTGTGACCAACCGTAAGATGTAGGGTCTACTATATCCTGCACAGTTCTAACGGTTTCGCCAATTCAAGGACGAAGTGTCCTAGATATCAACGCAGCTGCAGAAGAGAACAGTTCCATCGTCCCAGATGTACAAACTGGCGTCATACTTTGGCGTTGGCAAGGTTGCAGCTCTGAAAGTTCCGAGACATGGCCAACGTTCTCTCATCTTACTGGGAGACACAGGCGGACCACCTTTTTCGGAAGTAGTGGACCAGGCCACACACTTCATGTTGGCCTGCTATGGTCAGCAAAGATGTATTTCGATGACGGAAGCACGCCAACAAATGTGGTTTTCTAAAGTAAGCAGAAGCAAGGCTTCCGCACCAAAGCTGTGTTCATTACCACACACAAGTGAAGCTTTCGAACAAAATGTAGCCAGAGCCCATCTGCAAGTAGCAATTTGGCTTCATGCTTTGGATTCCAACCCACCTGTACTAGACCCTGCATCTTACGGTTGGTCACAGGAGGAGGGGAGTACTGCGCTAAGCCCAACTACCAGACACCTCGTTAGCCCCAACTGGGTTGCTAAAGCTGATCAAGTGCTCATATCGGAGTGAAATGCCACGTAGCACGAACAAGTGCAGCTGCAACAGCTCTGACATGGCATTAACTCCATTTTGCGCATGCCAGGGTGGACAGGCCTGCCAAAATGAGAGCGGCAAGAACTTCGTACATAGTGAAGTTGAAGAGGACTGATGCTTAGAAAGGTAAGAATTTCACGAAATGCTGATCTTATGTAATTCTCCTAATATGGTAACACATGGAAAATTAATTTTGTCTTGTTTTTTATGTATGAGAACTCCACACCCCTGGATGTCATTATATGCATGCTAGTGGTGAATAATCAACAACGAAAAAACGATATCAGGCAAAAAGGGGTAACGTTGGCCATGTGCTACATTGTGTTTCAGCTACGTCGACAATGTACTTCTAACTATGGTTGTATTAGGCACGTCAACATGACTGCAAGCATAACTTTATTCAATGTCACCTGAAACATTCTCTGACTAATAAGTCAAATAATGCCAACTATTGATGGAATGATTGCAGCTATACGAAAACTCAGATTATGATTTTATTCTATCAAATACGTCAAGCTTTACACAATGATATGCGAGGCGAAGTAGATCATAATAAATTATATTAAATGTACATGAGTGATCAAATGATATACATTTCGTATTGTGTTTTGTATGCTTCACTAGGCGGAGCTGTATGTCATGTAATATGTGTTTAAAGAAAGTTATGTAACAACCTGTGCTTAGGCGATGTAATATACAGGCCCGTCCCCAGGGTTTTGAGGGGGGTTCGAGGGTGCACAATCAGCGGGGAATTCTGGGATGATTTCTGAAGAAAAAAATTACAGTTAAAAATAAATTCTCTCAAAAAGGGGAGTTAGTTCGAATCCCCCGAACCCTTCCGAATGGGCTTGTAATGTATTATGCCATTAAGCAGATAGCGTGCCGCTTTATGCTATATGTGTGCATCTAGAATGATAATTATATAAAAATAAATATTCATTGATACTAATATGCGTGTTATTTGTTGCAACAGTGTGCCATTCTAACTGCGCACAGTGTGTCATAAACGGACCAGGAAATTGCGACGTCAATCACTGTAATGACGGCTACATCTACAACAATGAAACGGATACTTGCGACGGTGCGTGATTTTATTATTTAACTTGACAATGGTTGCCTGTTTCACAATGTTCTGTTTATATAAATTAAATAACCTACATTTTGCGATATAAATCTTCAGTTTGGCGACATTCAGTGTAATGACGCCTACACAGCAATGACACAGACTTGCGACAGTGCGTGATTGTTTTGTATATAGCTTGTCTACGTCTGTCTCGCAATGGTCCAGTTTATGAAATTAATATTTTAGCGAGAACGTTATGACTAAAAAATGGAGGATTGACTAGTAGACTAATTGTTTTAAATGTAAAAGTAATCGTGAAGTGCGCTTTTCTACTAAGTCCCTTACAGTGTCATTATATCAAATCAGATAAATGCTGTTACAGACGTGTTTGCTGCTTTGTTTTTCAGCCACCCCACAATTTACTACTTTTGTTTTCAGTCACGTCTACCATGTACTACATTGTGTTTCAGCCAGGTCGATCATGTACTACATTGTGTTTAAGCCAGTTCGACCATGCAGTACTTATTACGATTGTACTACCCGTGTCAACGGGAATTGAAACGAAACAATGTATCCAATGTCACGTTAAATATTTCCGACCAAGAAATCGAATAGTGCAAACAATTGATCGAGTGATTGCACCAATGCGAAAACTCAGTTGTGCCACTTTGCTTTTCATCTACACCGACAATTTACCAAATAGTGTTTCAGTCACGACGACCGTGTCCTACTTTGTGTGTTTCAGCCACAACGACCATTGCTACATTGTGTTTCAGTCATGTCGAGAACGTACTACTTATTACAATTGAATTACGCATACCCATGGGAATGCAAAAGAAACAGTGCATACACTTTCACCAGAAATATTATCCGGCCAAAAATTAATCGAACAATAGGAAGTATTGATTGAGTGATGGCACCAATACAAAAACTTAATTTTTATTTTATTCGGGCAGATACGTCTAGCTATTTACTGTGACATACGATGCGAAGCAGATAATATTTTTAATGTACAATACCTTGTACATTTGTTGTACATTTCATATAGTGTTTTGTATGTTTAATTGGTCTGCGCACTATGTCGTATCAAGTGCCGTTTTTTCGCACAATGGCATTACATTTTTAAACCAAATTATGTAACACAATGTGTTTACGCGATTTAATATGTAGCTAGTGTGTTGTTTAATTCCACGAAAATTATATTTATACGATTTACGGAGTACACAGAAAATAAACAATTTATTTGCGATATAAATCTGCAATAATGTCAAAAACATATTATTTGTTGCAGTGGAGTGTGACACGAATTGTGCACAGTGTGTCACTAGCGGGGTAGGAACATGCGACGACAATTACTGTAATGACGGCTACAACTTCAATAATGAAACGAAGACTTGTGACGGTACGTGATTTAATTATATAACTTGTCTATAGAAAATAAACGGTTGTCTGTTTCATAATGTTCCAATTTATAAAATTAGTGTTTTACAGAAGACATCAAGACTAAAAGAAAAAAGGGAATTAATGTATGAATTATTTCAATGAATACATTTTTCGTAAATTGCGCTCTTCGGCTAGATCGTTTACATGTTCACTCCTTCAAATAAGTAAAATGATGGTAAAGAACGTTTTTGCTACTTTGTGTTTCAGTCATGCCTACCATGCACTAATTTTATGTTTTAGCCATGCACAACACGCACTCATTGTGGTTCAACCACAACGACCACGATCCATGTTGTGTTTCAGTCATGACTTCCGTGCATGTCTTTGTGTTTCAGCAACGTTCACAGTGTACTCCTAGTTATTACGATTTCATTACGCATATAAAAGGGAATACAAACAAAACGGTTTATCTAGTGTCAATTGAAATATTTTCCACCACAAAATCGAAATGTGCCAAATATTGACGGGCTGTTTGAGCCAATACGAAATGTTCTCGGAGATACGGGGCGAAGCAGATCACGTTTTAAATGTCTAATATTGTTTATCTTTGCTGAACAGTTCGCGCAGTGTTTTGTACGCGTAATTGGTCTGCGCTACATGTAGTATCACGTGCTTGTTGTCGCACAATGGCAGCGTGGGGAATTGTATAACACCGTGCGTTTATTTAATGTAATATGTGTGACATGGCGACGATCTATGTGATATGCTGCTTGTTTTGGCGCATGATTAAGCCGAATTATAAAACAGCCTATGTTTATGAGACATAATATGTTTTGTCATAATGTAGGTAGTGTGTTGTTTAATTCCACGTGACCACATCTAGATTTATGTTTTATGATAAACCTAGCACAATTTAAATAACCTACATTTTACGATAACAATCTTCAATACTGCTAAGATGCGCGTTTTTGTTGCAGCGGTGTGTGGCTCGAACTGTGCACGGTGTGTCACAAACGGACCAGAAAAATGCGAAGACAATGAATGAAATGACGGTTACACATACACAAATGAAACGCAGACTTGTGACCGTACGTGATTTTATTACATAACTTGACTAGGGAAACACTACGATTCCCTGTTGCAAAATGATCCCGTTTACCCAATTGGTATTTTACAGAAGACATCCTTACTCAAAATATAGAAGGATTGACCGGCATATTAAATGTTTTCATTGAATGAAGTGTTCGTGAAATGCGACTTTCGATTAGGTCCCTTACACCTTCACTACATCAAATATTTGAAAATGATAATAATGTACGTAGCGTAGTGTGTAATGTCATTGTGATACACGTAGTATAAGTTAAATAACCTACATTTAACGGTATCTTTAATTAAATATGTTAAGTTGCGTGTTATTTGTTGCAGCGGTGTGCGGCTCGAACTGTGCACGGTGTGTCACAAACGGACCAGGAAAATGTGACGACAATCAATGTAATGACGGTTACACCTACAACAATGAAACGCAGACTTGTGACGGTACGTGACTTGATTATACAATTTGTCTATGGTAAAAACGGTTGTCTGTTTCATAATGTTCCAATTTACAAAATGAATGTTTTACAGAAGACATCATAACCAAAACACAACAAGAGAATTAACTGGTATATTAATTATTTTAATGAATACCATTTTCGTGAAATGCGCTCTTCGGCTAGATCGTTTACATTTTCACTCCATCAAATAAGTCCAATGCTGGTAAAGAAGGTTTTTGTTACTTGGTATTGCAGCCATACAGACCATGCATTAATGTTATGCTTCAGCCATACCCAACACGTACTCATTTGTATTTCACGTTCAATCACGACCACCATGTATGTTATTGTGAATCAGCCACACTGACCACGGCCCATGTACTACGTTGTGTTTCAGTCACGACTACAGTGCATGTCTTTGTGTTTCAGCAACGTTCACAGTGTACTATTAGTACTAGTTATTACGATTGCATTACGGATATAAACGGAAATACAAACAAAGCAGTTTAGCCAGTGTCAATTGAATTATGTTCTGACACGGAATCGAAATGTGCCAAATATTGACGAGGTGTCTGAACCAATACGAAATGGTCACGGAGATACAGGGCGAAGCAGATCATAGTTTAAATGTCCAATATTGCTGAACATTTCGCGCAGTGTTTTGTACGGTTAATTGATCTGCGCTGTATATAGTATCACGTGCTTTCTGTCGCACAATGGCAGCGTGGGGAATTGTGTAACACCGTGCCTTTATGTAATATAATATGGGTAACATGGCGACGATCTATGTCAAATGCTGTTTGTTTTGGCGCACAATGACATAACGTGTTTAAACCAAATTATAAAATAGCCTCTGTTTAAACCAAATTATAAAATAGCCTCTGTTAAAGAGACGTAATGTGCTTTGTCATAATGCAGGTAGTTGTTGCTTAATGTTGCATGTTTTATGATAAACCTAGTACAATTTAAATAACGTACTTTTTTTCTATAAAAATATTCAATACTGATAAGTTGCGCGTTTTTGTTGCAGCGGTGTGTGGCTCGAACTGTGCACGGTGTGTCACAAACGGACCAGGAAAATGCGACAATCATTGTAATGGCGGCTACACCTACAATAATGAAACGCAGAGTTGTGAAGGTACGTGATTTAATTATATAACTTGTTTATGGAAAAAACGGTTGTCTTTTTCATACTGTTCCGATTAACAAAATGAATGTTTTACCAAATATATCATGACTCAAAGACAAGAAGGGAATTAACTGGGTTTAATTGTTTTAATGAATATAATTATTGTGAGCAACGAAACGCTGATTTGTGACGGTACGTGATTTAATTACTGTATATAACTTGTATGTAAAAAAAAACGGTTGCCTGTTTTATACTGTTCCAATTTACGAAATGAATGTTTTATAGCAGACATCGTAATTAAAAAACCCAAAAGGGAATTGACTTTATTAATTATTTTAATGAATACAATTTTCGCGAAATGCGCTCTTCGGCTAGATCGTTTACATTTTCACTCCATCAAATATTTTGTATTTCAGCCCTGCTGACCATGCATTAATTTTATGTTTCAGCACCCTTTTAGCGTTTTGTTGTCAACGCCCGCGAACCAATACGACATCACTTGTATTTCACATTCTGTCACGACCACCGTATATGTCATTGTGATTCAGCCACACTACCACGGTCCATATACTACGTTGTGTTTCAGTCAAACCTACCGTGCATGTCTTTGTGTTTCAGCCACGTTCACAATGTACTAATAGTAATAGTCATTACGATTATATTACGCATGTTAACGGGAATACAAACAAAACAGCTTAACCATTGTCACAGAAATATTTTCCGACCACGAAATCGAAATGTGACAAATATTGACGGGGTGATTGAATCAATACGAAATGTTCACGGAGAATCTGGGCGAAACAGATCATATATGAAATATCCAAGTGAACATTTCGTGCACTGTTTTATACGCTTAATTGGTTTGCGTCGTATGTAGTATCACGTGTTGTCGCACAATGGCAACACGGGGAATTGTGTAACACCATGCGTGTCATATGCTATTTGTATTGGCGCACAATGGCATAACCTGTTTAAGCCGAATTATAAAACAGACGAGACGTAATATGTTTTGTCAATATATAGGTAGTGTAGTGTTTTATGCGAATTGAGTACATCTATAAAAATATTTTAAGATAAACCTACTACAATTTAAACAACATACATTTTGTCATATAAATTTATAATGCTAATATACGTGTTTTTTGTTGCAGCCGTGTGTAACTCGAACTGTGCACGGTGTGTCACAACCGGACCAGGAAAATGCGACGACAATCACTTTAATAACGGCTACATCTACAATAATGAAACGCAGACTTGTGAAGGTAGTGATTTAATTATATAACTTGTCTATGAAAAAAAAAACGGTTGCCTTTTTCATACTGTTCCAATTTGCAAGATGAATGGTTTACAAAATATATCATGACTCAGAGGCAGCAAGAGAATTGACTGTAATGACGGCTATAATTACAGCAATGAAACGTAGACTTGTGACTACCAGATTGTATTGTATAACCTGACTATGGAAACAACATGGGTGTATGTTTCATAATGTTCCAGTTTACCCAAAGCAATGTTTACATAATTTTTTTACTCAAATACAGTAGGAGGTTTGACTGTCATATTAATTATTTTAAGTGAATAAAATGTTCGTGAAATGAGCAATTCGATTAGGTCCCTTACACTTAGCAACAACTAGTCAAAAGCTGCTATAGAAAGTGGTTACTGTTGTATTGCTGTGTTCTATTGTATTATGTGTTCTTTGTGACATGGCGCTTTTGGGCTGCCGCATTTCTCGTGCGAAAAATGGGGCAGCCAAAAAGTACCGTTCACACGAGTGGCTAAAGGACTTTATTATCCTCGCGAGTAGGCGGTACGGTTACTGCTACCCATCGCACATATTCTACACAGTATACGGAAATGCGCCAAATTATTTGTAATTCGGCCCGCGTGATGTCGTGGTCAACGTGGGAATCAGACAACTGAGACGCTCCTGCGCCTAAACTTTAAATATCGTTTCTATGAAATGCCTACCTGTTACCCGTCCCAATTAAAGTTAAGTTCGCCTGGCTTCGTTGTTGACGTAATGATATATCGCAGTAGCGAAAAACGCATCAATATATGAAAATATCTCCTGACGTTTAATTAACTGATCTGGAGTCAAGGTGAAATGCCATAGGTAATTACGAACACTCCGTCGTAAGTGAGTGTATTCATATTAAGACTTTCAGTGGGAAAAACGCACCCTTTTAACGTTTTATTGTCAACGCCCACGAGCCAATACGACACCCGCTGGCCTTATGCATTAGTGAAAACTTGTATACAGTAAACCCGCCCTGTGGTCTTTCTGCAGTAGACTAATTTCTTATGTAGTCCTACCCAGACGCACACACATTCACGCACGCACGCACGCACGCATACACGCAGAGCAAGTACGCACGCACACGCACACGCACACCGTTATTGTTATTGCACGTACGCACGTTCGCACGCACAAAGGAGCCAAAGCACGCATGCACACACTCACGCACGAACAAACACTCACACAATATGTTATATTGGTTCACTGTGTCATCACAGCCCTGTAAACGCTAAAAGTGCATAGGTTTTAACTGAGCTGATGAAATGTTATTGATTAATTCGATTTTAGTGTGAAACATAATAATTTTTTTTATTACATACCAGCCCTTAATGCGCATATCTTGCATGTATATTCTTATATTCTTACAGAACCTATGGCTGAAACAACGATTATTGGTACAACAACGGAACCTACCACCGAGACAAAAGAAACTACCGTTGTCACTACAACAGTGCCTACCACCGATACAACGACTGAACCTACCGTTGCAATGACAACAAAGCCTCAAAATTTAACTAATTCGCCATAAATATTATTCGTCGTCTTGCAGGCGGGGCCGGGGAAAACAAGAAACCGTTATTCGTTGAAATCTAATATGAGGCAGTTAACGCTGTTGAATGAAAAATACCGTTGACTCTCTGCACTTTCTCGTTTTGATTTGCAAGATATAAAGTAGGGTAATCATTGTGTATTGTTTGACCTGTCAACTGGTTAATAATATTATCATATCACCAATTAAGTAATTGATTCACACCGTTATATAGTGAGTTACATCATTTTATATTTGGCAAAATATTAGTTCAGTGCATATAATACTGCAAATAAACGTTTAAAAATACATTGAATTAATTACGTCTGTCTCGTTTTGCTGAGCTTTTTGGGTGTGTATCAAATAGAAGTTAGCTTTTTTGAACCAGATTTGGTGACGTTCAGTATTTTATATGTGGTGGTGGTGGTGGTGGGGGGGGGCGTCTTACCTCCAGGAACCACAATCCCCGGAATGCCAGAAGCGAAGTCCGGCGTTACAAACTGGCACTTAAAGCGCCGTCCTCAGTTCAAATTTTTTTTTCGCTTGTCTTTTTATAATCATTTTGTAAAATATCAAACCTATCTAATATCCACCACGACACTGGACCAAGTAAAACCTCGGATAACAATAGCAAACGTAGTTCGCCTACATATAATAGTATGAATTCAGGCTATTTCAGACTTCAGCAAGAACCCAATCCAATAATCAACGGCATATTTTAACAAAACAGTGCATTTCGCTTTTATTTTTACTCACGTTACTTATACTATCCACGCTCTACGGTGGCTGGAAAAGAAAGAAGCCGCCCTCGTTGAAACCTAATATGGGGCGCTAAACGGAGTTGCATGAACAAAGTTGTTGACTCTCTGCTGTTGCTCATTTTGATTTGTAAGATATAGAGTAAGTCTCTTTGAGTCCACTGTAGGTTTTACATCACATCACCACCAGACAGAGGAAGGACGGAACCGCAATCATCAGAATGTCAGAAACGAAGTCCGGTGTCACAAATTCGCAATTAAAGCGCCGTCCTTAATAAAATACATTTTGTTTGTCTTTTTGTGATCATTTTGCGAAAACTCAAACATATCTAGTATGCACTGCGACAATGGCCCAAGTAAAATTCGGCGAACAATGACAAAGGCAGCTCGCCTACACTACTATTATAACTTGAGGCTATTTCAGACTTTTGCATGTACCCAATCTAATGATCAAAGTCAGATTTTAACAAAAGAGTGCATTTCGCCTTTATTAAACCGACTGCGCATGTTATTTAGACTGTTCACACTGTACATGTGTGAGCATCAACGAACACGATTCGAGATGGGCTAATTTAATTGAAGAGGGAGTTTGAACACAATTTGAGTTCAAATTTCGATTACGGTTGACTAATCTAGTTAATGAATAAATTCGTGGGTGTAGGCGATGAAGCCTAAAAACTAGTTGAACGAACGAATGTAACGCGAATAGTCCTTCAAACATTTATTCTGTGTCAGCTACGGTAAATCTAAACAACAAATGAGTTGTCGAATTGTCACTCAGAACATTACTAACTTAGGAACAAATCGATTGTTACTTATTGCTTGTTTAAATAAATACTATATTAGTGTTATTGTGTCAACAGCTCCGACTTGCAGCACGTCGAGTGACTGTCAGAACGCGGGAACGCGCAACAAGAACGTATGTCACTGCACAGATCACTACTTAGGAGATCACTGCGAAACAGGTAGAGAATGTGTTTTTACTTAATATGATATAAACCTAATATGTTTACTGTCGCAAAAAGTGATATTGTGTGATCAATGAATCGGGAACGAACGTTTAACTGTAGAGTTGTTGGAGTAGTGCTCTTCGTTGTTCGTGCATATTCGAGATCTATATCATTACATTTAAATTTAAATTATTTATAACTATCTAGATACGGTGCATCGACGGAGCAATCATATGTGTTTATTATGTTAACACCCCGGGTTTCTAATCGTCTAGTTTATGAAACACGCGACATATTGAGACATGTGCATGTGACACATTATTAACAGCGTGTTATTAATCGGCGATTACAATTTGAGTTAATACAGATTATTAATCGTTCAGTGAATTGAACAAACGATTTTGCAATTATTGCACGAATGAGTCCAACAACAATCTAACCGTACACATTGGTTATTTAACTTTTTGTAGCGTTCCAGTGTGAGACAGACGATGACTGTCTCAATAACGGAAAATGCCCGGGCAACACACAGGCTTGCAACTGTACATCGGGCTACGTCGGCGCCAACTGTGGTAAGTGGGGACCTCTTGTGAGCACCTCGCAACATTATCATCTTTTTAGTCTACTCTGTATAGTAGTAGCACTGCGACTGCTACTAATCTTACACTAATCCAAAAGTGTACGTTTTGTATGTCTGTTAAGTTACTTGCATCCTGGGCGCTAAACTTTCATGGGTTCATCTACGACCCACTGCCAGGTCGTCTCAGTTTTATTTGTTTTCGGATTACACCCGCTGTTACCCTTATCCCGTCGTGCACTGGTCTGTCACTGCTTTTGTATTCGACCAAGAACATGGCTAGAACGTGACATGTCGAATAAGGCATGGAAAATGTTATTTCTACCTCCATGCAATTCATACAGAAATGCGTCAGATAGTCAATATTAATTTGGTTTTATTGCACTATTTAACATAATCGCATAGCATTTGAAGATTGTCAACCAACGTTTGGCATACTTGTATTTGACTTTGAAAATATTCAATTATTGGTAAGCTATATATAGTGTTATGTCTTCATATTTTTGCAGCTTTGAAGTACGATTGCGACACACGGAATCCCTGCTTCGACGAGAACACGAGTGTCCATGGTTTCTTCTTTGAAGTACCAAATCCACACAACTACATCCGCTGTGATAACAACGGCGGATGTTTTGCTATGTCATGTGCGGGTGAGCTGGTGTTTAAACCTGACATTAACACTTGCTACAACGCACAGTGACAACACCGACACAGTTCATCGATGGCATATGCCAGTCCGTGACACGTGGGAAGTCAACGTTTCGATAACTTCGTGTGTAATTCAACATATCCTAGAGTTGTTTCGTGATTGAACTGTTACCCTTCCTTGCACATCTATCGACGTCGACAGCGATGATCCGAGTTAGGACACTGATGTTGATTGCAAAGGACGTTGGTAGTTCTGTCGAAGAGAGGGACGGTGGCTGAACAGTCCTGTTCGTGAGGCACAATGTCGATCGCAGACATTGCATGTGAAAGGTGGACTCATGGAGACTGCACATTCTGGATTTATAGTCGTAGTATCGGACTCGGTGTTTCGAAGACGTTCGCTTTCCTTTCTGCTGTGTCTCTTTTTAGTATAGTGCATTGTTATCACTGGTTGTAAAAATGTTGCCTTTAACATAGTTCACAATGTGTTGTATTTACCATAGTAATAATACTAATAACAATAATAACACTTATAACATATATTGTAATAATCGTCGTTACATAATTTTTTTAACTAACGATAAAACAACAATTCTCGTCCTTTCATAATACATTCAGTGTTTACCGCATGTGCGTATATAATAAAAACAACCATGCATTAATGACAGGCCGTGTTTACGGAGAAAACCTTCTCTAATGCGCTAGCTTTATATACTTTTTGATGACGTGGGCTTTACTCAGCGACGTACTAACTGACTTAGAGAAACCTAACCTAAAACGTATAACAAATACTACAAATAACATAAATAATAATTTGTTACACTGAATCCACACAGCTACATCAAATGCACGTCATACGGCACATGTTATGAAATGACATGTCAAGTTAATGTGGTGTGGAATTGGACAAAAGGCCTTCGCGATCCTGCAACTTAAAAATGCTTGCACAATTGTACAGCGGAATACACCAATCAATAACATGCTGACTGTTAATGTGTCAATAGTATCCCTATGACTGGATGCATCAGTAGTATCGCTGGAACTGGTATATAATTATATGTGTGTAATAAAGATCATGCTGCGTTTAACGTTACTCGGTATTTTGATATGAATTTATTACGAAGTTTATTAACTTGGTATTTCGAAAATGACTGTCACGATAGCAATATTTACAATATTTCACAGAAATATCCATCAATGCATTGGTATTTGGTGCTGCCAATCAATATAGTGATGGCATATGCGAATCCAAATCTCGAAACTGCAACATCATACTGGCATTGATATTAACGTCTAACGACTCCTTGCCCTTGTATTATGTAAGTTGGGACAATCGAAGCAGTAGCGGTAACGGCAGCAGTGGCTTTAGCAGCAGCAGCAGCAGCAGCAGCAGCAGCAGCGGCGGCGGCTGCAGCAGCAGCAGCAGCAGCGGCAGCAGCACCAGCAGCAGCAGCAAAGACAGTAGCAGTAGCAGTAGTAGTCATCGAAGTTTGAAGAGAGCCAGATGAGAATATTTGTAAAAACGAAAAGCGGGACGAACACTTGCGTTGGTGGCGAATGAAGTCGAACGTCGAAAAATTGGAATAACGGCGACAGGAACGCTCAGAAGCTTATACACATTTAACGCCGACTCTATCTATTCCAGAATGTTAACTCCCTATCCAAATAAGCAATTTGATGCTAAGTTTTGCTCATAGCTTCTTTTAGATTGTCTATTTTCAGTCGTAGCTGAATTAAGTGCTTCTTTGTAATGTGTGTAGTCTTCACCCTTTCTGGTGCGCATGTAAACCATCCACATGATTTATTTGTAGGCCATTTTTCGAATAGCTTCTTTTGATTAGTGTTTATTTCTACACCGTTTTCCTTGTTTTTTAAGGAATAAAATGATCAACGATCACTCAATTTCATATTTTAGAATGTTCCAACATTCAATTGCTATCTTTTTCCTCAGCATATTATTCCATTCTAGCTTTGCTAAGTATTTTCTCATATTTACATATTTACATTTGTGGAAGTTTCTCCTGTATTTGTTTTATTTTTACTTTTTCAGTTTACTTTCATGTCAAAATGTATTTGATTATGATCACTGCTACCCAATGGTTCGTGTATTTTGATATTATCCACTAATTCCTTTTATGAAGAAAACACTACATATAATATGTTCTCTCCCCTGGTTGGTTCCAGTAAGGAAGCTATCTTGTATAACAAATACAACGTGTTGGTCTTCACCCGCAGTACTCTCTGTTGTATGTGTCAGCGAAAATCTCCCATTACCATGCATTCCCATTTACTCATTTCCTATGTAGCGTTTTTTTTTTTGTATTATCCTCTTCGTTTATGTTTCGAATTCGGTAATCTAATCTAATAGCTAATGTTGAATTTCCTGTAAATGTGTTGCACCAAACAGCTTCATCGCAATATGCTTCCCTTTCTACTTTATTTTTCGTAACCCTGAATAAATAATGTAATATATAAAATAACTCCCTCCCCTTCTTCATATTCGATATCACCTAAACATTAGTATACTGTCATTGTACACTGTCATGTCACTTCTTCTACCATATTGTTTAATTAGTTTTTTTTCTTATTTACTATGTTATTTGCATTTAAACACACACTTTTATAACCAACTTCATTCCATATTTATAATCCCCACAAATCCAACCTTCTCTTTCCTACATAGCTGTTGAACTGGTATGTTGATTGCTATCCTCCGGCAATTTCGATAACCATGGTAAAATCCCTGACATAATTATCTGCTCAATCCTTGTCTGCTCAAATGTTTGTCCCCTCACATTCTACGTTATTAGTCCCTACGTGTTTCTAAAATAGATAATCCCTTGCCAGGACCCAACATTGTCCCCACCCTTTTTGTGGTAGCTTATATTTTTGTCCCTGGAAAGCAAACCACCCTTTGGTTAGCGCTCTATCAATCTTCGTAATTATCCAAAACCCAAGCTCTCCTCCTCACCTCGTATAACACTATCTCAGAGAAGCTCTTGAGTCGGATCCCTTCCGTCACATTCTGTCCTGCAGTCATGCCACCTGGCAGCATATTATCAGTCTCTCTGTCGTACTTCAAAATGTCACCTTTCCCCTCGTCTTCTGGTTGTATTGTGCTCCATTCGCCTTCATTCCTGACGACTTCGTTCCTTCGCTCCCGTCAACTTCCCTCCCGTCTCCTGTCGACTTCTCCCCCGTCTCCCTCCTTCAAGTCCCCTGGCTCCTGTCTCCTTCGCTCCCTCCGCCTTCCCTCTCGTCGCAATCCATCCCGTCTCAGTCCCTACCGGCTCCTTCCGTCCCGTCTACTTATGTCATCTCACCTTGGCTCCTCTCAGCATCCTAATACGCTGAGGTGAACTCTCGCTAGCATCTCTCTCATCGCCTCCCCCCACGTTATCATCCACTGTCCTTCCACCCGAACCATTGACACAACCCACATCTTCCCTTCCCACAAATGACAAAACGAACCGCCTGCCGATCCAACCCCACCTCTAGTCCCTTCATCTTCTCACATCCCTTACACTCAAAACTAAAACCATCCGCCTGGACTTCAGCCCAGGATTTCTCACACCCGGACTTGACAAAGTCCACCAAGTTGCTGCAGCACACTAAATATCTGGAGGCTTTTACCTACCGTTTGCGCGGCGCCATCATATAATTTAGATTTAGTTAGATTGTGATAGATTAATGCTTTGTATAATGTTCTCTCATTGCTACATTAGCATTGAGTAAGGCTGTTTTCTGTGTTCATAAGAACACTGTTGGCTGGATTATTTACATTTTGTTTAAGTTTGATAGTAATACACTTGTTATCTATGTTCTGTCTATTTAGTCCGAGGAAGCCTGCCACCAAGCGAATATGCAGAACACTATGTAAACAAAACAATAAGACTCACTTACGTTAAACATCCTGTTGTTAGTTCCTTTTTACCGAAAACGTTTACTACAGCTATGTCAGATATTACCATGTGTATGTAAATTATGTAAATTGATCATTTTACCTCACCCATTATATTCAACAATGTAAAAGATAGTTTGATACACCAACATCGATACGTCAATTTGTACCAAGACCAAGTTTCTGAGAATAATTTACTGTAAAATACTGCCTCTGATTGACTTTTAGCAAATACTGTTTCTTAATATATGTCAATAGTTAGTTTATTCATTCAGTAGCAATACTTATTCTAATCAGTATTCCACGCTTTTTTCTGCCAATTCACTGCACCAAATTCAAACCACTGTCGCACCATGATTCTCCTGCCGACATTTATATCTCCAATCAAGTGGAGAATGTGATTTTGACTAGGTCCCTTATATTTTCTCAAAAACAAAATGAATCAAATGCTGGAGAAGAATGGCATTGGGTTGAGCCAATGGTTTGGGTGTTACCGGTATCATTATTTTACGCATGCCGATGGGAATAAAAAAACAATGCATCCAGTGTCACCTGATGTATTTACAGACCGAAATATTTTCTTAAATTGATTGCGCCGCTGCGAAGATATAGTTTTAAATTATTAAATTTAATTCCGTCTATCTTCTCGTTTCAATTTATACATTCTCCGAACCCAGTTGTTCTCTGTTACATGTAACTTCTGCTCCTATCAGTGCAAATGTTTTCAAACCATATACACAAGCTTGTACTGTGCAGGCTTCCATCACTTTTCGTTTTGGCTGTTTCTTCAACTTTCTGTCCCACATAATACCTTCCACCCTCCTCCACGCTGCTGCTTCTGCATGCAAAATCGTCTGTGTCTCCTTGGTTCTTCCTGCATCCTCAAACACTGCTCCGCCCATACGCACAAAGTTGTCCATTTGTTTAATGGGGTTTCCGTCAACTACTACACTGTCACCTACTGTCATATAATAATAATAATAATAATAATAACAACTTATATATATATATATATATATATATATATATATATATATATATATATATATATATATATATATTGTGTGTGTGTGTGTGTGTGTGTGTGTGTGTGTGTGTGTGTGTGTGTGTGTGTGTGTGTGTGTGTGTGTGTGTGTGTGTGTGTGTGTGTGTGTGTGTGTGTGTGTGTGTGTGTGTGTGTGTGTGTGTGTGTGTGTGTGTGTGTGTGTGTGTGTGTGTGTGTGTGTGTGTGTGTGTGTGTGTGTGTGTGTGTGTGTGTGTGTGTGTGTGTGTGTGTATTAAAATTACGAGCAAATAAAATGACAAAGAATAGAAGATACAGCAAAAGTGCTGAGAAGCTATACATTTCGGATAAAAGAAGCTAAAATATACAATAAATAAAATATATAAATTGAATACATACTGAAATCACAAATTGGTTAAAACCATATGTATAAATATAGAAATTTTAAATCACGTTTCAATTACATTATAATTTTAATTTGAAAACAAAATATATTCAATAATTTCTTAAAGTGCCCAATGTTTTCATTGACGAGCTCTCCTAATGTCAGAGAGTTCCACAATGTCAGCCCTGCACAAGCCCGGCGACCATATCGTTCTAGCTTAAAACGTGGAACGTTGATTAGCAAACCACAGACATAGCGTAAGGTGTGGCGTTGCGTGTGACGATGGAACAGTCAGGCGAGATACACTGACGCGCCTTCATATAGTGCAGTGTGTGCAAGAACATGTAATTTGCATTTTATACACGCCTTCTCTGGGAGCCAGTGCAGGTGTCGTAAAACCGCAGATATCGACACCCGGTGACCTCGTGGAATTTGTATAATAAACGAGCAACTGCCCGTTGTGGTATCTGACGATGGAGCAGACGGTCAGTTATACTAAAAAGTATCGCATTGCCATAATAAATTTTGGAGTTCATAAGTGCACGTCCAAAATATTTACACGTGTTGATCGTCAATGACTCTCGTGTGCGAGCAATTCCAGAGAGTACGCACTACGACATGCATTCGTCACTTGCGACGCCATCGACAAATCAGTGTCAGTGACAACGGCAAGATCACGGACGATGATCGATGTCGCAACAACTTGTCCACATATGTCGATACGTGGAATAGGTATTGATATACGCGAGCTCGACAACCTGATGACAATTGCCTCCGATTTGCTCGCGTTGAGAACAAGCCCATTACCACAGAGCCACGTTTTGACTTCTCGAATTCAGGCCTCCATTCGGACAAGAGCATCTGCATGCGGGGCTGGTGGAACGTCCACGTATAATTGCGTGTCATCAGCGCACAGATGATGTTTTATGTCGTGTCGAACGAGTTTTCCCCTATCATTCAGTCTTCTCAAGATTCAGTCGGAGGTCATGTTTTCTGAAGATGTTATGCCATTTTGCAATGTCTTCTTCAATGTCTTCTTCTTCCTTGCTATATGCCACCAACTTCTATTGCACTGGACGGAACGTCATTACTGGATCATAGTATTCAATCGGCAAACCGTTGGAAGCGTGGAACATATTCAAATGTGTCATCACATGTCATCGACTAAGACTTCCAATTTCGTACCAGTAAAATGTCGAAAGAAGAAAAACTAAGCAGTTTGATGTGAAAATTTATTTGCTGTCGTTTTCTGGTACAAAGGTTGGCATGTATTTGACGTTTGGTTCACACCATATCAATAATGTTTGTTTCATTTTTATACGCCTTCGACTCTTTTGTCAATTTCCATACACTTGGCTCATTGTGTAAGCTGACGTTATGTAGAGATGCCCATCCCAACAGGAGAGATAGAGGGATCGCCCTTCATCTCTCGCAATAATGGAAATGAATGCCTTAAAAACGCTTACAAGTTGACTCACAAAGTGATTTTAAATTAGGCGGCGCATCATAGATGATAAGTGAAAACATTTTACACCCTCAGGTAATGGCTGTTTCCTCTGCTTCCTTTGTGAATACGACACATTTGCTGCGCCTAGATCGATGGTGAAAGTCGCACGTAGACTGGTGGGAGCAATATAGTCGTGACGCAACGCTTAAATGTTTGTGTGTCGCAAAGTTCTACGACTGTCTTCGCAATTAACGATCGAGAAGAAACTACTGCAACAGCAATGGCCAGCGTAAAGACGTCTCTCCTGGTGACTCTTGTCGTCTTCGTTCAATTCGTTGACCTTACGCTCGGTGGGTGCGTCTTCGGTCAGTACGTTTTCCGTTTTTTGTTTCATATTTGCGTCAGTCATTGATATTTATAACGCTATTGTTATAATCGTTATCGTTTGCGACTTTTATGTGACTTATTGCTCAGAATATCTACTAATGTTATATTTATCGTAGGAATGAATTACTTGATAGTGAATCGTCCTGCACGTTCCGCCCTACTATGGCTTATTCTCCTTGAATGTTGCCCTGAGACTTGTCTGGACTGACTCAAAACCTCTTCGACCGGCACCACCAACAACAGTAAGACCGCCGGTCTCGTGAAGCCGGTGTGTCGAGCATACCGGTCCGAAATGAATCGCATTTCTTATTCTTAAATTTTCTCCAAAACGTTATATTCTTCGGTTTCTCCAAAACGCTATATTCTTCTATTGTAAAAAATATACTTTATTTATTCATAGTACAATATAATAAGGTTAAGACAACTTCATTAGCTGTTCAATTGACCCTTTTAATTTTGACGAAAGAGACAGAGTTACGCACTTAAGTTCAAGAACTTTGTATTCAATCGCCATGCAATTCTCTTCTCTGCGGAGTCGCTTACTTCTCCTGTTTTGTCCACCGGCTAGCAGGGACCTATGATGTTTATGTGTCAAACTTATTTTGTGCATGTCAGATGAGGGGAGTCGGAAATGAAAGCGAATCCACTTGTTTCTTAATAAATGGATGGGCCGCCGTCGCTGGTAGTTCCTACTTTAAACATATCAATAGCATGTACAGCTTCTCTAAATATCACATATGTAATCTTGCAGAATATCTAATTTACAAATTGATTGCACAGCACTGTTACATCAGCTGGCGAACGCTAGTAACTGGCTCTGCTTTGTGCCATCGCCAGGATGCGAATAAGCATGCGTGAAGACGAATAGTCGAACATGATTTATTACTAATTCATATGTGCCAACCCTGAGTGGTGCGCACCAGTAAGAAACATGCTCACACGGAGTTCCCCGTTGCATCTGGCATACACTGATAGGATCTCGCGAGATTTTGGAGCAGCTGACTACGCGCTGCTAAGGATTCGTCATAGTTGCTCTAAGGACGTAGTTTGAAATAACTATCTGTTATTCGCATCGCAAGCCGTTTGAAAAACCCGGGTCATCTCCCGTAACACGTAATGGCAATGCCTTTGTGCAGTGTAGACGCATGGTCCTGATCATGGTTATTGTCCTGGTCTAAACGGCAAAGGTCCGCGTAGTAACTTCAAATTCCTCCATATTGTACAATGCTGTATAGGCCCCTACATCGGCGCTAACTGTGGTAAGTAGCGACCTGTCGTGATCACTTTTCTAATAACGTCGTATTTTTATTTCCTGTGTACAATTGCTCTTTGTGATGGCACACGTTTACATTCGATCAATAACATGGCAAGAACTGGATATGTAGAAAAAGGCATTAAATGTTCAGGTGTCCACAACACGTGATTTTCATATTAACGTGTCAGCCAGTTAGTATTGCGCAAGCATGCTAACGATGTTGTGTGATTCTTGAATTAAAAGCATTTCCGAATAATTCATTGTAAACTGAATGATACTTTCTTCAGTGTTAAATTGATAATTTATATTTATTTTTGCCGTATATATAATTAGTTATACACCGCTGGGGGTGATACATGTCTTGATGACATTTGTAGCTTTCAAATACAGTTGCGACAAGACATGCAGCACATCGATCGACTGTCTCAACGGGGGAGCCTGCCGTGACAACCTCTGTCACTGCCCAGGTCAATTCATCGGAGACCACTGCGAAACAGGTTGATAAGATTAAAGTATGCATGTTACAGAGAACACAAATATATTTAATTTGCTATATAATAATCATGTATACCTCAATGTGTGTTATGTTTAATGTACTTCACGTACAGTAGAGCGGGTGTATGAGGACAAATCTTACATTACTCATGATCATGTTGAGCCGTGTTACACCTCTTTTTTCAAATCAAATCAAATTTATTGTAACTCTTTATTTTGATGACATAATTTATATTCTGGCCAAACCATTCCCCTATCCCACAAAATAGCAAGTCATAATCAAGATACAATTGCAAAGCTTTTACCAAATGAGATTGTTTTTCGGTATTGTGACATCTAACGACATGACATTTCGAGGCATTTTTGCACCTGTCTGTGGTGCAGGTATTTATTTCAAGGCAAAACTATTCCCCACCCGGTAACGTCGCAGGATCCTTTTTGTCATTAATATGTGAACTAAAATACAACTGTAACCTATTAATCAAACTAAATTGTTGTATTTTGTTCTGTTAGATCCATTGGCATCATACGTGATCATTGTGAGCCATGCTGCACCTCTGTGAGGTGGAAAGTTTTGATTTCCTAACCAATCCATTCCCCCTTCCTATGAAGTTGCGTGTGCCATTTTTGTTATAAAAACATAGTTTACCATTGAGACAACAGTTGAAGCTACTGTTGCCATGACAACAGAGCCTACCACTGAGTCAACAGTTAAAATTGAAAAAACCGAAACTACCGTTGACTCGACTACTGAACAAACGACAACACCAATGTGTAAGTATTGCACGTTTCCCGCAATGATATACCCTTGCTTTCAGTACATTGGTGTTTCGCTCTTTTGAAATGCATTCCTTTTCGTGCTACGATATGAATCCATGATAGGTTTTACAACACATCACCTCCAGACAGAGGAAGGACAGAACCGCAATCCTCGGAATGCTAGAAACGCAGTCCGGTGTCACAAATATGCAATTAAAGCGCCGTTCTTAGTAAAACAAATTCTGCTTGTCTTTTTATGACCATATTGCTAAAACTCAAACCTATCTAGTATACACCACGACACTGGACCATGTAAAAATTCGGCGATCAATAGCAAAGGCAGCTCGCCTACATATATATGTTATAATTTGAGGCTATTTCAGACTTTCGTATGTACCCAATATATTGATCAAAATAAGACTTTAACAAAAGAGTGCATTTCGCCTTCATTAAACCGACTGCGCATGTTACTTAGACCGTTCACACTGTACATGTGTGAGTAGCAAAGATCCTGATTCCTGAAGGGCTAAATTAATTGAGGAGGCAGTTTAAACGCGTGAATTATAGGGAATTTCGATTACAGTCAAATAATCCTTTTAATGAATACATTCGTGGTTGTAGGCGATGAAGCCTAAATACAATATGTTTCTGTAAAGTTGAATGAATGTAAAGCGAATAGTGTATTCTGTGTACGTTTCAGTAAATCTAAACCACAAATTGCTTGATGAATTGTGACTTAGAACTTTAATAACGTAGGTACAAATCGATTGTTACGTGGCAAGTAATTAATGCTTGTATCATGCATTGTTTATAAAAAAATATTATATTAGTGTTATTCTTAAATGAATGACATCATATATTAATTACTTACGACTTGTGTCAACAGCTCCGAATTGCAAAACGTGGAGCGACTGTCAGAACGGGGGAACCTGTTATAAGACCGTATGTCACTGCACATATCGCTACTTAGGAGACCACTGCGAAACAGGTAGAGAATGTGTTAATAATATGATATAAACCTAATATGTTTACTGTCACAAAAAGTGATATTGTGTGATCAATTAATCGCGAACGTACATTTAACTGTGCAGCTGTTGGCGTAGTGCTCTTCGTTGTTCGTGCAAGTTCGATATCTATATCAACACAATCACAACATAGCAAGGAAACTGAATGTATATGTTTGATAACTATCTAGATAAGGCGCATCGAGATATTAATGATATGTGTCTGTTATGATAACACTCCGGGATTCTAATCGTCTTGTCTGTGAAATAAGTGACATATTAAGGCATGTTCATGTGACACATTCTAAACAGTTTGTTATTAAATGCGATTACAATTTGAGTTAATACATATGATTAATCGTCCAGCAGAAGCAGTAGCAGTAGCAGTAACAGCAACAGTGGCTTTAGCGGCAGCGGCAGCCGCAGCAGCAGCAGCTGCGGCGAAGGCAGCGGCAGCGGCAGCCGCAGCAGCAGTAGCAGTAGAAGTCATCGACGTTTGAAGAGAGCCTGAGGAGAATATTTGTAGAAACGAAAACCGGGAGGAACATTCGCGGTTGCTGGCGAATGAAATCGATCGTCGAGTAATTAGAATAGCGGCGACGGGAACGCTCAGACCCTTAAACACACGTAATGCCTACTCCATCAATTCCAGAATGTTAACTCCCTAACCATACAAGCAATTTGATGCTAATGTTTGCTCATAGCCTCTTTTCGAGTGTCTGTTTTCAGTCCTTGCTAAATTAAGTGCATGTTTGTAATTTGTGTAGTCTTCTTCCTTCCTGGTACTCATATAAAACATCCACATGGTTTACTTGTAGGCTATTTTTCGAATAGCTTCTTTCAGAAGTGTTTCTTTCTAGACCGTTTTGTTGTTTTTCAGGGGAAAAAAAATTATGAACGATACTCTCAATTTCATATTTTAAAATGTTCCAACATTCAATTGCTGTCTTATTCCTCAGCATGTTATTCCAATCTAGCTTTGCTAAGTTTTTTTATATATAGTATGGTATACACATAATATGTTTACTGTCACAAGAAGTGATATGGTGTGATCAATGAATTGCGAACATACATTTAAGTGTACATTTGTTGCCGTAGTTATCTTTGTTGTTCGTAAAAGTTCGAGATCACATAATATAATTGCATTATTAAAACTATATCATTACAATCACAACATAACAACGAAATTGGATTTAAATACTTGATAACTATCTAGATATGGCGCATCGAGAGAGTAATCATATGTGTCTATTTTGTTAACACCACGGGATTCCAACCGTCTAGTTTGTGAAGCAAGCGACATATTGAGACTTGTTCATGTGACACATTCTTAACAGCGTGTTATTAAACGGCGTTTATAGTTTGAGTTAATGCATATAATAAATCGTCCAGTGAATTGAACAAACGATTTTGCAATTATTGCACGAATGAGCCCAACAACAAGCTAACCGCACACACGGGTTATTTAACATATAATTAACTTTCTGTAGCTTTCCAATATGAGACAGACGCTGACTGTCTCAATAACGGCAAATGTCCGGGCAACACACAGGCCTGCGACTGTGCTTCTGGCTACGTCGGCGCCAACTGTGGTAAGTGGCGACCTCTTGTGAGCACTTCGTAATATTATCATCTTTTTAATTTACTCTGTATAGTAGTAGCACAGCGACTGCTACTAATCTTACACTAATCCAGAAAGTGTATGTTTGTATGTTTGTTAAGTT